>CM040245.1:175240356-175656265 GCA_022545495.1 Chrysanthemum lavandulifolium | reverse complement strand
CAACTTCGACCTTAGCTTTTTGATTTTACAAGGTGAGGCGTTAATTTGCTTTTTATGTTCATGTTTCGATTGTTCTATTTCGCACAACAAAACATTCTTGAAGCGGCTAGATCACGCCTCGTCAGCTCTAAATATTTTTCGTTTTGATGAGATTTAGCAAAAGCGGCTTCAAAACCTTTTTCACATTTTTCTTGAGTTTTGAAAAGTTGAGTTGCATTTCTAAACATTCAAAATCCTTGGTTAACAGTGCATTTTACTTTTTAAGTCCCGATTCTTGCACGACATTCTTCCACTATGGATTGTTGGTTTTAAGTAGCGAGATCAACATCCGGACGAGGCAAAATTCGGTGTGTTCAATGTTGCTTGATTCGATGTTGGCGGAGATATTAGATCGAGAGATAAATATGGTTTGTTCGGTACACGAGACAAGCCATCGATGTCATACTTGGGCTGTGTCACTCATGTGTAACTCATGCATATTAGCCATCAACATTATAGCTTGCATTGGCTGCAAGTCCTCCATATCATCATCGAGTCGCATCGACCATAAAGCTCGTTCTTTATCGTGAGAGTTCCAATGACTTCATCCTTAAGAGCCAAAAGTAAAGCCTCCTTGTGATAAGCACGCCCTAGTCCTCGGATTTGGGCATGCATTAGCAGTGTCCTTTCTCATTGCGCTTGTAGCATCGAAGACCATTCAACCCATTCGAGCATTTCCTGTTCCACCACTTGAGCTCATTGTTATTTCTACCCATAGCATTAAACCCTTGACCACCGCCCATCGTGACCATAACCATGATCTTTGAACTTCAACTCGTCCATTGTTCACAACACTGATTCCTTGTTTTGATGAGGAATGAATGCGATTGTTGGATTTGTTTGTATAACGCCAAAAGCATTAGCAATCATAACAAATCCTTGTTGCAATGCTTGAACGGATCGGATTCCTCATTAGCTTGACTATAAAGTGCTTGATCATTGTTATTGTTGTAAGGAACCAATTAAGTTTGTTGAGATTCTTGTGATTGATCATGTGGTGTGGTAGTGGCGGTTGGTTGAGTTCTTTGGTTGAGGAGGATAAGCTGTTTGAGCATACAAGGCAAGTTGTTGATTTTCGGATGTGAAGATGAAGCAATTTGAGCACGGAGAACCCTTTCCTTATCAACTTCCTTTTGATGAGGCTTCAAGTAATCGTACAACAATCCGTATGTAGAATGATGCATGTTCTTCGCAGCGGAGAAAAATGACCTACTTCTCCCATTTAGGACCAAGACTACTCAGAACTTAGTATTCAACGCAATTCTTGGCATGATGATGTTGTGTTTATCCAAATCATTTATGATGTCTTAGAATCGATGATGATAAGACTCTAGTGTCTCTCGAGTTCAATCATGAAGTGTTCATAAGCCAAGTAAATTTTGGATTCCATATCCTCCGATTGAGTGCGAGATCCTTCCATAAGAAGATGAATATGTTCCCACATTGCCTTTGCGGTCTTTTGAGCATCAACACTTGAAGAATTAGGTTTGGTAATCCTAAAAGGATATATTGCATTGCAAGCTCATCGACTTCATAGTGTAGAAGTTTTCTTTGCATTGTGTGCTGCAATAGCAATGTTTGATTGTTCATCTCTTGGTGGATTAGCATTTGGATCTCCGAGTACAATGACATGAGGCATCCGAAATGGACCTTCCAAGATAACCTTCTTTAAGAACTTTCCATGTGGCTTCTTGGGATCACAAAACCTAAAGAACCTAATCACCCATTGATCGTAGTTTCTGGAGTGAGCATTGGAGGTCTATCAGTGATCCGACCTCATGAATTGATTGTTGGTAGCTTAAAGCTTCACACATCTTTGAAAACCAAGTGGGTTCCTTCATAGTGTTTGTAGAAAACTAGAAGTGGGGTTGAATAGTTTACCGATTAAAACTTTGTTTTGAAACTTATTGAAAGATCAATTGATATTGATCTTAAGTATGTTAATGAAATATGCAAGCAATATGTAATAAGTAAGTAAGGAAAGAAATGATCAAACCACAACAAGTTGTTTATAGTGGTTCGACCTACAAGGACTCTTTTTCCTTGCCCTACTCCACTCCCGAGTCTCACACTCGAGAGTTTAACTTCACTAGTCAACAAGCTCCTTTCACCGCGGAGAAAACCTTTACACTTAAACACACTATTTTCCGACACTAAGCTAGATGTCGAGTTCTTTCCAAGGGTACAACTACTCCCACACACAATGTATTTTGAGGACTAAAATACTAACCACTCACACTCACAAGATTATGATGGTTTGATACAACAATGAAGTATGGATCAACACTAGATCATACAACACTAAACAAACAAGACTTCCAACTTCTCGTTGAAGCTTGAATATGACTTGATCTTCTTTGCTACAAAAGAGATCACTAATATGATATGAAACCGAGTTAGAAAGGTTAGAGAGAAGATATGTATGAGAGTATGTTAGAAAGGGATAATAAACTACTTGGCTTGGCATTGCTATTTATAGCCAATTTGGACGAGGCGTCCGACGGACCGCGGACCCTTAAAAGGTTCCGCCTGTACCAAATTAGTACCGCTTGATCGGACAATCAAGATATCAAATCTTGCCTAAAGTCAACTCTATCTAAGTAAGATTGTGCAAGATATGAAGAGTACAAATCTTCACAAAATATCTAATGGAATCTTCCAATGATCTCCATGATGTAATACATGATGTCAATATGTTGTATTACTATTAATAGAAATATGCAATGCTTAAGTAGTGTTTGGTTTTAAGAACCTAACACATTCTACAAACTACTATCATACATAATGATTAGAGTCATATCAAGATGTTACTAATCATAAATGTAAATGCTTGAATGATGAATATATTGTTTGAGAAAGCTTGTTTTAATATCTAATAAACTTGACAAGCTTTAAGCTTTTATAAATTAAATTTACTTTTATCGTTAACAAAACTTAGGCAAAGATCAAAATATAAATAACGTTTAATGACGATATTTGTATTAACAATCTCCCCACTTTTGTTGAGGACAAATATAAATTTATTTTTATAAAAGAAACAAAGTTTGTACAAGAGTTATAAAATATTAGTTTTAGAACTTTGAAAAGGAAATGATAATATAAGTGTATGAATTTTGACTTTTATGAAAGTCAAAGAATTCACTAGTTGATGCATGATGTTGACTTTTCGGAAAGTCAAAGTATGCGGTTGACTTTTAAGAAAAGTCAAGTATTATCAATGAGGGTTCTGTTTGACTTTTAGAAAGTCAATTGTATGCGGTTGACTTTTCGGAAAAGTCAAATAAAAATAATTTCAAGTTCTATATTTTCTCCCCTTTTTGTCTCAACAAAAGAAGAGGCTATCTTGAATGTAATGAGCTCGAGCTTATTATCTCCCCTTGTTCAAAGCTCCCCTAAATTGGGTGCTTTAATGGGAAGATACATGGATTGTGAAAATAAAGCTACAAAAAAAATGTTAGTAATAATGATCATTCACAAGCATTTCCAAACACTATGTAATGACACCAACAACATAATAAACAACATTCATTTGTTAAAATTTTTCATGAGTAAAGATCATGAAAAGAGAACACAATGATGTGTTTCTAGTACAAACAAAAAATTATCCTAACAACAAAAACAAATAAAAGACTATTCTAAAACCATCCTAAAGAGATGGTGGATGGGAAAAGCGTTGAGGCGCTCAAGAATGTGGTTGAGGATGAACCTCATTTCTTCGTGGAAGTCATGGACCATAATCCGGGTCCGTTCCACGGTTTGACCCGTTGCTCACAAGTTGAGCAACCATGCCTTAGTGGGTAGAAAGTTTGCGGAGGTTGTGGTGGTGGAATGGTGGATGTGTTGGTGGTGTTGGGGATGTTTGGAGTGGTCATGATGGATGCAAGCAAAGCACTTTGCATTTGCATTGTCTCACTTAAGTGAGAATCCACCATGCCTTTGAATTGGTGGAGGTTGTGGAGTTCGGCTTGAATCTCCTCTCTAGTGGGATTGTCATCCCACATGCTCTCGGAATGTCCTCAATATGAGGGACATTGATGATGGAAGTGGATGATCCCGTATAAAGGACCATGAATGTCCTTGTGAATGGGGTGGAAAAGGAGAGGTCTTGGCCCTAATGGGCGTTTGGGTCAATGGATGACCGAGGTGATTCATGAGCGATTAAGCTCAATGGTGCCAAAGGATGGCAATGGTGGTGGATGACTTGGCCTGGAGGCAAGTCTTCCAAGTCCTCTAGGAAAGGATTTGGTGATGTTGGTGGAGTTGAAAATAACTCCATGGGAGTGAGTGGGAGACCTTGGTGAAGGTGGTGAAGGTGTCTTGGATGTTTGGATGGGTGCGGTGGAGGTGAAGTAGGTGTTTTTATTGGTGGTGGAGTGGTGATCACAATGTGTGATGAAGTAGGTGTAGCTAAGGTAAGGTGTGTATCATCTCTAATGGGAGATGAGATTGTGAGTGGTGAAGATTCGGATGATGAGCTAATATTGACAAAACAACAAGGCCTTACGCTCATTCTAGCGGTTTTCTTGCAAGGTTTTGGTGATGATTTAGTCATTTTAACTTGGGTTTTGATTTGCTAGATAGTAATGAGAATGAAGAAGGTGTGAGGATGATCATGGTAAAGCCTTTCAATTTATAGAGGTAAGAAATTGTTGAGAAAGGTTTGATTTGATGTTGAACCATTGAAGAGATGAGGTTCCTAATGATTTGGAAGTGGGTTGAATGCTAGTCATATCACCCAAGTCAATCCATACAAAGAAGATGGAGTGAAGAAGAAAAGATATGCAATAAATGTGTTCTAGTGAGTGGAATTTCCTAATATTCAGATTACCCATGGATTTGAAGGTACCAAAATTTGGTTCCTTCCTTTATGCCAAGGGCTCCTTGGGTGGATTTTTCAAATTTTGAATTTTGGTGGAAATGGATTTCTTACATCCCTAGTGAATAATACTAGTTCTAATAACAGTATAAACTAGTTAAGATTGATTTATAAGTGATGGAAGATAATTTGGAATCACGAAGAGTCGAAATTAGAAAATTACGGAGGATCCACGGCACCAAATCATACAGACGGAACCCAAAAGGGTGCCAGTCTGGTCCACTGTCTGAGATATGGCGGTACCAATTACATAAAGGGCGGTACCAAAATAATGGTGCCGTCGATCCGTCAGGTCTTGAAATTTGGACAGAGTGTTTCTTAAAAGCGAAATTTCGAAACACGAAATTTTTCTCAAAACTGTTATACTAAACATTTCTAGTTAGGAAAAGTAAATAACACATATGTAAACACGATTGGAGCATAGATTAAGAGCAAGGCTTATTGATTTTCACAATATAGTGAAAATGGGTAAAATTGATAGCATACTTGTGCTATCCCCCTGCATGAGATTGTTAGCATACACCATTGTTTCAAGTCATATTATCATCCTACATAATAAAAACAACTAAATAGTATCAAACATTAACGATAATGCATTGTTCCAAACACTCCTTAAAGTACCCTTATTTGTCCAACTTCTTGTAAATCTTGTTCATCATCCTACCAAGACACTTGAACATTCCCTTAGTTTGTTTGAATTCTGCTGATTCATTCTCAATCTCGGGAAGAGATGTGTAATACTCTTGAGGTGGAAGACGAGAGCTTGGAAGACCATCCTCGGAGCTATTTGATGATGATGATGAAGGAGTTGGAGGTTTAGTTCTCTTGCCTTTAGTCTTAGCAACTCGAGCATCACTCAAAGGTACAAAGATGTGAGGGATGAGATCATAGTTAAGGTGCATCCCTTTTGGGGTAGGTGGAATTGGAGCGAAGTTTCTATAGAGACGGGTGAGAAGCATCCCGTATGGAAGAGCAACGGATCCTTGAGTTGGAATATCAATCATTCTCCTAGCTATGTAGTAGGCTAAGTTGAATGGTTGTCGGGTGGACAAGTTGTAAAGCATGTGGCAAAGACAAGCGTTTATGTGATCCCTATTCCCTATGGTGCTAATGACGTTTGCTCTAAGTAACTCCTCCCATTTCTTAAATTCGTGCTTAAGTTCATTGAGCTCCATTCCATATGGATCTCGGTCTACCTCTTTTCCCTTTCGGGTAACTCGGGTTGTATCACCTTTTGGGTTAAAAAGGTGTTCACGGATGACATCCTTATCGGCTAAACGGGTTATGTAGGGAAGAGAGCGGTCATTGATTGCATCAAGGGCGGTGAGTGACCACTTATCCGTGTAGACACAAGTTCCACGGTTGGGAATTCCTAGTACTCTAGCAAAGTCACTTAAAGTGATGGTGTAGTCATTTTGGTTGATTCTAAAGCTAAGACAAAACTCATCATCTTCATCACTAAAACCGGTCACACTAGCATAGAATTCTAATACGAACCTAGGACAAATTGGTTCATCAATGTCAAGAAGACAATCGAATTGAATGGCGGCTAGTTCTTCACGAAGATTGGTATGCTCAAGGAAGGATGAGTGAATGGTTCTACCTCGTGGAAATACCTTGATTCTAGACCCTAAATATTTCTACTTGTTCCTTGGTGAGTCCTTTGGTTTTGTGGTGTTTGGGAATGTAGTTAAGGGTGTCTTTGTGATCATAGAATCTTGCGGCTACCATGATTATTCCTAAGGACAAGAATTAACATGTTAAAAAAATTAAGATAAATTTTAACGTTTTGATTCTAGTGTGTGCCTATATGAAAACAATTTGGAGTTGCGGTTATCTCGACTCATTTTATGCACAAAATGGTTTTAGTGGAGTGTTTGGCAAATACCATGAGATAACCCAAATGCTCCTAATTCAATGTGGCTATATTTGAATATACCCGGAGTGCATATTAGTTATGCAATACCTTTAGTATTCAAGAGCATGCAAGTGATGAAAATTCTAACGTTTCTATTTGTATTAGCAATGAAAATGTTTTCCTATAAGTGAGAAGCTTTTCAAAACTTTTGACATGGGGTGTTTGGTTGTTTGAATAAGGCCTTATATTTATTATCTATCAATTAGTGGGAAACATGATTTTGTTTATGCAATATGATAATGTAGTACCTAATTTGAATGACTAGTTATGCAATTTGCCAATTGAATTCATATTTGGTATAAAAGCATACATAAAACCCCATGTAATGATTTGTGATAGTTTTGTGCATAAATAAGAATCCTAGACTCGTAATTAAGAGATGAAATGTAGTTAGGATACTTACAATGATGTTATCTTCATGATTAGTGAGTGGGAAGATGACAATAATGAGCTTGGTTTAAGTTTTACGTTTTGGTAAAGTGGGTTGTGAGGAAGAAGATGTTATGTATAAAATCGTTTTGTACATCAGACACCACGGACGAGCGGCACCAAATTTTGGTTCCGTCCGTGTTGTCGTTGGTGCCGTGGCTCTGATGGCGAAACAAGACAAAATTGTTTTGGTTTGACTATTCTAATGTTTTAGGCTATGTTTATCCTACATGCTTGGTTCCATTAACCCTAAACCAAGTCTAAGAAGATTAAAAGGTTCTCGTTTAAGAGGTTTAGTAAAGATGTCGGCAATGTTGTCTTGGAGGATACTTTCTCGATTGAAATGTTTCCTTTTGAACATTGTCGCGAAGAAAGTGATGACGGATTTCAATGTGCTTTATGCGAGCATGTTGAGCAGGATTCTTCTTGAGATCGATGGCTCCTTTGTTGTCATAAAGCATCACAATATCGTTGAGATGAATTCCGTAGTCTCGAGCTTGCTTCATCCAAAGAGCTTGTTGACATGCTTTTCGGTGAGACGATTCGGCTTCGATGGTAGAGATGGCTAAAGCCGTTTGCTTCTTTGCAAACCATGAGGTGAGACAATGTCTAACAAAAGTACAAATACCACTTGTACTTTTTCTATCGACATAATCACCGCATGATCCGAGTCGGCATACACTATGGTTTCTATACCCATTCCTTTGGGATACCATAATCCTAAACACGTTGTTCCTTAATATATCTAAAAATCCTTTTAATGCTTCTAAGTGTGATGCCTTTGGGTTTTCTTGAAAGCGAGCACATAGACAAACACTAAACATAATGTCGGGTCTACTAGCCGTAAGATAGAGTAGGCTACCAATCATTCCTCTATATTTAGTGTTATCTACGGATTCACCTTCTTCGTCCTTGGTGAGTTTAGTGTCCAAGACATGGGTGTTTTAGTTGGTTTGGAATCTTCAAGACCAAATTTCTTAAGCATATCTTTTATATATTTAGATTGGTTAAAGAAAATACCATCTTCTAGTTGTTTAATTTGAAGTCTTAGAAAGAAGTTTAACTCACCCATCATACTCATTTCAAACTCGTCATGCATGATTTTAGAGAAATCATTACATAGTTCTTGACAAGTTGATCCGAATATAATGTCATCAACGTATATTTGAACAATAATAATTTGCGATTCCTTTTTCTTAGTAAAAAGAGTATTATCTACTAATCCCATAGTATATTTGTTATCAATAAGAAAAGTCTTAAGACGGTCGTACCAAGCTTTAGGTGCTTGTTTAAGGCAGTATAATGCTTTCTTGAGTTTGAAGACATGATGTGGTTTCTCAAAGTCGGTAAAACCGGAGGTTGAGCAACATACACTTCTTCGTTAATAAACCCATTAAGAAAAGCACTTTTAACATCCATTTGAAATAATTTAAAATCATAAGCACATGCATAAGCAAGTAATATTCTAATAGATTCAAGTCTAGCTACCGTGCATAAGTTTCATCATAGTCAATTCCTTCTTGTTGATTATAACCTTGTGCAACAAGCCTAGCTTTGTTTCTAGATACTATACCATTTTCATCCATTTTGTTTGAAAGACCCATTTTGTTCCAATTATAGTTTGATCTTTGGGTTTTGGAACTAGTTTCCAAACATCATTTCTAACGAATTGGTTTAATTCTTCTTGCATGGCCATTACCCATGATTCATCTTTTATTGCTTCATTTATGGTTTTGGTTCAATGGTGGATACAAAACAAAAATGATTACTTTGATTTTGAGCTTGTGATCTTAAGGTTCTTTGATTAAGTTTTCCTATGACCTTTTCTAATGGATGACTTTTAGATTCTTTTATGTTGACAATTTCCTTATTTAATAGTTCATCTTCCTTGTTATTATCAATTTGACTTTCAATTATTTGACTTTCAACTAAGTCATCATCTACCAAACGTGATGTCTTAGAGAGAGGTGGACTTTCGTCAAATGTTATGTTCAACAATTCCTCGACTATCATTGTTTCTTTATTTAGGACAATGTAAGCTTTACTAGTTTGAGAGTAACCAAGAAATACACCTTTATAAGACTTTGGGTCAAACTTGGTGAGATAATCCTTAGTGTTAAGAATAAAACATTTACAACCAAAGACTTTAAAATATCCTAATGTTGGCTTTTTACCTTTATAAAGTTCATATGGTGTTTTGTTTAGGAAAGGACGTATTAGGACTCTATTTAAAATATATGTAGAAGTGTCAACGGCGTTACACCAAAACTTTTGAGGAATGTTTTGTTCATTAAGCATTGTTCTACTCATTTCTTGAATTGTTCTATTTTTTACGTTCTACTACTCCATTTGATTGAGGTGTTCGTGGAGCCGAAAAGTTATGTGTTATACCATTTGCATCACAAAAGTTTCCAAATTGAGTTTCGTTGTCAAATTCACGACCATGATCCGTTCGGATCGACACAATTTGACACCTAGAAGATTTTGAATTTTCTTGCTAAGTATTTCAAATTTATCAAAAGCTTCATTTTGGTTTTCAAAATAACGTCCAAGTAAACCTTGAGTAATCATCTACTATGACCAAAGTGTATAAGTTGCCTCCATAGCTTCTTATAGCGGACGGTCCAAACAAGTCCATATGTAATAATTCTAGACACTTAGATGTAGATACCATATTTTAAGATTTGTGACTACTATGTGTTTGTTTACCAATTTTGCAAGCGTCGCAAAAGTGTTGGTCATATTTTAGTTTTGGCAAATTCCTAACTAACTCTTTTGAAGATAGGTTTTGTATAAGTCTCATATTAGCGTGACCTAGCGTCTATGCCAAAGAGATGAGCTATCGTCTAATGTTGTTAGGTAAAGTTTGTCATTATATGTTTTATCTATTTTCATGACGATATGTTATTTTTCCTAACTCCTTTAGCTATGGTGATACCATCTTTTAGAATTTTACTACCATTTTCATCAAATAGTACTTTATACTTTTTATCGCATAGTTGGCTAATACTAAGTAGATTAAATCCTAACCTATCCACATGAGCAACATTTTCAATAGTTAGAGAGTTATGAGCAATCGTACCTTTGCCAATGATTTTGCTTTTGAGATTGCTACCGAAAGTGACATTACCTCCGTCATACTCTTGGTATGATGAGAAGAGACTTTGTTGCCGTCATGTGTCGTGAGCATCCACTATCTTTTATCCATTCGTCGGGTTCCAATCCAACTTTCAAACATACCTAAGAAGCAAATAACTCAAACATTTGGTCCCCGATATCTCATGGGTCCGTTTGGGTTAAACATACCATTTATTTGATTCATGTATGGAAATGATGGATAAGGGTTCCATGGCATGTAACTGAGTTTGATATGGTCTAGGAAAGTTTTGATTCCAACCGTTGTGTTGGTAGTTAGGTTGAACGTTGTGGTTGCTCTTAGGAAAGGCGTTTGGCAAAAGAAGTTTTATGTCGTTGTTGAGTAGTTTTGATCTAAATTCATTTTAATAAGTCCTACTCCCGATATAATGGCTGGTTTTAGTTTAACATTATCATTGGTTTTCTTTGTTATTTTAACAAATTCAAGATGCAGTCCGTATTGCGAACATTACATTACTATTTGAAGTACCAGCGGTACCATTTTGCTAACGGACGGAACCCTTTTTGGTTCCGTCGGTCCGTCTTGTCTGACAAGACGATTTTGATGAATGTTCGTCCTTTCGACCGCTTTGTTTTGACTCTTAGGAATTAATACTTCATTAAAACCTAGTCCATTCATGTCTCCGGTGTTTTATGGATTTTAACTATTTCATCGGCAATAGCGATGTTTTTTAAACCTTTTAAACTTAGAATTATTTTCTATTAAAACTTCTTGTGTGAGCTTTAGTTTTCTATTTCAAGATTAAGCTCTTGACATGATTTACAATCATTGTCATTTGCTTTTCCTTTTTCAAGTCGTTTTGCTTTTTCTTTTAACTCATATACCTCATTTTCCAAAAATTCCTTTTTAGTTTTTAGAAATTTATTTTTAGTTATGATTTTTAGACTTAGCTCACACAATTGATTATATTGTTTTTGCAAGGTGTCATCATCTATAGAAGAATAAGAAGAGTCGGAAAGTACCTCATTTGACTCATGTGCCATTAGAGCGATCTCTTCCTTGCTTGATTCTTCATCGTCTTCACTATCACTCCAAGCACCACTTACAAAAGCTCGTTGAGTTTTGCTCTTAGGTGGCTTGGGACATTCTCCTATGAGATGGCTTGCATCACCACATCTAAAACACTTTCTTTCACCTTTGATCTTCTTATCATCCCGATCTTTTCGGAATGGCTTCTTTCTTCTCGAGGTTGTCTTACAAACTTTCCTCTTCTTCTAAAGAACTTCTTGAAATCTCTAACGGCCATGGCATACTCCTCATCTTCACTATCGGAACAAGATTCACCATCATCGCTTGATTCCGCCTTTGCTTTAAGAGCAGCAGATTTGATCTTCTCCTTTCTTCCTTTGATGATCTATGAATCTTTTCCATTACCATTTCGTGAACTTTGAGGTTGCCAATTAGCTCGTCTAGTGACATTATTGAGAGATCTTTTGATTCTTCAATAGCGGTCACTTTAGCTCTCCATTTGGGATGGAGTGCTCTAAGAAATTTCGACAAAGTTCTTACTACGAAAAGATTCATCAAGTGCTTTAAGTGATGTAATGATAGTGTTAAAGCGAGCAAAGCCACAATCAATGGTTTCATCTTCAGGGATAACAAATTGTTCATATTCTTGAACAAGAAGATCAATTTTGTTATCCTTGACTTGTGAATTACCTTGATGTGTAACAATTAAAGATTCCCAAATATCTTTGGCGGTTTCACACATAAAAATTCTTTCATATTCTTTTCTAGGTAAAGCATTATAAAGCATCATTTTAGCTTCATTATTTTAGCAACTAATTTCTTTTGTTCATCAACGGAAATATCCTTTGTTGTAGAACTAAAATCTCCTTTAACAATAATAAACCAAAGATCTATATCTTTTGATTTTACATATGTTTCAAAACGGTTTTTCAATAGATAAATCCATTGGTTTCAAAGAGTGGTGGTCTTTGCATAGATTGCCCTTCTTTAAAGTTTTCGAGAATCCATGGATCGTTTCAAGTTTATAAAATACAAGTTATTTTAGAAATTCTTGAGCAACGAGGCTCGTACCAATAGTTTACCGATTAAAACTTTGTTTTGAAACTTATTGAAAGATCAATTGATATTGATCTTAAGTATGTTAATGAAATATGCAAGCAATATGTAATAAGTAAGTAAGGAAAGAAATGATCAAACCACAACAAGTTGTTTATAGTGGTTCGCCTACAAGGACTCTTTTCCTTGCCCTACTCCACTCCCCCGAGTCTCACACTCGAGAGTTTAACTTCACTAGTCAACAAGCTCCTTTCACCGTGGAGAAAACCTTTACACTTCGCTTACACTATTTTCCGACACTAAGCTAGATGTCGAGTTCTTTCCAAGGGTACAACTACTCCCACACACAATGTATTTTGAGGACTAAAATACTAACCACTCACACTCACAAGATTATGATGGTTTGATACAACAATGAAGTATGGATCAACACTAGATCATACAACACTAAACAAACAAGACTTCCAACTTCTCGTTGAAGCTTGAATATGACTTGATCTTCTTTGCTACAAAGAGATCACTAATATGATATGAAACGAGTTAGAAAGGTTAGAGAAGATATGTATGAGTATGTTAGAAAGGGATAATAAACTACTTGGCTTGGCATTGCTATTTATAGCCAATTTGACGAGGCGATCCACGGACCGCGGACCCCTTAAAGGGTTCCGCCTGTACCAAATTGGTACCGCCGATCGACGGTCAAGATATCAAATCTTGCCTAAAGTCAACTCTGTCTAAGTAAGATTGTGCAAGATATGAAGAGTACAAATCTTCACAAAATATCTAATGGAATCTTCCAATGATCTCCATGATGTAATACATGATGTCAATATGTTGTATTACTATTAATAGAAATATGCAAATGCTTAAGTAGTGTTTGGTTTTAAGAACCTAACACATTCTACAAACTACTATCATATATAATGATTAGAGTCATATCAAGATGTTACTAATCATAAATGTAAATGCTTGAATGATGAATATATTGTTTGAGAAAGCTTGTTTTAATATCTAATAAACTTGACAAGCTTTAAGCTTTTATAAATTAAATTTACTTTTGTCGTTAACAAAACTTAGGCAAAGATCAAAAATATAAATAACGTTTAATGACGATATTTGTATTAACAGTGTTCCTTGATGGATGTTGATTGAAATCGTTTGTGTAGGGTTGAACTTGAAGACTTGGTGGTGGTTGAACCATTTGAGGTTGTGGAATTGATGCAAGTTGTGGAGTATGTTGTTAATTAAATTGTTGTTGATAAATTGTTTGTTGTTGATTCCATTGTTGATGTTGTGGACTTAGTTGTTGTTTTCGTTGAGTATAAGTGTAAGGGAAATAGTTAGAGTATGGTGGTTGTGACATGTTGAAAAACTTGTGTTATAAAAATGGATCTTTGTAGTCGAATGAACCTTTGTAGATGAAGTATCCTTAGGCGTAGAAATCACAATAAACCAAGTAGCACTTATGCGTAAAAAACACCAAAGTTACGCGTAACAGCAAGAGTTACGCGTAGGTTTAGCTTACGCGTAAGTAATGAGAAAAACACTAAAGTTATGCTTAAACCTTAAGTTAGGCGTAGAAAACTTAGGCGTAGGATTACCTTATGCGTAAGACAGAGCTTATGCGTAAGATGAATCTTATGCGTAAGGGGTTCTACGCGTAAGCTTAAGCTTATGCGTAAGTTTGGGGTTTTAGCCAAGTGATCTTTTACACTATCACGGTGCAAAAGCTATCCCAAGTCGACGTATTTTCGGGCTTATCCAAGCAAGAAAACACGGAGTAAACCATGGCGAAGATCAAACCCAAAACCAAGTTACGGCGTAGTTTTAGGGTTTTGCTACGAGTAGACTTACTCGTAAAATGATTATTGCCCAAAGATGTTTCTAAACCAGTTTTGTGATGAAATAGCTTTAATATCACCAAGATAACACAAAAGTGTGAAACTTGATGATCCAAAGTGTCTAAAACGATTCTGCGTGGGAAAGGCATCACGTAAAAACCAAGTTCAAAAGCGATGATCCACACGTAAAGGTTGAAACTTTTGCCAAAAGCAGTTATTTTAACACCTTAAAACATTGAAAGTACAAGAATCTTGGATTAAAAAGTGTAAAAATGTGTTTTAAGTGAACGGTATCACCGTATTCTTTACGCGTAGGACCAAAAACCTATTTCAAAAACAATACGATTCACCCAACTAGTAGGCGATTGATACCACTGTTAGGTCACTAAGTTTACAACACAAGCACAATAGGTATAGATAGAGAAGAAAGAAGATCGGATGAACAATAAACAAACACACACACGTTAATACTTGACCGGTTATGCGTAGAGTATGTGAAAGAAATTAAATCGAACAACCAACCCTCAAGTGAGGGTTATTACAAGGTATTTATAGGAAGGGGAGCTAGGGCAACACTCCTACTCCCTTCCTTTCCTTAATGGACATGGGCCTAAGCTTATGGGCCTTCTACATAAGCTTAAGCTAATAACAAACATAAAGGCCATAATTTAGCTAACTATTACATATGAATCACTAACACTTGATTTAGGTTTTGGAGTGATTCCAACAATTCTGCTTCATTATACATATTCTCCAAAAACCTAGTATGCATTTTTGTTTTCGTGTTGTAATTTTAAATTTCGTATTGTAATGTTAAATTTCTTATTGTATTATGTTAAATAAATGAATGTACTATTAAATTTTCGCATCAGTTTCAAGTGATATGCTCCAACTGCTATTTTCCCCATAAGTACCATTTTACCATCATTTATTTTCTCACGCAACTTCTTATTAAACTCTCTCAAGTATCGCTCATTTTCACACAAACACTATGGCTAACGAACCAAACGAGGTGCAAAAGTCTCTCCTCAGGCGACTACGCACCGAACAAGGAAAAGAACTCCAGCGAGTTAACAATTTGTTAGGTAAGATATCTCGTATTATGCACCAGATGATGAGCCGTGGTGAAGAGGTCGAAAGGTTACGTGAGCTACCTCAAGACCAACCAGTTATCAGCGTCGATCTACAAACTCAACTAATAACTGAGAAATCAGATATGCGTCTCTCAATCGCCTTGAAGGCTGTTAGGGAACAAGTGCTACAAGTCCTAAATGAGAAGAATGATCCCATCAATTATTACAGAGCATATAAAAAGTTGATGAGAACCGTTTGATGATTTGTGTTTTCGTATCGTATCGTCATTTGTGTTTTAAATTTCATATCGTAGTTTGTTGCGTATTTTTTTTCTTCGTATAGTAATATTATTTTAAGAGTTAATTTCATAAATGGTCTTTGCGGTATGTCGAGTTTAACGGATTTAGTCCATTTACTATTTTTAACAGGTTTGGTCCCTGTGGTTGCGACCTGTAACGGGTTTGGTCCCTTGACTAATTTTTCTGTTTGTTTGACCTTCAAATTTACAGAAATGACATAAATACCATTAAAAATAAGGTGCATGTGGTTTATGGGGTATAACAAATTTAGTCCCTATTTTTTTATTACGTTTTATTCATTTTCATACGGTTTTAACCATTTTCGTCCATTCTTTTACGTTTTATCCTTGTTTCTTACGTTTTTATACGTTTTCGCGTGTTTTTATACGTGTTCGCACGTTTTTATCGGTTTTCGCTCGTTTTTATATGTTTTCGTTTGTTTTCTTATATTTTTGTCCGTGTTCGCACGTTTTTGTCCGTTTTCATCACGTTTCTTCACGTGACGAAAAAAAGTTTTAAAAATTATTTTTGGAAAAAAAATTTTAAAAAAAGTTTGAAAGAAAAATTCGGAAAGAAATTTTGGGAAAATAAAAAAATTTTGAAATAAAAAGAATTTCGAAAAAAAATTGAAAAAGGATTACAAAAATTCAAAATTCTTTTTAATTTTTTATACATTTTCAATTATTTTTGTAATCCTTTATTAATTTCTCTTGAAAACATGTTTATACAGATAAAATGTTTAAAACGCATGAAAGCGTGTAAAACGTCAAAAAATTGATGAAAACGTATGACAACGTAAGAAAAACTGACAAAAACGAGAACGGACGAAAATAGTTAAAAACGTATGTAAACGAACGAAACGTAATAAAAAATAGGGACTAAATTTGTTATACCCCACAAACCAAAGGGACCTCATTTTTAAAGGTATTTATGTAATTCAGAATTTGACGATCAACAAACGAAAAATTTGGTCGAGGACCTATACGTCGATCCCAACCACGAGAACCAAACCCGTTAAAAAGTAAATGACTAAATCCATTAAAACCTAGACTACAAGGACCATTTATGAAATTAAATCTTATTTTAATGAATGAATTTTAGTTTATTTAGAAAATGAAAAGAAAATAAAATTGGAAGTTGTGGGCATCAAATGAAGAGGTTATGTTGTGTTATAATAAAAGGGATATTTTGAAGCTGTGTTATGGTGATGTGACACCGACGGGTCCCAAATGAAGAGTTTGAGCTCTTCATGACGCCTGATGCTCTAAATATGTTATAATTAGTTCATTTAATGCTTCAAAACTTGTGTCACCATGACACAATTTAGAAAAACAATTAAAATTTTATTTATAAAATTAAATAAAAGCATTAATTAATTATCAAAAGATTAAACTGTCATATTGTTGTTTTTTCAAAAATTCAAAGCAATGATAAATGCATTTTTCTTAAACCGCGTATTTTTTATTGATTGAGCTAGGTTGAGTACTTACTTTATTTTAATTTATAAGTCTATATTTTTAAATTTTGCATTGTCTCAAAATAATTATTCACTTTCATATTTCATCAAATCAAAAAAGACATTAGTATATGACATTTGATTTTCGAAAAATGTAATTAACGGTTATTTCTTAACCTGTATGCAATTTGAAATCGCACTTACTCCTTTCGTCATACTTTAATGGGAAGTGATTTGCATCCTTAATATATTGATTGTGACACTCAAAGTACAAACAGACAAAACACAATGTGATTTTTGTATAATTAACTGAAGCACATAAATGAGTGTCCCAATAACTAATGAGAGTATGCAATTCACTTTCCGACTTTGATAGTCCATAAAAAAAAAACCTCAATTTAAGATACATTTAATATAGACGTTTATCTATTAAAATGAGAAATTTACCATATTAATGTATTAAATATTGCATCCTTACAAAAATGAGTGAGAAAGGCAAATAAATAAATAAATAAATAAATAAATTGGAATAATAACATTTTTCACACCTTGTATCACCTATCTCACAATATAATTCACAAATAATTTGAGCGAGACTTGAACCAATAAACTCTAAATTGCTGTGCAACTCTAATACTACTATACCAAAGCTCTGGGATCGATAGGCAAAATTGTAAATTTATATATACATTTAATTAAGAAAGTGGACACGGTTTTGATACGGTTTAAAATAGTATTGAGGAGAATTAAAATGAGACGAAAGAAGTATAATTGAGGACGGAATGGGTACGTTTTAATTTAGAATTAAATAACATGATAATAATTTAGATTTAAATGAGATGATGCACCCGCGCGTTGCGGCGGGTTTTTTGCATTTAATCTTTTATGCTATATGAGTTTTGTTATATGTGTGGTATGTGTATATATAAAGGGCACGTGTAATTGATGCAAGAATGTGCTAAACAAAAAACGTTGCAGAGTTGGTATCACCATACATAAGTTTCATATGCATTTACTGCTATGATCCATACTTTAGATGGTTCCACGGTTAGAGTGTAACTTTGGTACAAAAGATTAACACATTATCATCTATTTGTGTGTCTTGGTATTGTGGCCGACCTAGAAAGTCGAGCATCTGTATTTCCGACCACCACTTCTTTGGTTCACTCTGACCGTCATGGCAATGGCATGTACCATTGTGTGCTCGCGATGCCTCACTTCTCACCCGTTGGCTTATCTTTAGTACCAAACACCATAAAAATAAATGATTCAATGTAGCAAAGCCAAACAAATTGAAATATTTTTGTCCTAAAGCATTCATCCAAATGGTCTCTTCATGTTCTTGACGGCTATTGCAAATAGGAGTATCGTCTTCCTTATCTAACTTCTATCGACAATTTTTTGCGGCATAGACGAGTAGTAATTGATTGAATAAGGCTATCGACAAAATGTTCTCCATAAATGAACTCATTTACAAATTAGTTAAATGACACATTCCTCTTGCCTAATTCCCATTCCAATCATTAACAACTAAACACCCATCAACTAACAACTATTATTATTCTCTAAAATGGTTTGTGATAGCTTATACAACGCCATAGCCCGTCGATACATTTGTGACGGCTTTTTTAAATTTTCACACATCATCTAAACTGCTTCCAACCATTTGCCTTTACAATCAACACCAATGATTCCAACACAATTTGTAACTTAACTAAATCATGCATTATCAGTCCTTAAAGGATATATATAACAAATACTACAGTACATAACTAAAAGACTTTTTAACGACTCAAATGTTTAACTAATTCTCTAAACTAAGTATTGTATGGTGAAGCAAGAAGAAAAATCACAGTTCACTTTAGATATTGGCTTAAACTTGGAAGTGATTACCCTGTTTTCATTTTCTTTTAAATAGTCTAAAGTGGTTAAGGTTTAAAACAATTTAAGCTCGGTTAGTTTTTGTGTTTAGGCGTGGTCGGGTTGTTATTATGGTTCGGGAAGCCAAACCCACAAAGGGTGTGTTGTGAGTTTCTTAAGCAACCACAACCCAAGAGCGTGTTGTGTTTGACTGTGTTAGTTTAGCCTTGCCCTCGATTCGACCACAACCACCCACGAAGAGTGTCGGGTGAAGCCTTGTTTCAGCTTAGTTTAGATTTAAATATGGTTGTGTAACCTTTAGCGCATATTTCATGTGTCATATTAACCGAGTATCTGTAAAGTGTGGTATTGTTTATCGAATTGCAAATGATGCTCAGTTATAATATATATACAAATTCTTCTATATTACATTTATTGGGGACCTTATGAATAGTGCAATTTTAGTTTTTTTTGGAACCGTTTGGGTGACTCGATAATAAAACCGGGTATTCTCGAATTATCTTTCTTTCTCTCTCATTACCACACATCAACGACAGATCCTTATCTTTACCCAATCTTTTTTGGGGATCTTATGAATAGTGCAATCGAGGGTTTTTTTTCCGGCGCCGGAGTGTTTCGGTGGAGGTCCATTGGCCTGACCGTTCCGGTCTATTCATTATCACTGACATCATCAGTACATGTGCATACCTCTTTTGGTTCAGTATTTCTATAATTAGAGTTAGGTGGATCAATTATTTGTGATCGAAATAATCTTCACCAAGTTTGGTGTTGCGAAGATTTGTTGCTAGGTTTGGTGTTTTTTTTAATCTCTGCGCATGTTCGTTGTTGTGAGGATTTAGGTCTATTTTTTGGGGTCAAATGATTTATACGAACGAGGGTTTATGTTTAATTTAACATTTTATACCAATTAGGGTTTAGGTTTAATTTAGGGTTTCCTATTTTGTAAAATTGTTTTGGGCGTTTTCTCATTTCAAGTGTGCATCAATTGAATGATGCTAAAATGAAGCCTTCTTTTCATAATTGATGTCGCTTTAGTTTTTGTTAAAAAAAAATATGCTCATGTTGGTGGAATGGGATGTTATATGTTATGGTTTAGCAGTTTGTGTGACTTTGTATCATATTGGTTTTCATAACACATAAACTCACAATAATCTTGGGCGTATGAAATGAGTAGTAGAGAGAGAAAGTGAGATGTTCTAGAGAGATAAAACAAAGGAAATGTTAGATTACCAAATGAACATCCAACCCTCTCCCTTGTGAGGAGAGGGCTATTTATACAAATGACTACGCTCTCCTTTGGGCTGTGGATCAGGCATACAGTGGGTAAAGACCCATCCTTCTTCCACGGTGTTACTTATACTACTAATAATCTAACTAATATCTTTATTCGTCTCGAGCTATAATATGCTAAACATACGTTGGGGTGACCGACACTTCAGCATGGATTTTCTAAATCCTAACAATCTCCCCCTAAGGGAGGTCACCCCAATAATTACATTGAAAACTTCCTAGCAATTAATCTATAATCTTTGATGCTCGAGCTCGCAGACTTTGTAGCTTCAACAACTTTAACATCATGTAATAGTAATGATTCCTTGACTTTGAGTGATTCTTTGATATGTGATCAGGAGCTTTCCCTGAGATCATCAACAATACATAATCTCTAATTTATCCGATGTAGGATTGCCAACATGTGGAGTTGTGACTTTTGGACCATCATGCTCACATTCTGGATCTTGAAATCTTTCTCATCAAAGTTGTGGAAGCGTTTGTTGATTCATGACATTTGCAGCAGCGTAGCAGAAGCATGGAGTGAAAATATCAGAGTCGTTGATGAAGATATGCACTTGTAATGATTTCTTTAGACATGAATGTGATGTGTGAGCATGCGGCTATGGATTGACGCCTCAATTATGATCATTTGCAACCGTCGGTGTTCTGCAGACAACAATTAGCAATAAAAGCACACGAAAGTGTCTTTGATCACTTTCGTTGAATTGAGGTACACGCCCACGGTTCCCGTTGATCGGTACAAGTTGCTTGTGATCGAGAGAATTCAAGAATATCCTTGACGGGGTTTCGCAAGTGCTCTAGTTGTTCTCAAACCGGGCGTCTCAAAGAAGACAACACGGAGTGAGTAAACCAAATAATTGAGATTCACCGATTGATGAAAATGATTTGAAAAATAATCGTGTATTGCTTAATATAAAGTGTTTTGCAATACAACGAAGGTTTGATTAGAAAATCGATTATCAATCACAAATACCCTTTAATTTTGAAACATTAATACACGATCGATGTGCTTTAGAAAGGAATTTTTAAGCACAATGACCGGTTTTCAAAGGTATCCGTCAATCCATTCTGAACCGAGATTGATTCAAAATATGAATCGCCCCATCGTTTCATCCGGTTGTCACATGTTTGATTTATTGGATAGATCTCACATGCCACCTAACAGGAGCTTGTTTGATGTTGGCTCTAGAAGGTTTTCCATCTCATTGTGAATGTGTTAACATATTACTCAGATGTTATGGCAATACCACAAGGATAATGCGTAGGACTCTTAAGATATATTCTCACTTTCCACATTGTGTGAAACAGTGAATCTTCATTAATTGTGTCCTAGTGAGATTTATTGATGATCTCGTGGCTCTAGACTCAATAGCGCACATTTGGTTCCTATGCCGGAGACTAGGGAGAGGTCTCCTTCTTCAATATCAACAATCTCTAAGAGAGAGTCGATAGATTATTTGGGTTCCCTGTGAGAGTGAAACAAGCCCTTTTAAGAGGAACTTGATTAGCTTGGGAAGTTGTAGTGCAGAGCGTCCTTTGGGTCCATGACGGATTGTCTTCAATACCGGTGTTACCTTGGTAACAACCAAGAGTATATGAATTGAACCGGTTTACGCTCTAAGGTTGAATACATGGAGGGCTATTTCTTTTCACCCTTTTCTCATTCAATTCTTTTCATTCTTCAACCCCTTGATGCTTACCGAGATTTCATTACTAGAACCTTGTTGGGTTTATTCAGCTTTTAGCTCTATCTCGATCCACACTCTTCCCATTTCTCTCTTTTCTCCTTTTTTTTCATCATACCTAAGGACTTCTACACTACTAGTGGATTGTCCCTGGGTAGATCCCTCCGGCTCTGGCGGGATCGTGGGAACGAATACTTAACCTAACCATCCTTATATCTCCATGCATAAAGTAAATTTGGTCGGTCTTTTGGTATTTTTCTTCTGCCATTGAAACCAATTGAAAACCATTTGAAAATCAATCCAGGTACTTGTGATATAAAATCAAAACGTTTTGTACCTTAATTGTTTTTGATATTTTAGAAAGAGCTCCCCCTTAACATGTGCATCAAATATTTGAAATTGTTTTGGCACATGGAGGCAAGAAGACTTAGAAGTCTTGGATTAAGAATGAAGAATTCAATTCTTTGATCAACATTTTCTAAAATTATCAACATCACTTTCCCGATCAGAATTAGTATTTTAAATAGTTTGTTGAAGATATTCTGAGAAAGGATGTGGTTTTCAAAAGATTTCTCCCCCTTGATGTGAAGAATTTTTTGATACATTTTAGAGCTTACAGGGGGAATATGATGCAAAATTCACGATCATTGTATCCAATGAAACCTTTTAAAGTTACGATCAAGGTACTCTTATGAAAAGAACTTTTAATTTTAGTACCTTGATAGTTTTGTTAACTTTTCGAAATGCTCCCCCTCAATGTGTGCTTCGATACACGAAAAGGTTTAGCACATATGAGGAAAGATGACAATATATTGAGTCTTGAAGATCACGTTTTATCGATTGCATATTTATATCACATTTTCTCCCCGATCAAAATTTCAAATCCTTTGAGATTTTGGATCTCGATGATTTAAATATGTAAGAAAAATCTTGTTGGAGAAAAATGTGTCCGGTTTTATTTGATCTGAAATGAAACACTCCTAAATTACCTCTTCAGAACAAGAGGGAAACTACAAGCCATAATCTATCACTACTATATACATTATAGTTATTGTTGTTCATAGTAAAGTCACCACATTACACATTTTATTAAGACAAAATAGCTACTAAAGGAAGATATCTTCATTCTGTTCTTTGAAGTAGCTTTTAGTGTCCTTCACGTACTCTCCCACCCACAAAACTTTCAAGGCTGCGGAAAATATTTCTTGTCTTGAGTCTTCGTCCGATAGCAGCAATGAATTTTTCACACCATTTTACATCCTGTTTCGTCCAGAACCTCGTGTTGTTCCCCGGCCTCATATTTAGCTTGAACTCCTTTACCCTTGAATCCAATTCTTCTTCAACCATCTTGAGCATACCATCACTGAACTTGTATAGCTCACATAGCCTTAGTAGCATTTTTGAACCATATTTGTCTGTAAAGATAACCACTCTTGGAGAGTCAATCACTGAGTAGTCGCGTTTGAATTCATGCCCTGTGGCTTCCCTTTGAGGTCTGGTGAGATTGACCTGAGTCTGGTAGCTTTCCATTCCAAGCTGAAAATCACCTACTCTTTGTCGAATCACTAACACCCTTATCCATAGATTGACTGCAGCAGAGAGGGACTTCTTTTCTCGAACGGGCAGATGGTCAAGATGCCCTTGAAGGTTCAAAAGGTACAGATCTTCAAAGTCACTTGGGAAAAAGTGCTTGAAGCCATTTTCTTCAATTACATGGCCTTTCAAGTCAGCTCTTCTAAGGACAATCTTCTTCAAATAATCATAGCCATATATTGCGAAGATCTCCACACTTAGAATTCGCATCTTGGATCGAACATTTTTGCGCTTCTTTTCTGCACCATGTCTTTCGATGTAGAATTTCTTCTTTTTGAACCACCAATGAGAAATGACGTACGAGGCAGAAATGTCATACACATGTTCTTCGTCAATCCAGAATTGGTCGCGTACCATTTCCTCAAGACCTTGATCTAAGTAAGTTGAGTTCTTCCTTGTGTTCCAGCACGTAGGTATTCCAGATCATTGTTGAAGAAGAATTCTGCTTGAATAGTCTTCTGTCCGGCTTCACCACCAAGAGGAAGAGGGTTATTGACATTGAATTGACTGATATCATCACCAACTTGATCTGTCAGTAATGTGTGACATTCTTTCATTTGGAATTGCAGATGAGAAGCGTTAGAATGAAAAGATTTGACAATTTCATAAGCTAGCCCTTCAAGATCCTTTGGTGTGAGTGAAGTGATTCCCTGCTTGGCACAAAACCATTTAATGAAGCATCCCATGTCACCAGTGATGTGCAATAGTGATTCTTCAGAAGGGTCTTCATGGTTGGCAACAATGGTGGTTGCCTAGTTTTTATCAAGGACAGTCACATCAGACTTGGAATGGCCCATGTTGGTTCAGTGGTTTCAGCTTGTTCTTCGGGCCACCAGCTTTGGGTCATTTCTTTAGAGGGTTCAGGCCCATTGGATTTGATGTGTTTTCCTTCAATGTATGCATTCCACCAATCTTCATTGTCTGAAGGCTTGGGAATGTGTTTAGTGGAGACATCATCATCTTCTGAGTCAGATTCTTGAACAACATAGGATTCCTCGTTCATTGTCTGTTCTCCAGGAATTTTGGAGACGGTAGGTGTGAATCGGGAGTCGGTTGTGGTCCAAGTTGCCGATGTCTTATGAGACCCTTGACCACCAGATGAACCAGATTGATTAGACGGTTTTGGTGGTGGTGTTGGTGGATTTGTCTTATGAGTCTCAGCTGCATATGAAGATCAACCAGCTCTAGATGACCCAGCTCCACCAGTTGGAGGAGGAGGATGTGGTGGAGATTTTGGAACTCTAGACATAGACTCCATCATCACAACTCTTCTCTTTTTCTTTCCCTCCCTTTCACGAATATCTTCCAGAAACTGCAAGTGATTATCATGATTGATCGATTCTTCGAGAGCTTCATATAGCTTCTTATGAACTTTGTCCAAATGCTCATCTGTGTCATACATTCTATCGGACAGAACTGCTCTCATATCCGAAGTGGGCAAATCCTTAAACCTTTGAAGCAGCGGAGCTTTCATCGCCCATTCCACTGCATCCTTTACTTCCGCTTCAATGGCATTTGCAACTTCGTTGTCAAAATTGAAGCTCTCCAGCTTGGATACACGATGATCAAGATGTTTGACAGATTCGGGCAATTGGTGTTTCTCGAGGACATTGATTCTCTTTAGTGCTTCTTCAAGAAGTTGCTCTGTAGTCTTAGTGGGAGGTGGTGAAGCTGGTGGTGTGAACTAATGGTGACTACAGGTGGAGGGATGGTAGCAGACACGGGTGGTGGAAGTGCGGTTGCTTGATCAGAAACGGGTGGTGGAAGTGCGGTTGATGGAGTTATTGTTGATGAAGTAACAACGGGTGCCGACATTGGAGGAATAGTTGATGTGTGTTGCTGGATAGTGACCGAGAACATAGATTGGACTTCTTCCTTTTCATCATTTTGTTTGTCCGACTCGACATCTGAGGGTCTGTCCTTGAGGAATTGGTCACCATAAGTTATGTCAGTCTCAAGATTCTTCAGGGATGATAGAGCTCCCGTTGACACGTTTACTTCATCCAGACGCATGTGTTCCTCAGATCTTGAATTAGGAATCTCCTGTGAACCTTCCAGCAGATCATTTCCCTCAACCTCTGTGTCTTGCCTGTTAGTGTCCATTTGTTCATTCTCCGTTTCCAGTACTGGTACTATTTTCGCAGAAGGTACAGTTTCTTGACTTTCTGACTGGGTGTCACTAGAGGCAAGAGTGTCCTCCAGTGTATCAGACACTTCTTTTTCCACTCCAGTTTGTTCTTGAGCTGAGGATGATTCAACACTTCTTTTCTTGAGCTCAAATTGCGTTGTCGTTTATAGAGTTAGAGTGGAAAAGGTCAACAACATCTGAGCCGCTTGCTCTGCTTCTTCTCAAGCAATTCCTTTACCTTTGCCTTGTGGTTCGGGAGTGGTATGGCGTGGAGCTGACTCAGGTTCTTGTATCATGACCCCTTTCACTAGTTGTCTTTGTGACATGTCCAGACTTTCCAGGCTTTGTTGGATGCCTTGTTGGAGTGCAGCCTCGTCTTCATCCATTAAATTCATCTATCTTGTCTCTTCTTAGGAATACTTGCGTAAGTAGAGGCAGATTGTTTGGATTTGGGTTGTGTGAGAGTAGGATTTGGTATGTAATCAACGGTTGAGCCAGAGACCTTCTTCATGTAATTCTTAAAATAATCAACCTTCTTAATTCTTTCAGTGAGAAGAGCTTCAGGGATTGGCATTTCAAAGACTTCTTTGTTCTGTCCTTTGGCAACATATTTCAAGTTGCCAAGAATGAATTCATCACCGGCTTCATGTAGAGCTGACTCACTTATGGGAGTAAACTGATGAGTCCGCTGCAGATGTTGGATACTGAGCTTCGAGAAACTAATGCTAGGAATCACTCTCTTATCTTTGGTTTTCTTTCCTTTGACTTGATTCAGAAAATTTTGTCTGTCAGTGATGAATGTGTCCAAAGACAAGGATAATTCTTTCCAAATGTGTTCCGCAAAATCGATATTTTTCCTTTTAACCAACCCCTACATAATTTGTAGAATAGGAGCCCTCACTCTGTCAAACCCTGAAGTTTTACCAGTCAAGCATAGGTTGAGAATGGTTACAATGGCTTTCCATGGTTGATACACTTCTATGTTGATGAATGCTGAGACCTTTGTTAATTTCACTGGATATCCCAATTCTTCGACAAACTCCATTAGTTCATCAGTTGTGGGTGGAGTGACGAATGGATTTGCGGGGTCTCTTGGAGTGATCTGAAGAGCCTCCCTGAGCGTCTCAGTGGTAATGTCATACCACTTGTCTTCAAGTTTACAAGAGTATGTAGTTGTGATCTTGTCCCATGTAACCGTATTCCAGAATTGTTGTAGGTAAATGGAAGGAATTGTGCACCGCATGGTTAAAGCACCAAAAAAGTTGGTGTTCTTCAAAATATCAATAACAATTCAGTAGATTGGATTAGGTTGGTTTCTATCCACATCCACAAAGCAGTTTCTTTTTGCAATTGGAACTCAATCCTTATAGGGAAGCAGTTCCTCATCTGTAGGAACAGTGGTTGGTGCAGCGGTAGCAAGGTTCTCAGAGGATGTTGTGCCTGCCATTGAATTCTGAGGAGCACACATACAACAACAATAATATCCGAAAATTTTGTTAGGTTAGACAAGGTTATTAAATCAACCAAATAGCCACCCCATATCTTAGACACTAAGTAAGTGATTAAAGCATACGAAGAAGCATGCACACATTAGAGAGCAAGATATGAATGAGGCAGAGACATATTAAGTACATAAACTAGACAATGAGCAATGGTTAAATGCACAGAGACAAATCAAGTATGCAATAAACGTACAATGACCAAGTTATGATGAAGGATATAGAACAAGTCGCATGGAAGCATTCATTATATGAACAAGTCGCATAGGGCAAGTCGCATGTTGTTAATACAAATCGCAATATGGACAAGTCGCATATTGCATAAGATACCCCGTATAGGACAAATCGCATACATCAAACCGCTTTGGTCAAAGATATGGACAAATCGCATATCACAAGTTGCATAGGTCAAAGTGCGTTTAATAACTCGCACATGTCAATACGCATGAGACAAGTCGCATAAGGAAACTTGCATTCATCAAGTAGCTTAAGACAACACGCATACAGAATGTGAAGGGACAATTCGCATAAAGTAATTGAAATGACAAATCGCATCAATTATATTAAACATGACAACTCGCTTTACAAGATCATATGAGACAACTCGCATAAAAGAATTAACAAATACAACTCGCTTTTAAGCAACTGATGACAACTCGCATTCAAGAGTATGCAACGAGAGGCCCAGAACATAGTTATCATAAACACTATAGATGCTTCAGGCATGTAAATTCCACATAGATGAGACACAAAAACATAGATACAACATTCATAGAATAAAATCAAAAGTCCACAACACACCAAATTACCAAATCATCTAAATACTCTAAATCACCACATCCCCAAATCACCTAGATCCTTTGTACGCACATATAGAATACATCAGTTCATAACCATGATTTCCCTACACATTCCCATCTAAAACCTACATCAATTACATAGTAACGAGAAAGAAACAAACCTAGTATCAGATTTAAGTCGTAAAGATTATGAGTGAGGGAATCTGTAGGAGAAATTATGTTTAGAAGAATGATACACACAATATTTTTAACAGAAACATGTATAGCATGATCATTTAACCTACCACAAGATCTCAAGATAGCCAAGTCGCTTCTTAAAATGCAATAGAGAGAAAAGGCGTGCAAATATTTTACCAAGAAGATTAATGGGTTGACAAGTCGCATTATTTATACCTAAGAGCAAGTTTTCAGAATTGACACTTTAAGTCCTTGCACTGGACAAATCGCATGCAGAGACTGACTAGACAACTCGCATATTCAAATGCTAAAGACAAGTCGCATCCTAAACATAACATATACAAGTCGCATCTTAAACATAACATAGACAAACCGCATACCCCATAACACATATTAGAGCATAATATGGCAGATTAAATAACTCTAAGAAACATGCAATGGTAATCCACAGTACTGAGATCATAATAACCAACCGAGTCAAATGGCACATGATACAGTTATTCAAGAGATGCACAATCCGATGCAGATACAGTACAGAAAGTATAAGACATAATATCGTGCATAGAACAAGAGTTGATGCACCAGTTAGACATTTAGAGACACATGCATAGCACAAGATGACCCAAGAGGTCATATAATAGTAATCATGCATAGACAAATTGACAGTCAGGAATGGCAGAGTGATTGATTCTCCCCCTCAATCAATGACACATATATGAATGAGTGAACATTGATTTAGATTAACCCTTTTATGAATCCAAGACATCTTAGGTATGTAAGTGTTAATAGACAAGTGTAAAAAAACTTCTGTTCGAACTTCATCTACAGACCCGTGCCATTATTGAATGACATTTCTAGGACTGTGGATGTTATCGATACCAGAGAACATGTCTTTGATTCTAATTTTGTAAATTTCAGATATTTCAGAATTTTTATGGATATTTTAAAGAATTTGTAGGAAAACTATCATGTATATGTGTATAAAAGAATATAAAGAAATTATATATATATATATATATATATATACGTGAATATGAGAATAATAATTTTTTTAAACTAAATTGTCCATCAACCAATGAGGTATGAGTCCCGAGCAAAAGCGATCAGGAGTCACAGTACATGTAAATTAGTTCTGACACGTTAAACTTCCCTGATGATTGGTCTTCAATTCAGTTGGAAACCAGGTCATGATGTTCATGATTGAATTGAGCATTGTACTTGAAAGAGACTGAGGAACATTTGCACTAATAGCACATGTAGCATCGCATATAGATGGGATAGTAGCAGTTGTATCCAGATCATTGGATGTTTTATAGTCAGGCCTTGGAATGTCATTAGTGGCCAGTGTACTGATGGGAATCCACTTAAGTCCAACCTTCTTAAAGATTTTACCTGTGGGCATCCACTTAAGGCAAGTGCTAGAAGTTTGGTTCCATTTGGATCCTATGTACTTAAATAATCTACAAGTAGGCATCCACTTAAGACAAGAACTAGGAGTGTTAGATCCTTTAGTCACAGAAGAAGATGTAACCATTTCCCTATTCTGGATTTTTGACATTTTGCAGTTAATTTGTTTCTTAGGGGAGTGGTTAGCCTTATGATACTTCTTACATGCACTAGATGATCTTCTTATATTCCTAATCCTAGAGCTTTGAGAATTAGTCAAAGGAGTGGCTTTATGAGAAGTGTCTTTCATTTTATCGTAATGAATTAGTGAAGAGACTGGTTTGGACAAAACAGTGTTCTCATCCACTTAGGAGGCAAACCTTCACTTTAATGGCTTATATCTTTCTGACTTAAATGCATTGGGCTGCCTAACTACACATTGTTCTTTAGTAATTAGTGAGACTGGCTTCCCCAAGGTTGATGGTTTTGCAAACATAGTGTTCACACCTTTCCCAATGCTTTTCCTAAGCTCATTTTTAAGGCAACAATAGCGAAACTCTTTTCTTGAAGTTGAGCTTTGAGTTCATCAATTTTGGCTATCAAGGAGTTTGTTTGTTCTAAAGAATTAGTTCTAGCGGTTTGATGAGTCACTTGGGTCTCATGTGATGCTTTCTCAAAGACTCATTTTCCTTAAGTAATTTAGCCACATAAATTGTGATCATTATTTACGGTTATAATAGCATCAATGTCTTGTGTAGTCTTGACTAAATTACTTTTCTCATGCATACCAGAAATGTGTTTCATCAAATTATTGATAGTCGAGTTTTTTGCTTGAAGCTGAGCTTTTAACTTGTTTATTTCAAAAAATTCACAAAACTCAGGAAATTCCTGATTTTTACATGGTTTCTTAGTTTGAAAACTTTCCTCCTTTCTTTGTATTGCAATTTCAAGAGAAATGCAATGTTTTTCAAGTTTTGAGAATTTGTTTGAAAGTTCGTCAAAAGCCTTTTTATCCACCATATCATTTGTTTTGAAATTATTTGACTCAACCTCAACCAAGGAGCAATTATCATAATCATGTATAGCATTAAGATCAGTTTGTTTAGGTACATTAGCAAATGCACTATGTTGAACAGTTAGGGGTACCTCATCACATGACACCTGTTCATTTATCGGTCTGATGTCTGCATCCACATCATGTGTAATAGCAATCACTGATACTGGCTGTTTCACGCTTATCCGCCTCTGAGCCCTTGTATTCAGTGCCAACTGATCCATCATCTGGAGCTTTACCCGTCTCAACGCTACAATCTCTCAACTGCACCTGATAATCATACTCTTTATCATCTTTCTATGTAACTTCCTCAATATATTTCCCCAAATTATCCATGAGTTGGATAAATGTATTAATGAACTCATGGATTTCCATTCCAGTATGTTTTTTGAATGAAATTTCAGTCATGTGTTGATCATAATCTGATGAATATTCGCCATCGATGAATGGTCAAATTGTCTCGTGGATTACTTGAAGTGCAACACTGAACCATCCTTTTGAACCTTTTCTTTGAAAGTTGTAGCTCTAATTGTTCTAAGTTTAACAACAAAGTTCCAGTTAATGTGGATAAGTCCCGACGGAAGAGGGCACTACATGTTCGTTCCATTGTTATGGTTAGAAGCAATATGAGGTGAGAGTAAAGAAGTTGATAGGGCTCAATGCCGCATACCTTTTGCATGGCATTCTGTAGCATTAGTAGGTGCAGTTCTTTCTTATTGGACTCAGAGTATGAAGATTTCAGATCATCTTTGACTAAGTCAATCACGGTTAAATCATTTGAGTAATAAATACTTTCTTTGTTCTCCATAGTATCATATAGTTTGAGCACATTGGAGATTAAGGGATCAGTGGTGTAAGACATTATGTTGAAATCAGATGACAAGTCTAAATATTCAATGAAATGTCAGACAGTTAAACACAACTCGCTTAAAACAATCCTTCTTATGACAATTCACTTCAGACAAATTGCACTCAGGACAAATCGCAGTCTGGACAACTCGCACAATTTACACGCACCTGAGACAAATCGCAGTCAAGTCAACTCGCATAAACAACAACTCGCTTATCAGACAAGTCGCATAAAACACAAATCACATAGGCTGACAACTCGCATAGTACGCAAGTACACCAACTACTTCCACTACTTTGTCCTTTCTTGTCGTTTTGTCTCAATAGACAAATCGCATATAAGACAACTCTCTTCACAAATCGTGACAAGTCGCATACAATATGTGACAAGTCGCTTCAATTAGCATACACAGAAGAGACAACTCGCATCAAAATTACGACAACTCACATCAAAGAAAAACAATCCGAGACTCAACTCGCATCCAAGATACTTTCAAAAGCACAACTTTTTAATCCAAAAATAACTCAATCACGATGATTCAAACCTTCCAAACGAAAACCTAACCACTTATAATGGTTCTAAACACAAAAGTACTATCAAAATCCAAACTTTAACACTAGAAATGATCCAAATGATGCAAACTACTCTAAAGTCATTCTAACCTAAAAACCTTATGAAAACCACTAGAAATCCAAAAACATGAAAGATGAGTAATCAAACCATGGCTCTTGATACCATTTGTATCATATTGGTTTTCATAAACACATAAACTTACAATAATCTTGGGCATATGAAATGAGTACTAGAGAGAGAAAGTGAGATGTTCTAGAGAGATAAAACAAAGAAAGGTTAGATTACCAAATGAACATCCAACCCTCTCCCTTGTGAGGAGAGGACTATTTATACAAATGACTATGCCCTCCTTCAGGCTGTGGATCAGGCATACAGTGGGTAAAGACCTGTCCTTCTTCCACGGTGTTACTTATACTACTAATAATCTAACTAATATACTGTTACGTCTACGAGCTATAATATGCTAAACATACGTTGGGGTGACCGACACTTCAGCATGGATTTTCTAAATCCTAACAGACTTAGATTTGAATGAAATATTATAGGTTCTGAAAATGTTTGTGGGTTTGCCATGTTTTCAGGCTCCGCTATGGTGGGGTAGACTTGCTGAGGTTGCACCCATGGCATGTGCAGAGGCATGGACAATGATGTTGTGCATTTTTGGTTTGTATTGATGGTTGTAGTTTGCTGAAAAGCAGCCCTTGGCAGGGTGACCGTATGGTTGCAGCCATGCTGTTTTTCGAGCACCGCTTCTATTGGGCTACCATGAGTTTTTCCGCAAGTTGGCTCTTCTGTGACTATGTTTTTTATGTTCATGGTGGTGAAATGTGATTGCCTAAAAATTTGATTTCATGGTTGTGAGTTACAAATGCAGAGAATGCCCGCTAATGTTATATTATATAATTCTAGTTTTTCCCATGGCAACCGTGCTAGATGGCTGACCTTTGTATCCATTTGTAGAGGCTGTGATGAATTGAGGTTTTTTAGCTGAACGTGAGATCGCACGTATCTTGGCGGTGGCTGACAGTGCAACTGCTGCTGCCTGTATGCGAGTGTATCCTGTTTGCTTGAATGGTCACCCATCTCAGCCGGTTTTCCATCCAAATTTCCGATGTTGTTGTAAAATTGGTTGTGGCCTATTCACCGTTGGCTTTCGTCCGTTACGCCCATGACAAAATCAGATTGTTTGGTTTATGCGGTGATGATACCTACATGAAATTCATAATTGTCTGATACTGGTAGCTTGACAGGGCAGTTTTTAATTGCAGCCATGGCCAATATCTTGCTTTGCATTTTATGGGTGGAAATATGAGCCTTGTTGCGCGTCTGCAATTATGCAGGTCTTTGGTATGATAATTATCACGCTTATTAGCTGCTTATTGCGCTTTGAACCAGTGGTTGGTGGTATTTGTTGTCATCGACGGGAATGCCTTTGAAGGAGATGATGTTATCTGCATGTTGGCGAGGAACCCATGATGGTTGCAGCCACAGTGGACCCATCCTATTTGGTATCTGTTTGGTATTGCAGCTGCTCCAAGTATAACCATTGCTTTCAGAAAGGTAATGGCTGTCTGGTGGATTTATCACAATAATTTTGTGCCACTCGGTATCGATGATAATGCATATTATGTTTCCTCTTTACTTTACCTTCACCGTGTTTATCAAAACACAATGGAATGTTCTTGGCTTTGCCTCATAATTTTTTAAGAGTGGCTAAAGGAACTTAATGAAGAGGCTTCCCCAATAAATGTAATATCAGAATATATGATAACTGAAGTTGGCCGAAGAACATGCCTTGGCAAGGTGACCATATGGTTGCAAGCATGCTGTTGTTCAGGTCCGATTTCCATTTGGTTACCATCAATTTTGGTGCAAATTAGCTCTTCCATAACTTTTGTTTTTATGTGAATGTTGGTGCAATGTGATGGTGTGAAACTTTGATTTCATCATTGTGGGTTACAAAGTAAAGATACGGTATGAGTGGGAATGAATAGACCGGGTCGGTTACCCTGATTGACTTATTTTGCTAAATAGTCGCCCTTTGTGTTTCCTTTTTGAGACTGTGATGAATTGGGATTCCTTCGGTAAACGTGAGATGGCTCAGATCTTGGCGAGGCGACAGTAATGCTGTTGCGACCATGGCGGTGTATCCTCTTTGCGTGAAGGTTCACCCATCCGAGCCATTTATTGGTTTGTCTTGGTAATCAAGTTGGCGAAGAACATGCCTTGGCAAGGTGACCATATGGTTGCGACCATGCATTCGTTGTTCGGTATGATTTCCATTTGGTTACCATCAAATTTGGTGAAGATTAGCTCTTCCATAACTTTGATTTTTATGTAGATGTTGGTGCAATGTGATGGTGTGAAACTTTGATTCTTCTATATCACATTTATTGGGGACCTTATGAATAGTGCAACGTTGGTATTTTTTAAAACAGACTTTTAGGTGGAGGCCCATTACCTTTACCGACACGGTCTATTCATTTCCACTCACATCGTTAGTTTATCTTTTTGATCCAACTAGGCACTTCTCCGGGAAAAAATCTAGGCATTCTCTCATCGTACGGTGATGGGTACCATTAAATCAATATTTTTTTCGTGTTTGTGGATGGACGCTCACCACATGGTAAACGCTACAGGTGCATGTATATTTTCTTCCACATATTTTTTCTTGGTTGGTGGATCTGATATTAGGCCTAGGTTTCTCAATTATTTTGCATCCAAAATTTCGTCAGCAAGTTTGGTATTTTCAATGATTGATACAAGGTGTGATAAGTTTGCCAATTATTCTGCATCAAAAATCTTTTAAGCAAGTTTCGTATATTGAGTAGTTGATGCAAGCCCTGGTGTTTTTTCCCTTTGTTGTTTGCCTGTGTTTTCTTTTCGAGGCTGTGATGAATTGGGGTTCCTTCGGTAAATGTGAGATAGCCCGTATCTTGGCAGGGCGATAGGCAGCTGTTGCAGCCATGGTGGGTGTATCCTCTTTGCACGAAGGTTCACCCATCTGAGCCATTTATAATTTTTTTAAGAGTGACTAAAGGCACTTAATGAAAAGGCTTCCCCAATAAATGTAATATGAGAATATATGATATATAATAAGGTTTATGTGCAGTGCAGGCTGACGAGCAATGATATTTGCCCTTTTTTGGTTTGTCTTGGTAGCTGAAGTTGGCCGAAGAACATGCCTTGGAAAGGTGACCATATGGTTGCAGCCATGCTGTTGTTTGCGTCCGATTTCCATTTGATTAACATCAATTTTGGTGCAGATTAGCTCTTGCATTACTTTGGTTTTTATGTTGATGTTGGTGCAATGTTATGATGTGAAACTTTGATTTCATGATCGTGGGTTACAAAATAAACATAGGATATGAGTGGGAATGAATGCAGCGGGTCGGTTACCCTGATGGGCTTAGTTTGCTAAATAGTCGCCCTTTGGTTTCCTTTTCGAGGATGTGATGAATTGGGGTTCCTTAGGTAAATGTGAGATGGCCCGTATCTTGGCATGGCGACAGGAAGCTGTTGCAGCCATAGCGGGTGTATCCTCTTTGCAAGAAGGTTCACCCATCCAAGCCATCTGTCCAGCAAAATTTTAGCTATTGTCATGAAACTGATTCTGGGCTCCTCGCCGTTAACTTCCATTAGCTACGCCCACCACAGCATAAAACTTCTTAACATGTTACTTTGGTATCTGTTTGAGGTTGCAACTGATACAAGTGTGATCTTTAGGCTGGTTGGCGTATGTTGCGGTTACGTTTTATTGGGTGTTATGTTAGCTGTATCGATTGTGCCTTCCTTATATTTAGATGTCACAGTGGTTAGATGTTGTTGCCAATGTTACTTATGCTTACATTTTTGGGGCAGTAAATGAGGTGCACAGTTTTATTTTGGGTTTAATGTTAGAGTTATATGCAATTAAATGCTAGCATTATTAAATGTTGTCCACCTTTTTTTTTGCGTGCGTCCTAGGCTTTTACTGCATTAAAAACCCATCATGGCAAAGGTTGGTTATTATTATTTTTTTTATTATTTTTTTTTTGCTTATTCTTGATGTGCTTATACTTATTGTGATGTTTACCATGCAAACATCCAAATGCTCATGTTGCATTTTTTTTGTGGGTGTTGTTGACAAGCGACACGTGCAGGTTACATGAAGCCACATAGATTCAAACGAAGGTGGTCATATCAGTGAACTCTGTGTGGCAATAGGTAATTCTTTCGAACTGAATTTGCACTGATATTTAAAGCAGATGCCTTTTTTTTTGTTTTTTTTTTTTTTTTTTCTTTTGCTTTTATTTTTCTCTAAGTGTTTGGATGCAAAGTTGAGTACACGTTTTTCTAATGCTTTGTTTTTTTTTCCTTCAATGTAGGCATCCTTGCTTATGAACATGGTAAGCCGAATGTGAAACACCATCTTCACTGTTTCAGAGAAGTTGCAGGGAGAAAGGACACCTCTGGCAAGATTACCAACGACAGTGTCCACCATCGGTCTGCAGCACCCGGTGTCCACCGACGGAAGGTACGTTGATGTGCTTTGTTTTTGCACAATACTTTAGTGTCGATCAATGAGATCCACATGGTATTTTTTAAACTAGGCCACGCTCGGTTGTACATGATAGCAGATGTTCATAGCAAACTCGGAAAAGAGCAGATATGGCTAGCTGGTGAGTTTATCCAAGTAATGTGGCGCCGATGAGGTATGACTATAGTATATATTATGTTTTCTATTTTGATTTGCATTGCTCTACCCTTTACATTTAAACTAGAGGTTCAACTGTCATAATTTTCAAACATTTAATATTTAGCTTTGCTCCTCATACACTAATAATAAACTTATTATAACAGGCTGTGTATTGCACTGCGAGTGGAGCCAGCCACTTATGGAACAAGCCCACTGGAGCCAACCACTTATGGAACAAGGCCGAGTGTCACGAGATCAGTTTAAAAGTACATGTCTGCGGCGCTATCATAGCAAGGCAGCCAACTACGAGATATAGCAAAAACAGGTATGTTCAAGCAAGATTAATATAGCAACATAAAAGTTTAATGCATTGACTTCTGAAACATAAAAAAAAAAACAGATAAATTGTTTAAAGACAAAAAAACATGAACATTAGCGAGTCTCGGTAAACACATACTAGCGAGCCTGCCTATTCACACCATCGCTTAAACCAAAAAAACACTTCAAAAACACCAAAATAAAGGATGTCAGTACACCATCCTCTTCAACTTCTCGATAAATGACAAAAGCTCATGTGCTCGCTTTTGCTTCTTCATAACATTGACCAGGATCAATGCAGCTTCGCTTAAATCTTCAATTTGCAACTTATTCAGCTCTGAGATACTTTGCACAAAAGAATCAAATGGATACAAGAGCTCCAACTCTCCAATCACATAGTCCCGCTCAGCCACGCGGGCCATAATGTCTTGAGCCTTTTTCATGAGTTCTCCTTCATCCATCGTAGTCATGGTTACCTCTCTTCCAAATTGAATAACCATCATATCCCTCACAAAGCTAGACCCAGTGGATGCAGAAAACTTTTCGCAAAAAGGCATTGGTGTCTTCATCATTTTTTTTCTGTGTTTTTTTATTTGAAGTTTAGGGCAGATTTTCTTTGGTATGTGTTTTTTGCTTGCTATGTATATCTTTTAAAGGGCAAATTAGGGGTGGGTTATTATGCTATGATGTCATAGTACATGACTTATTAGACTTTTGATTTGACTACCGCTATAGAGCCTCCAAATACAATGGAAAGTAATTATCGGTTTTGCTTCCCCATAAACAGCCATCAATTAGCCAACTTTTGGCATACTTAGCCTTTTTTCCCAAATGCACTACCACAAAAAATGAAACTGGTCTTATGAAAAAAAAAGTGAACAAAAAACCAGATTAAAAAAATTATATTTATAGATATAAAATTACAGGAAAAATAGAAAAGAAAGAGAAGACTAAAAACTAAAAACATGAAGGTTACAAAATTAAACCATTATAGGTAGAGAATTAAAACGGATATATCTTAAATGCACGCCACTCAAACAGGTTCAGATCATTTGTTTACTTGTAATCCAGCTTTGTTGATTGAATGGCACGTCAAACCTATGATCATTTGTGAAATTTATAGATCATCCTAGATCTGGCATGCCATTCAATTAGCAAACCTACATTGCGGTGGACAAACAGTCTGATTGGTCGTTTGATATGTGTCATTACATCACGACTTTCACGTATGAATATATCTTTGTGTCATATGGATAACAGTTTATACTCGCTTTTTCATTGCAGGAGGATGGTGAAAACAAAAGGAAAAGTGGCATTTGCAGAAATATGTATTAGATCAAAAATTTAACATAGTAAGTAAATTATCATACATACCATTATCCTATAATATACAAAAGTGACGATGATTAGCTATTGATGAGTGTGCAATTGTTTTATCATCACATGTTAAGTTTCTTTGGGTATTTTTTTAGTGATTGTGTACTCCTTTTTTTAGATTCAGAAACACACTATCCATCGTACTATGAATGTCAATGAATGATCATCAATCAAGGCCACTCACATTGGTTCTCAAGTTGAGGTTGCTCAGATTTTTGAGGTACCTGAGGATGCTCGCGTTGGGATGGCTCCTGGACATAGGCTGGCTTATCACATAGCAAGATTTTTTACTGCTGCGGTGAGTTATCTATCTTGAAAATCTGTTCATACTACTAACCATGGTCGATGAGTGCATTCTCATGCTTCTTTTCGTGTCTACTTATGACTAACATCATCAAATTTTAGCATGCTTTGTTTTCCACCCAACCTTTATTTAAAGGATCGAGCGGTTCAATATTAAAAATGGTCAATACTTTTAGCGATAAACCATGATACACATGCACAACTTCAGAATTCTTTTGTTAATTGATAATACATATTGATATTAAATCTAATCAGTAAAACCGTCTTTACTAATAAATGTTTATCCTCACCTGATTCTCACTAACCTTCTACATATATAATTTACAACACATATAAGTCTTGCAATCATCAAAAAACATAAATAATTTGTACTAAGAAAATATTCAATATCCCATAAAAGAAACTCAACAACTGCCTCCACACATTATCCAAATAAAACACAACAGATTCAACCATATCATTGCTTTTCTCCATCACATAACAAGATAGATATCAACAAAATTATTGAAGCACAAACAAACGTAACTTTTATTCATATGTGACATAAGTTACAGACATACCAACAGTTAACAACACCACATTAATCTAACACATAACACCATACCATTAAACATAAACACCATCAGACAAGCCATCATACAGACACACAAGATACTACCCTAATCATGCAAGTCCATTGTAAACACATGGCGGCTTTTCTCAATACGCGCTTCCCTAGCCAAATCAAGGACCTCAATCAGTGCAACAAGAATCTGATGGTCCCTGTCCTGTGCCTCCTCCATGCATTGAAGACCATCATTTGCAACATCATCATAAGGACTGAACCTGCGTCCCTCCTCCAGCAGTTCAGTCCTCCTCTCAAGACAAAGGCGAACATCATCACATTTCTCTCCAAGCAGTATGATGAACCCCTCATTCTCACCTTTCTCTTGTACAAACAGGAACTTAAAGGCATGATGGAGTTCATCAGAACTACATGCTTCTTTGAGCTGATCAAAGTTTGGGGTAGAAACCATTTTTTTAACAGATTTTCACAAAAACTCACAAGGTATAAAGGCAACTATGTGAAGCCAGAAAAAATCCACCTTATATAGGGAAAAAAACTGTAGCACTAAGTTAGTGTAACCTAATTGATACAGTATATCATTACTTATCATTCCAGTGAGAGATTCCCAAACAAGCCAACACAGAACCTAGACTGACCTAAAAGCATCTTTAAATGGTTCATGAACTAACCACTAATCTAAAATTTCAACACTGCACACTAAACTACAACCTGTATGTTGTCTACTTTAATCACTTCAAACCTATATACATCAAGTGCTTTAATTCACTATTTTTTTCTTCAGCACTTCACATTATCTACACAGATTCCCTTCATGAACCAACCACTAATCTAAAATTTCATCTATAAAGAGATTTTCCTCCAAACATTGGCTCACCAGACAATAATCTAAAACAAATTGCACCATGAATTCCATCAAGGAAAATGGTTTATCGCTTTCATTTCCATCTTTATATCCAAAGAGCACATCCTAACTTTTATTTTTTCCTTTTATGTGCAGAAATCATCTACATTTCAAGCAGTCAATCAAGCTCAGAAGGCCCTGAGCTTCCGATGCCATAGGAAGGCTACCTTCCAGTTGGTTACTCCGGGTCAGGCTCTAAAAATGAAGATGTTAGGAGGATTAAAGTTCCAAAATAGCCTGCCCAAAAAAAATGCAAATATCATAGATAAAACTCCAAAACAGATTGCTAAAGAAGCTTTTAATGCCTGGATCAAGGTTCTTGGCCTTCCCAATGCCCATTTTTGTGAAGAGATAGGTATGAAACCATTTGCCAGGGATGCGTTGAAAGGGAAGGGTAAAAATAAGTAGGAGTTAGTCATGAATCATGTATGTTGGTGGTTTCTGTATGGCCTAAATGCCTTTGAACAAAATTGTTGTGTAACACCTGTGTCTTTGCACATATGCAACCCGCCAATTCTTATAGGGTAAAGATATCATGTGTTGGGAATACTTTGAAGAAGGTCGACTGTTGGCAAGGCAACACATTTCATATCGTTCCTTTGGTAACTTTAACTAATGTACAATAAAAGCGGAAGCCTTTACAAAACTTACAAAAGATAATATAAATAACTTATATTCAAAATAAATCTAAGATCTCTATGGTCAAAATCTTGCTCTCACTCTACTCTCAAACCCGGATCGCCTATCCCATAAGCTCATCTTGAATGCTAAATACCGCCGCAGAAAAGAAAAGTGCGGTGAGCTTACAAAGCCCAAAGAATGGATATAATGAAACAAAAGCTAAACAAAACAAATATACGAATAACGAAAATAAAATGAAATAATGACGAGGATCTTTTAGGATTCTGGAAGCACAAATATACAAAATCCAAACAACCACATAATAGTTTAGACATCACATAGCACATTAATGACACAAACACAAGTACATCGTAACAACCAAACACATAGCATATCAAAATAACATATTACATATAAGACAAACGAAGAGTCTCAAAACTAACGGAAAACACTTTCTAGTAAATAAACATGGCATTCATACAAATCAATGAAGAAACATTTAAAGCACTTAATTCAATATTATAGCAATGAAAAGCATCGATGTGTCATGGCGTACATATAATAGCTAAACCAGTTCTCGATCAAATCCTAACCTTAGCAGAGTTTTAACATGGCAGGTCACATATACAGACAGATAATTAACCAATTGACAAGGTTTACAAATTTAGCTGAACCATCATACATGTTAACCTTCAAAACACTCAAATACACATTAGCACATTCATCTCATAGGTCAACGCATTCACATAACGATAACAAATCATAATATCAGATATACGAATCATGTTTTAACGTATTAATCCTATCCTAGCATGGCAACTAATAATCACTTAAACAAATACGTCATAAGCACGTTCACTAACATATCATATCGAATACATAATATAAACACTGAAATACCAAATCATATAGAATACTTAACACGTATAACAGATAAAGATTTAGTCAACTACCACGAGCCCGAAACATATCGATCATAACATATCATAAGTAACCATTTTATTCGGAGGGTGACCTCGGATACCTTATATAATATGAGGGAGACCTCAGTAACCAAAGGAGTAGCTAACTCCCGACTTTTGTGAAGACGCGATTGCACACGACATCATTCACCGTAAAACATATCGATAATGATCGATCTAGGATGCATCCATACGCCCTTCCTACATATTCAAAAATATGCTTCACCATCCGTAGACGCGCGTAACATCACTCTATCGCCCTAGAGTCATATCGAGGTGCATCATCGATACGGACATGGAACCCCATGACTAGTGAAATATTGGCTCGGTGTCAAACTAACTTAGGTCAAACAGATTGTCATAATTGACACAGATCATAATTCATCATAAAGGTCAACAGATATATATATCGAGGTTTCATATCATAAAGTTCAAATCGATATTTCATGGTTCACTAAATGTAAGTTTCAGAAACAACGGATCAAATAAATCGAGAGGTTCATAAATGTTCAAATGTTCATAACCGAAAGGTTCATATCATAACATATCATACGCCAATAATCGAGGTTCATAATCGATGTTCATAATCGAAGTTCATAATCGAAATTCATAATCGAAACTCATACTCAAACATAGCAAGGTTCAACAAACATCGGTTCGCATAAATAGAGATTCATATATTCGTAAAAGGAATCATAGCAATGGCATAGGAAATCCTAATAATTGAAATAGAAAAGCTAACGAAAAGAGAACGTCATAAGGAACCTTTACCGAAAAGGTCGAATATCCAGACGATAACATAAGTGTCTTAAAGTAAGATGTAATATCCGTACTTTAACGCAAATGAGGAAAAGCAAATGAATGAACGAACACGAAGATACGACGCCATGTCTTCTTCAATGAATCTACACGGATTACGATTCGTATAATACTTATTAGTTCCTTTTATAAGCTTCTTATGCCTTTGTAAGTGTGTTACCTATTGATATCATATTTTATCTTTCGCTTAAACTCATATTCGGACCAGACTTTAGCGATTTTTATAAAATACTTAATTAGCTCAAATGAAATCAAGCAAAATCCTGGGGTTCCCATATGATTTAAAAGACTCTCCAAAAATTGGTGGGTTCTATTTCCATGTTAAATGGCCTATGGAAAATCACAAGTCCAGACCTATCCGTAAAGTAATCGAAAATACACCTTAAAAGTTTAAACTTATTGGACCTGTTTAGACACCTTGGAAAATTCCCAAAACTCCCGAAATTCATTTATGTTATAAATATCACTCCTGTAAAAGGAGAGCTCCCAATTCCTTATGGTTTGAAAATGAAAATCAAACAATACAACTAAATTTCGCACCGTTTTCTCAGCTTTGACACTTGATTTTGTAAAATTCAAAATACGACTTAGACAACTCCAAATTCGACCAAACCACTTGGAAAACTTAACTAAGACATAAAATAAACTTTTCCCACAAAACCCAGGTTATTGTACTTATAAAATTCGATCTATGACACGCACAAGTTCGACATATGATGCTGTCCAGTTTTAGGGTTTATTAAAACCACTATAATCACATGTTTAGACCATTAATTACACTTAGGGTTCCATTCCAATTAGGGTTTCAATTTATTAGGCATGATAACATTTATATATGTGGTTTGGTTCTTTTATAGCTCGACTTAACCATGATCCGATTCAATAATACATATTACATACATGTTCTTTAATACTTATGAGGTTCAAATCATTAGGGTTTGTGTTGTTTTTGGTTTACACGGCTCGGCCAACAAAAGAAACAAGAAAACTCGAGTAAACAAAACATAGCTCGACATATACATGCAAGGTACATCAAAGGAAGACGAATAAACGTTATACCTTTACTTGTTTGAAGCAAAAACTCGACACCAAGGGGTCTTGAGGTTCGGCCGAATGGAAACAAAGAGAAAAAGAGAGGCAAGACTAAAACTAGGGTTTCACTTTTGAGGTTATGTGTTATATTTATAGTGGTAGTAAAATTTCGGTTTGGGCTTGAGGAGGGGGTATGGGCTCGGCTTGGATGCATCGAAACAAAAACAAACGCCACCTTGTGGGCTTCTTGGACTCTCGGCTTGGCAAGAAAAGAAACGAGCCCATCTTGGTTCCCAAATAACGAAAACAAGGCCCAAACTTTTACGCGAGACATTTACATCTTCGTCGTACCAAAATCGATCACGTAACATATTCGTTAAATTTTATTATTCGTAAGTTAGTTTTAATTTTCGTTAAATGATATAAACATATTTTTACGTATTTAATAAAGGTTCGATTTCAAGGGTATTTTAGTCTCTTAACACGCTTCGTATTTTTAGGGTTTTACAACTCTCCCTTCTAAAAGAAAATTTCGTCCTCGAAATTGAATGACGGAATAATACGGAAAACGAATCGGATTTCGAATTTCAATGGATATAACAAACGAAACTTATCTCGGAACAAACGGATTCTTATCGTAATATTCAAACTCAAACTTATTCGTAAATTAAATCAATAGTCAAATACTTATAATAGATAATTATATACTTATCAAGTAATGGCGGAGAATGATGAGACGCAGAAAATCAACGACAATTTCGACTTATTCGGATATCTAATGATGAGGACATCATATGCATAGATTTAAATAAATCCTATCGGCCTCAATAGTCGCAGAAATATGTGGAGACATATAAGCTCAAGGTGGTCATATCAATCTATAGGTTCGCATGCATCATAACAACATCGGATTTTAAGCGCACAAAACTTATACGTAATGATATCGACAAAGATCTCACAATTAGGTACAAAATTTCAAACGAACATGAGAAGTGCCAAATAACGATACAAATCAAATTATATTCACACATCAATCACAGCATTTCCCGACGTCAGATACCTTCAATAAGTTCAGATTATATGATCTCGGTATTATTACGTTGATCAGCGTCATAATACTTGCATCACATAACCGTTCTTATTGTCATTATATTCGGTCTCGGGTCATGACAAAACACATAGCTAATAACATACCACATACATATAACATACGAGATACACACGGATAGTTACATACTATAACAAACCAGATACTCATGAGTATACCATCATGATGGCCATACTTCATTCAAGCGGTAAAAAAAATAACTACACTACGAAAATAAATAGCAAACGAAATTTATGAGGACTAACGGAAACTTAGCGAACCTATCAGAAAGAAACAACAGACAGGAACTATACCTTCAAAATTTTGTTTTATTTCCATTAATCAAACAAAATTTGCAGAATCGTCTTAAGATGAACTTCCAAAACAAAACTTAAAAATCCCAGATTCAAACGTCAAATGGAAACAAAAGGACCTAGCTCAAAATCAAACGCCGAAAAATTCTCATAAAGAGGGTAACTAATCGAAACGAAATTCCTATTCTTGTGTCGATTAAACCTACCAAGAGTCAGAGATTCCAAATCCGAGTCCACCTCGTATTCTTCCTCATGACTTATTACTTGACGAACCGTAAAGAAAAGTCGAGATATACCGAATGCTAAACGATAAAACTTCACCATTCACACCGAGTTCAACAAATCGTAGAAAAGCAATACGGATCAAAATCACTTAGTAGAGTATCAAACCGTCTTGAAACGCATGACAAACGAATCGAGTGACATAAGTCGCGCCAAATCATATGAAGTAGATGAATCTTCTCACCATCGGTTGAATCTTGTCTCCGTCTCTTACGCCTTTGGTTGGTCCATCCAACTTCCTCCAACAACATCCCGATGTCTCCAACAAGACGGCAATGAGTGTGGCTTCGCTTCACGAACCTCTCCAAAGACAGAACCGTCGCGACACGCAGGGTCGGCACCATCTCCTTCGGCTCCACGGGTAGTCTCCATCTAACGATCGACAAACGGACGAGCGAAAACAAAATAACAAAATTTGATGCGAACAAAGGAGGGCCAATTTAGTGAAGGCAAAAGGATATCAAGTCAAATCGACGACCATCAAAAGGAATCGAAAAATATCCGAAGATTTGAAACCTAATGTCTACCCACTTCTCACAGTCATAGCCTAAGCTCTAAGGGTCCTAAAACCTAGAGCTCGATACCATAATTGTAACACCCCAACCCGCCAAGGGTAAAGATATCATAATACGGTTTCATATCGAACTTTAACTAATGTACAAAAGCGGAAGCCTTTACAAAATATTACAAAAGATAACATAAATAACTAATATTCAAAATAAATCTAAGATCTCTATGGTCAAAATCTTGCTCTCACTCTACTCTCAAACCCGGATCGGCTATCCCATAAGCTCATCTTGAATGCTAAATACCGCCGCAGAAAAGAAAGTGCCGAGCTTACAAAGCCCAAAGTGAATGGATATAATGAAACAAAAGCTAAACAAAACAAATATACGAATAACGAAAATAAAATGAAATAATGACGAGGATCTTTTAGGATTCTCGGAAACACAAATATACGTAAATCCAAACAACCACATAATAGTTTAGACATCACATAGCACATTAATGACACAAACACAAACACATCGAACAACCAAACACTTAGCATATCAAAATAACATATTACGTATAAGCCAAACGAAAAGTCTAAAAGCTAACGGAAACACTTCCTAGAAAATAAACATGGCATTCATACAAATCAATTAATCAACATTTAAAGCACTTAATTCAATATTGTAGCAATGAAACTAGCGACGTGTCATGGCGTATATAATAGCTAAACCGGTTCTCGATCAAATCCTAACCTTAGCGATTTTAACATGGCGGTCACATATGACAAGGTTTACAAATTTAGTGAACCATATACATTAACCTTCAAAACACTCAATTGTACACTAGCACATTCATCTCGCAAATCAACGATTCACGTAAAGATAACAAATCATAATATCGATATACGAATCATGTTTTAACGTATTAATCCTATCCTAGCATGGCAACTAATAATCACTTAAACAAATACGTCATAAACACGTTCACTAGCATATCATATCGTAATACATAATATAAACACTCGAAATACCGAATCATATAGAATACTTAACACGTAGTAACAGATAAAGATTTAGTCAACTACCACGAGCCCGAAAACATATCGATCATACATATCATAAGTAACCATTTTATTCGGAGGGTGACCTCGAATACCATATATAATATGAGGGAGACCTCAAGTAACCAATGGAGTAGCTAGCTCCCGACTTTTGTGAAGACGCGATTGCACACCGACATCATTCACCGAAAACATATCGATAATGATCGATCTAGGATGCATCCATACGCCCTTCCTACATATTCACCATATGCTTCACCATCGTGGCGCCGCGTAACATCACTCTATCGCCTAGAGTCATATCGAGGTGCATCATCGATACGGACATGGAACCCCATGACTAGTTAAATATTTGGCTCGGTGTCAAACTAAACTTAGGTCAAACAGATTGTCATAAATGACACGATCATAATTCATCATAAAGGTCACAGATAACTTATCGATAGTTCATATCATAAGGTTCATATCGATAGTCAAATCATAAGTTCATATCATAGTGGCATATCATATGTTCATAATCAGGTTCATAACAAATGTTCATAATCATAGGTTCATAATCCAATATATCATACGTTCAACAAATGTATATATAATCGAGTCTTCATAACATAAGTTCATATCGATATTGCATAGTTCACTAGAACATAGCAAGGTTCGGATAAATAACGGATCAAACATTCATAAAAGGGTTCATAGCAATGGCATTGGAATCCTAATAAGTGAAATAGAAAAGCTAACGAAAAGAACATCATAAGGAACCTTTATCGAAAAGGTCGAATATCTCAGACGATAACATAAGTGTCTTAAAGTAAGATGAATATCCGTACCTTAAAGCAAATGAGGAAAAGCAAATGAATGAACGAACACGAAGATACGACGCCACGCCTTCTTCAATGAATCTACACGGATTACGATTCGTATAATACTTATTAGTTCCTTTTATAAGCTTCTTATGCCTTTGTAAGTGTGTTACCTATTGATATCATATTTTATCTTTCGGTTTCTTAAACTCATATTCGGACCAGACTTTAGCGATTTTTATAAAATACTTAATTAGCTCAAATGAAATCAAGCAAAATCCAGGGGTTCCCATATGATTTAAAAGACTCTCCAAAATTGGTGGGTTCTATTTCCATGCTAAATGGCCTATGGAAAATCACAAGTCCGACCTATCCGTAAAGTAATCGAAAAATACACCTTAAAAGTTTACACTTATTGGACCTGTTTAGACACCTTGGAAAAATTCCCAAAACTCCCAGAAATTCATTTATGTTATAAATATCACTCCTGTAAAAGGAGAGCTCCCAATTCCTTATGGTTTGAAAATGAAAAATCAAACAATACAACTAAATTTCGAACCCGTTTTCTCAGCTTTGACACTTGATTTTGTAAAATTCAAAATACGACTTAGACAACTCCAAATTCGACCAAACCACTTGGAAAACTTAACTAAGACATAAAATAAACTTTTCCCACAAAACCCAGGTTATTGTACTTATAAAATTCGATCTATGACACGCACAAGTTCGACATATGATGCTGTCCAGTTTTAGGGTTTATTAAAACCACTATAATCACATGTTTAGACCATTAATTACACTTAGGGTTCCATTCCAATTAGGGTTTCAATTTATTAGGCATGATAACATTTATATATGTGGTTCGGTTCTTTTATAGCTCGACTTAACCATGATCCGATTCAATAATACATATTACATACATGTTCTTTAATACTTATGAGGTTCAAATCATTAGGGTTTGTGTTGTTTTGGTTTACACGGCTCGCCAACAAAAGAAACAAGAAAACTCGAGTAAACAAAACATAGCTCGACATATACATGCAAGGTACATCAAAGGAAGACGAATAAACGTTATACCTTTACTTGTTTGAAGCAAAACTCGACACCAAGGGGTCTTGAGGTTCGCCGAATGGAAACAAAGAGAAAAGAGAGGCAAGACTAAAACTAGGGTTTCACTTTTGAGGTTATGTGTTATATTTATAGTGGTAGTAAAATTTCGGTTAGGGCTTGAGGAGGGGTGTATGGGCTCGGCTTGGATCCATCGAAACAAAACAAACGCCACCTTGTGGGCTTCTTGGACTCTCGGCTTGGCAAGAAAAGAAACGAGCCCATCTTGGTTCCCAAATAACGAAAACAAGGCCCAAACTTTTACGCGAGACATTTACATCTTTCGTCGTACCAAAATCGATCACGTAACATATTCGTTAAATTTTTATTATTCGTAAGTTAGTTTTTAATTTTCGTTAAATGATATAAACATATTTTTACGTATTTAATAAAGGTTCGATTTCAAGGGTATTTTAGTCTCTTAACACGTTTCGTATTTTTAGGGTTTTACAACTCTCCCCTTCTAAAAAGAAAATTTCGTCCTCGAAATTGAACAGACGGAATAGTACGGAAAACGAATCGGATTTCGAATTTCAATGAATATAACAAACGCGAAACTTATCTCGAACAAACGGATTCTTATCAAAATCTTCAAACTCATACTTTTCGAAATCAAATCAATAATCAAATACTTATAATAGATAATCATATACTTATTGAGTAATGGCGGAAAAGCAGATGAGATGCGAAAATCAACAACACGCTCTAACTTATTCAGATATCTAATGATGAAAACCATCATATGCATAGACGAAATAAATCCTAATGGTCTTACTAATCGCAGATAATCAAACTAAAAGGATCTAATGTTCCTCAAACATAACGAAATATTCAATGATCACAATAAGGTACACGGAGACGTACACATAGCAAACATAGCAATCCATAGGCCACACAAATCATAACAATTTCGGTCCAAGCGCACAAAACTTATACGTGATGATATCGACAAAATCTCACAAATAGGTACAAAATTTCAAACGAACATGAGGAGTGCCAAATAACGGATACAAGTCAAATTCTATTCACACATCAACTACAGCATTTCCCGACGTCAGATACCTTCAATAAGTTCGATTATATGATCTCGGTATTATTACGTTGATCAAAGCGCCATAATACTTGCATCACATAACAAGTTCTTATTGTCATTATATTCGGTCTCGGGTCATGACAAACACATAACTAACATCATAACAAAACATACCACATACAGATAACACACAGATAGCAAATAACATCCTATAACAAACCAGATACACATGAGTATACCACCATGATGGTCATACTTCAATCAAGCGGTAAACAAAATAACTACACTACGAAAATAAATAGCAAACGAAACTTATGAGGACTAACGGAAACTTAGCGAACCTATCAGAAAGAAACAACAGACAGGAACTATACCTTCAAAATTTTGTTTTATTTCCATTAATCAAACAAAATTTGCAGAATCGTCTTAAGATGAACTTCCAAAACAAAACTTAAAAATCCCAGATTCAAACGTCAAATGAAAACAAAAGGACCTAGCTCAAAATCAAACGTCAGAAAATTCTCATAAAGAGGGTAACTAATCAGAAACGAAATTCCTATTCTTGTGTCGATTAAACCTACCAAGAGTCAGAGATTCCAAATCCGAGTCCACCTCGTATTCTTCCTCATGACTTATTACCGACGAACCGTAAAGAAAAGTCGAGATATACCGAATGCTAAACGATAAAACTTCACCATTCACACCGAGTTCAACAAATCGTAGAAAAGCAATACGGATCGTAATCACTTAGTAGAGTATCAAACCGCCTTGAAACGCATGACAAACGAATCGAGTGACATAAGTCGCGCCCAAATCATATGAAGTAGATGAATCTTCTCACCATTGGTTGAATCTTGTCTCCGTCTCTTGCGCCTTTGGTTGGTCCATCCAACTTCCTCCAACAACATCCCGATGTCTCCAACAAGACGGCAATGAGTGTGGCTTCGCTTCACGAACCTCTCCAAAGACAGAACCGTCGCAGCAACGCAGGTCGGCACCATCTTCTTCGGCTCCACGGGTAGTCTCCATCTAACGATCGACAAACGGACGAGCGAAAACAAAATAACAAAATTTGATGCGAACAAAGGAGGCCAATTCGGTGAAGGCAAAAGGATATCAAGTCAAATCGAACGACCATCAAAAGGAATCGAAAAATATCCGAATGACGGAAACCTAATGTCTACCCACTTCTCACGTGTCATAGCCTAAGCTCTAAGGGTCCTAAAACCTAGAGCTCGATACCATAATTGTAACACCCCAACCCGACAAGGGTAAAGATATCACAATACGGTTTCATATCGAACTTTAACTAATGTACAAAAGCGGAAGCCTTTACAAAATATTACAAAAGATAACATAAATAACTTAAACTTCAAAATAAATCTAAGATCTCTATGGTCAAAATCTTGCTCTCGCCTCTACTCTCAAACCCGGATCACTATCCCATAAGCTCATCTTGAATGCTAAATACCGCCGCAGAAAAGAAAAGTGCGGAGCTTACAAAGCCCAAAGGAATGATATAACAAAACAAAAGCTAAACAAAACAAATATACGAATAACGAAAATAAAATGAAATAATGACGAAGGATCTTTTAGGATTCTGGAAGCACAAATATACGTAAATCCAAACAACCACATAATAGTTTAGACATCACATAGCACATTAATGACACAAACACAAACACATCGTAACAACCAAACACATAGCATATCAAAATAACAGATTACATATAAGACAAACGAAAAGTCTAAAAGCTAACGGAAACACTTTCTAGTAAATAAACATGGCATTCATACAAATCAATTAATCAACATTTAAAGCACTTAATTCAATATTGTAGCAATGAACTAGCGATGTGTCATGGCGTATATAATAGCTAAACCAGCCTCGATCAAATCCTAACCTTAGCGATTTTAACATGGCGGTCACATATGCCAATTGACAAGGTTTACAAATTTAGTGAACCATATATTAACCTTCAAAACACTCAATTGTACACTAGCACATTCATCTCATAAATCAACGATTCACGTAAAGATAACAAATCATAATATCGATATACGAATCATGTTTTAACGTATTAATCCTATCCTAGCATGGCAACTAATAATCACTTAAACAAATACGTCATAAACACGTTCACTAGCATATCATATCGTAATACATAATATAAACACTCAAATACCAAATCATACGTAATACTTAACACGTATAACAGATAAAGATTTAGTCAACTACCACGAGCCCGAAACATATCGATCATACATATCATAAGTAACCATTTTATTCGGAGGGTGACCTCGAATACCATATATAATATGAGGAGACCTCAGTAACCAATGGAGTAGCTAGCTCCCGAATTTGTGAAGACGCCAGATTGCACACGACATCATTCACCGTAAAACATATCGATAACGGATCGATCTAGGATGCATCCATACGCCTTCCTACATATTCAAAAATATGCTTCACCATCCGAGACGTGGCGAACATCACTCTCGCCTAGAGTCATATCGAGGTGCATCATCGATACGGACATGGAACCCCATGACTAGTTAAATATTTGGCTCGGGTGTCAAACTAAACTTAGGTCAAACAGATTGTCATAAATGACACGATCATAATTCATCATAAAGGTCACGGATAACTTATCGAGGTAGTTCATATCATAAGGTTCATATCACGATAGTCGAAATCATAAGGATCATATCATAGTGGCATATCATATGTTCATAAATCAAAGTTCATAACGAGAGGTTCATAATCATACGTTCATAATCCAATATGGAAGTTCAACAAATGTATATATCGAAGTCTTCCTAACATAAGTTCACATCGATATTGCATAGTTCACTAGAACATCGTTCGGATAAATAATGATCAAACATTCGAAAAGGGTTCATAGCAATGGCATTGGGAATCCTAATAAGTGAAATAGAAAAGCTAACGAAAAGAACATCATAAGGAACCTTTATTGAAAAGGTCGAAATATCTCAGACGATAACATAAGTGTCTTAAAGTAAGATGTAATATCCGTACCTTAAAGCAAATGAGGAAAAGCAAATGAATGAACGAACACGAAGATACGACGCCACGTCTTCTTCAATGAATCTACACGGATTACGATTCGTATAATACTTATTAGTTCCTTTTATAAGCTTCTTATGCCTTTGTAAGTGTGTTACCTATTGATATCATATTTTATCTTTCGCTTAAACTCATATTCGGACCAGACTTTAGCGATTTTTATAAAATACTTAATTAGCTCAAATGAAATCAAGCAAAATCCTGGGGTTCCCATATGATTTAAAAGACTCTCCAAAATTGGTGGGTTCTATTTCCATGCTAAATGGCCTATGGAAAATCACAAGTCCGCACCTATCCGTAAAGTAATCGAAAAATACACCTTAAAAGTTTACACTTATTGGACCTGTTTAGACACCTTGGAAAATTCCCAAAACTCCCAGAAATTCATTTATGTTATAAATATCACTCCTGTAAAGGAGAGCTCCCAATTCCTTATGGTTTGAAAATGAAAATCAAACAATACAACTAAATTTCGACCCCGCTTTCTCAGCTTTGACACTTGATTTTGTAAAATTCAAAAATACGACTTAGACAACTCCAAATTCGACCAAACCACTTGGAAAACTTAACTAAGACATAAAATAAACTTTTCCCACAAAACCCAGGTTATTGTACTTATAAAATTCGATCTATGACACGCACAAGTTCGACATATGATGCTGTCCAGTTTTAGGGTTTATTAAAACCACTATAATCACATGTTTAGACCATTAATTACACTTAGGGTTCCATTCCAATTAGGGTTTCGAATTTATTAGGCATGATAACATTTATATATGTGGTTCGGTTCTTTTATAGCTCGACTTAACCATGATCCGATTCAATAATACATATTACATACATGTTCTTTAATACTTATGAGGTTCAAATCATTAGGGTTTGTGTTGTTTTTGGTTTACACGGCTCGCCAACAAAAGAAACAAGAAAACTCGAGTAAACAAAACATAGCTCGACATATACATGCAAGGTACATCAAAGGAAGACGAATAAACGTTATACCTTTACTTGTTTGAAGCAAAACTCGACACCAAGGGGTCTTGAGGTTCGCCGAATGGAAACAAAGAGAAAAGAGAGGCAAGACTAAAACTAGGGTTTCACTTTTGAGGTTATGTGTTATATTTATAGTGGTAGTAAAATTTCGGTTAGGGCTTGAGGAGGGGGGTATGGGCTCGGCTTGGATCCATCGAAACAAAAACAAACGCCACCTTGTGGGCTTCTTGGACTCTCGGCTTGGCAAGAAAAGAAACGAGCCCATCTTGGTTCCCAAATAACGAAAACAAGGCCCAAACTTTTACGCGAGACATTTACATCTTTCGTCGTACCAAAATCGATCACGTAACATATTCGTTAAATTTTTATTATTCGTAGTTAGTTTTAATTTTCGTTAAATGATATAAACATATTTTTACGTATTTAATAAAGGTTCGATTTCAAGGGTATTTTAGTCTCTTAACACGCTTCGTATTTTTAGGGTTTTACACACCCCGACCCAAGGTATTCATCTTCACCGACACCCTTCGCTTACCTTTTAGATCCAAACGAGTATACCTCGGAAAATTAACCGGCGATATTTTGATCGGAAGAAATCGTAATTGTTGGTACTACAAACGATTTTCGTGGAGTTACAATCGCTTGTACCATCAAACAAGTTTTTTTTTTTTTTTTTTTTTTTTTTTTTTTTTGCGTTTGTTGATGTCTCTTTTCTATATGGTGATTGCCACAAGTGCACTATTCTTTTGGTCCACATCCTTTTTTATGCTTCGTATATCTTATATTTGTATAATTAGAGTTAAGTAGATCAATTATTTGTGGTCCAAATTAACTTCAGCAAGTTTACTGTTTGGAAGATTGGATATTAGATTTGATGTTTTTTCCTTTAATTTTTGCCTGCGTTCGTTATTGTGAGGGTTTGGGTTTACTTTTTTTGTATTTTTTAAAATTATTTTGGGTGTTTTCTAATTTTAGTTCATGGGAATCAAGGTTTAGGTTTAATTTAGGGTTTTTTATTTTGTAAAATTATTTTGGGCGTTTTCTAATTTCAAGTTTGTAAATCAATTTAATGATGATAAAATTAAGTCCTTTTTCATAATTGATGTCAATTTAGTTTGTGTAAAAAAAAAGGTTCAGCCATGTGCTCATGTTGGTGAAATGGTATCTTATGTTTGTGGGTTTGCCATGTTTTCAGGTGCCGCTGTGGCGGGGTAGGTTTGCTGAGCTTGCAGCCATGGCAGTGACCTGTATCTTGGTGGGCCATAACAATGTTGTGTTTTCTGGTACCATTTCTATTGGGCTATCATGAATAAGAAGGCCATGTGAATGTTATTTTGTATAATTCGAGTTTCTGGGCTGGCTGCCGTGCTAAATGGTCACCCTTGGTATTTCTTTTTAGAGGCTGTGATGAATTGGGGTTTCTTGATGTGAACGAGATGACCCATATCTTGGCAGGGTGACATACAATTGTCGTAGCCATGGTGAGTGTATCCTCTTTTCTTGAGTATTCACCCATTTGAGCCATCTGTCCAGCGACATTTCCACTTTTGTCGTATAACTAACTGTAGACTCTTCAACATTAACCTTCGTTCACATAATCTGCTGATACTAGTATCTTGGCAGGGCAGTTTGGGATTGCAGCCATGGCCGGTATTTTGTTGCCGATTTTACATGTGCAAATATGAGCCTTATAAATATTTGGAAAAACACTTATCCACATCAGATACATTTAAGGTGGTTGGTGGTATTCGTTGTTATGGATGAGAATGTCTTTGAAGAAGATGAGGTTATTCGAATGTTGGCGGGGTCACCCATGATGGTTGCAGCCACGGTGGATGCATCCTTTTTCTTAACAAGTTACTTTGGAATCTGTTTGAGGTTACAACTACTACAAGTGTAACCATTGTTTTCAGACTGTCACTGCAACTATCTTAGGATCAAAATATCGTCGGATAATTTTCCGGATGTATACCCATTGGGATCTAAAAGGTAAACAAATGGTGTGAGTGAAGATGAATAGTACCTGCCACCATCAATTATCACTCGACATGTTACATTCTTCTACATAGCATTTACCGGGCCATATTAGGAATAGTACTCTGCCTATTTTATTGACCCGGACCCGTTGGGTGTACCGCATACTCATGTTTGTTTATACCACCTGACCCAAGGTATTCATCTTCACTCACACCCTTCGTTTACCTTTTAGATACAAACGGGTATATGATGTTTGGTTAAGGCAATGATGATACCTATATGCAATTGAATGTTTCGTTCACATAATCTGCTGATAATGGTACCTTGGCAGGGCAGTTTGGGATTGCAGCCATGGCCGATATTTTGTTGCAGATTTTACATGTGCAAATCTGAACCTTATAAATATTTGGAAAAACACTTATCCACATCAGATAGATTTAAGGTGGTTGGTGGTATTCGTTGTCATGGGTGGGGATGTCTTTGAAGAAGATGAGGTTATCCGCATGTTGGAGGGGCAACCCATGATGGTTGCAGCCACGGTGGATGCATCCTTTTTCTTAACAAGTTACTTTGGTATATGTTTGAGGTTACAGCTACTGCAAGTGTAACCATTGTTTTCGTGATCCGCATGCAACTATCTTGGATCAAAATATCACGGATATTTTTCCGGAGGTATACACGTTGGGATCTAAAAGGTAAACAAACGGTGTAAGTGAACATGAATAGGATGGGTCGTGTAGTATAAACAAATATGCCTATCTGGTGTCTTTATCCCAATAATGTTGTGACAAGGAGGTATGACCATAATATATATTATGTTTCCTATTTTACTTTGCGTTGTAATGTTCATCAAAAACAATAGCATATCGCAACATTGCTTTATAATTTTTTTCGGGGTGGCTAAAGGCACTTGATGAAGAACCTTAGTAGGAGAAATCTTGCTAATTGTTGTGTGTGTGTGTATATATATATATATATATATATATATATATATATATATATATATATATATATATATATATATATATATATATATATATATATATATATATATATATATATATATATATATATATATATATATATATATATATATATATATATATATATATATATATATATATATATATATATATATATATATATATATATATATATATATATATATATATATATATATATATATATATATATATATATAATAAGGTCACCGACACAATGACGATACTTTTCTGTTTATGTCTATGGTGGCGTAGTTTATTAACTTTCGTTTGTTGGCATGGCACCCACATCCACATTGTGGTTGCAGCCACGGCAGGCCTTTGGTACCACTTCCATACTCGCAGATCTGAGCGTCTCTATATATTAAAAGGGCAAAGTACTATTCATTAGAATGCCCGCTTAATGTTATTTAGAAGAATGACAACTGTTGTTGGTTTCGTGTGGCCTGTACAGTGGCCTAATAGAATGTGTTTTTTTGTTACCTTGATCCAAGGCATGTTTGTTAATAAGTGACCATATGGTTGCAGCTATGATGTTTTTCTGGTACCATTTCCATTGGGCTATCATGAATAAGAAGGCCCCATGAATGTTATTTTGTATAATTCCAGTTTTTGGCCTGGCCACCCTGCTAAATGGTCACCCTTTGTATTTCTTTTTCGAGGCTGTGATGAATTGGGGTTTATTCGGTAAACGTGAGATGACCCGTATCTTGGCAGGGTGACATACTGTAGGATCGTGTATTTTATGTTGTTTAGATGATTCGGGTGGTCTAGGATGATGATAGTATATGAATGCCATGGTTAGAGAGATGAAGAGAGTAGAGAGGGAATTCTAGAGATAAACAAAAGTGTAAAAGGTTAGATTAGAACTTCCAACCCTCTACCTTGGAAGGTAGAGGTATTTATAGGTTACAACTAAGCGACCTCCTGACGGCCTGTGGATCGGTGTCTGATGAGGTAAAGACCCATCCTTCCTCCACGGTGTTACACTAAACTAAGCTACGCTACAAACTAACTAATTAACTACTTAATAACATAAATAACGACACGTCTACGAGCTAACATATGCTAGACCATAATTGGGGTGACCGACACTTTATCATGGAATTTCCAATTCCTAACAATCTCCCCCTAAGGGAGGTCACCCCATGAAATACATTTTGCATCCTAGCATTCTTTCTTTGACTTCGTTCTTGAGCTCGTAGACTTGAATTCTTCACATTCGCAATCTTTGTGCATTAGTAGTGATTCTTCAAAGTCCGCATTGATTTGTACTTTTAGTGGAGGCCTTTAACTGATCCACATCTATGACGATCTTTGAGCTTTCTTTGAGATCATCAGCCACAGAAATCTCGGATCACCCTTTATTGTGTTGTCATCATGTGTTGTTGTGACTTTTGGACCGACATGCTCACACTTTTGGATCATGACATCTTTTCATCGAGTAGCGGAAGCTTTTATCGGTTCATGATATTTGCGCAGCGTGAAGCGTAGCATAGTATGAAAATATCGAGCCGGAGTTACGTAGATATGCACCATCATGATTTCTTTAATTAAGTGTGGATGTTGTGAGCATGCGGCTTTGGATTGACTCCTCAATTCGATCGGTGCAACCGTCCAAATATACCGCAAACAACGTTAGCAATAAAACACACGAAAGTGTCTTTGATCACTTACGTTGAATTGAGGTACACGGTCCACGGTTCCTGTTGATCGAGACAAGTCTTTGTGATCGGTAGGATTCCTAAGAATCTCCTTGACGGGGTTTCGCAATTGTTTTAGCCGTTCTCAAACCGTAGCGTCTCAAAGAAGACAACACGGAGTGAGTGAACCACAGAATTGAGATTCACCGATTGATGAAAATGATTTGAAAAACAATCGCGTATTGCTTAGAAGAAAGAGTTTTGCAATACGACGAAGGTTTTATGAGAAAGATCAATTTTCAATCATAAATACTTTTTGTATTTGAGAAAGAGTACACATTCGATGTGCTAGATAAAGAAGAGATTCGCACATCGAACGGTTTTCCAAAAGTATTTTTCAATCGAGATACTTTTTGTGTTTGAAATACTAATACACATTCGACGTGCAAGAGAAAAGAAGATTTGCACATCAAACGGTTTTTCCAAAAGTATTCGTCAATTCCATTCCTGGACCAAGGTTGATTCAAGAGTGAATCGCCCCATTGTTTCTATCCAGTTCTCACAAGCTTGATCTTTAGAAAAGATCTCACATGTCTCCCACCAAGAGCTTGTTTGATGTTGGCTCTAGAAGGATTTCCATCTTCATCGTGAATACTTTTGCATATCACTCGGATGTTCTGGCAATACCACAAGGATAATGCGTAGGACTCTTAATTATATACTTACTTTCCACATTGTGTGAAACAGCAAGTCTTCATTAACTTTGTGTCCTAATGAGATATTGTGGATGATCTCTTGGCTCTAGACTCAATAGTGCATTTTGGTTCCTATGCGGAGACTAGGAGAGGGTCTCCTCCTTCAATATCAATAGTCTCAAGAGAAAGTCGATAGATTATGTAGGTTCCCGTGAGAATGAAACAAGCCCTTTAAGAGGAACTTGAGTAGCTTGGGAAGTTAGTGCGAAGCGTCACCGGGTCCATGACGTCTTGTCTTCAATACCGTGTTACCTTAGTAACCACCGTAGCATATGTATTGAACCCGTGTCCGCTTCTAAGGTTGAATTATTGGAGGCTATTTCTTTTCACCCTTTTCTCATTCAATTCTTTTCATTCTTCAACCCCTTTAGTGCTTACCGAGACTTCATAACTAGAACCTTGTTGGGTTTATTCAAGACTAGCTCGGTCTCGATTCGCACTCTTCCCATATCTCACTTTTCTATTTTTTCAATATACCTAAAGACACTACACTATCTAATGGATTGTCCCTGGGTAGATCCCTCCGGTTCTGGCGGATCGTGGGAACTAATACCTAACCTCACCATCCTTATAACTCCATACATAAAGTAAAATGGTCGGTGTTTTGGTACAGTTCATTCCTTCTCAAAACCAATTGAAAAATCATTTGGAAAAACAATCAAGGTACTTTTGATACGAGATCAAAGCATTTTGTACCTTAATAGTTTTGATCATTTAGAAAAATGCTCCCCCTCAACATGTGCATATGATATTGAAATTGTTTGGCACATGGAGGCAAGAGTTCTTTGAAATAATTTATTGAACACAATTTCCTTAGAAAAAGCCTTTTGATTTTCTTTGGTAAATTCTCTCCCTCAATACGTGCATAGGATATTTGAAATCATTTTATCACATAGAGGCAAGAGTTCTTTTGAAGTACATCCACGATTACAAAAGCCAATATAAACCATTCGCTCCCCCTCAATATGTGCATCGATATACGAAAGAGTTTGGCACATATTAGAGAACTGACTTTGAATCAAAACAATCATCATTTATCAAATTTCATATTAAATCACAAATTCTCACCCGATCAAAATATCAAACCCTTTGAGATTTTGGATCCCAAGTGATTTAATAAGGTTTAGAAAACATGGGAGAAAATGCTACTGGTTTAAATACTCTTGAGTTTTGGTTAAATGCTCATCCTCAACATGTGCATTGTATATTTGAAATCGTTTGGCACATGGAGGCGGAGTGTTTGAAACAATTACCCTTTAAAACCTAATTTGAGATTTAAATCACGATCTCTCCCCGATCAAAATTTCAAACCAATTGAGATTTTGGATCGATTGATTTAAATCATTTAGAAAATTTTGGGGAAAGACGTGGCAAGATTTGATTTTGAAAAATGACAGATAAGGACCATTTTAAGACATTAAAGATTGTTAGTGTTAGGTATGATTGTTTTAAGAGATCTTTTAGTAAAATAAAACAATTTCACAATCAAACAAGAACAAAAAAAATTTCATTTTGACAGATCTTTGAGTTCTAAAGAAAATCATACCATGACATAACATTAAATCTTTAGATCACCACATTTTAACGTACAAACGGACTTTTATGAAGAAATATTGTTTGAAAATAATTTATTTTAAATCACTCTCCCCTCAATTGATGACTGTAGTCGATGATTGAGTGACTTATATTTTGATAAAATGAAGTCCGGTGATTTTCAAATTTTAGTCAATTTATTTTCAAAACAATATTTTCCATTTTCAAAACAATTTTAATCAAATATTTCAAAATTGTTTAAAATGGTATCTGCACAAAGATCGTTAGGTGGTTGAGGAGCTTCAGTTGATGCTGTAGGGCATGAAGAAAACCGTCTGCAGATGCAGTAAGACTTCTTACGTTGCATTTTAATGCCAACTGAGGTCAAATTAAGCTCTGTTTCTTCAATCACTTAGAAGAAAACAATCTTCTGATGCAGTGAGACCTCTTACGTTGCATTTTTCATGCCAACACTCCATAGAAGTCCAATTAAGCTCCGTTTCTTCATTTGTCAACCCAAGATATAGTTACCCTTTCCTTTCGGCATCCAATCATCTTCAATTGTGGGATCCGGATCGGGAACATTCTTATATACCAATATACCTGCATAGGTTAGTGAACACACATACAGATATATGGTGGTCGACATCACCCAAACAACAATCGACTAATTAAAGTCAATGCAACATATCAATCAGATCATATAAGACATGGGATATATGTGTTCATCAAACTATAATCATCTAATCCTAACAATCTTATCCTAGGCACCTAGTCCTTCAACGTAGGTTAACATGATTTTTAATTAAGCATATAGGATAATTAAGAAAGTCCGTTAAATGATATAAATTTGAAAACATTCTCCCCCTCAATCAATGACTGATTTTTATGAAAAGGTTAAAAGCGCTGAAGTCATTGATTGAGTTTTCAATTTTTAAAAAACACTGAATCTGATTGTTTTACAAGCAACTCATTTTCCACCATTTTGTTAAAACAAATATTTTTTCTGAAGAATTTTTAGACGGAAAAACATTTGTGTAGGAACACCAGTCCTTCGACATACTTTCCTCAAATTGTTTTAGGATAAGTGCACAAAATATTTGAAAATTGGTTTAGCGCAGCACTTTCCTTTCTGTAAAAGAGCGGGTTGCTATCGGAAATAATAGCAAGCCATAGTTTTAAGCACGGGTTACAGTCTGAAGTAACTGTAAGCCATTGTTTTGAAGCGCGGGTTACAGTCTGAAATAACTGTAAGCCATATTTTAAGAGACATGTTATGAAAAGAAATATTTACACCTTCTGCTTGAACTTCATCTATGGTCCCGTGCCATTATTGAATGACATTTCTAAGACCGCAGATGTTATCGATACCAGAAGACATGTCTTGAGAAAACAATAGTTTTGGTATTTTTCAAATTTTCTGATTTTTATGGGTTTTGTTGGTTTTATATTTTCTATTTTGTTTCTTTGGTTTTATAATTTTGTATTTTGTTTTAATAAATATATACTGATAGAGTAGATGATATAGTTTAAGAGAATGATGATACTGAGCACCGAGATAAGGATATCGAGCAAGACGTCGTAGAAGATAGAAGTCATCATCCCTAAAACTTTCACCACCAAAGCTTCCGAGGCTCTTGCATAGAAGAAAGAAATTGAACCATCCGAAAGTGAGACTTTGGCGCTTCCCCAAACCGAAAATCCTTTAGGCGAGCTGATTCAAAGCTTTCTTTTAAGCTCTCTTAGCAGTGCACAAAGAAGCACACCATTATCATCGAACTTGCTCCTTTAAGAATAATCACCGTGATTCATCGCTCGAGGTTATATCATCCGTAAGAACGACAACGTATCATCCCACTCATAAATAATCTTCTCAAGTTTCATAACCATTTGAAGTCCAAGCGATCCAAACCAAAAGTTGTCAAGATACCACTTCCCCAAGTAGATGAATTGATGCGGTCGATCTCTTAGACTAGAGCTCACGAACCCGAATACACATACCGAAGACAAAGAAACTTATACCATCAAGTAGCGATTAAGTCCAATAGCCAAAGAATAACCCGATGTATACTTTTCTCTCCCACAAGAAAGTGTATGAAGCTCAAGAACCCAAAGTACCGAATGCCCAAGAGAATAACCGATAACATTGAAGAAGCAAGCGAATCACCGATTATCTCTGCGGATGAAAATCTCTGCGGATGTCAACTCCGAATAAGTGATTATATATCCGAATTGCATCATTAAGCTCTCAAGTGAGACAACCGAGTGCCCCAATGTACACAATTCTTCTCCCGATGATTGCGATAGCATCGAAATCATCACACACTTGTGTACCTCTTTTATCTTCGAAACTTTCACTTACATCACTTCCCCCACATCGTTGTAATAATAACACTAAAGGCCTTGATGAGTAAAACCTTGAGTTTCTCTGCGGTCATGACAATTGTCTTCCCGGGATATCTTCAATCACTTAGAAGTATTAAGTTCATCAAGTTTACTCGCCATGAGTCAAACCTTGAGTTTCTCTACGGTAATAACATTTGTCTTCCCGGGATATCTTCAATTACTTAGAAGTATTAAGCTCATCAAGTTTACTCGCGTTTAGATGCGTGTCTCCTTCCCCCTTGCTGGTTTTGAAACTTCAGAATCAGCAACACATTATAAGCCCTTGTACTAGAAATCTTTTGAGAAGAACACTTTTGATCTTGTGGGAATCAACATGCTGAAGTAGAATGTGAGCAAGTCTAATTGGGGATTAAATCTGACATTTCACTCTCCCCCAATTAGTGCTCTCCCCTAAACTGACAATGCCCTGAATATGAAGAAGTCTTTGGATAATCAAATTCAATTGCCTTAAGTCTTCTAACATGCAGCAGAAAATGTAGTACGGCTGTAGACTCGACCTTCTTCAAGATTGTGCGGTTGGGAATAGATAGTTAACATCTTCATCTCACCAAAAACAAGAACATCACCAAAAGCATCCCAATTAACTTACATCTTGCAAGTCCCTTAACTAAAATCTCTCCAATCAAACAAGAATGTAAAGATGTTCATCAAGGAAATCAACAATCACCATAACGAACACACTAATTGGTAACACCAAACTACCAATCACATCAAACAAGAATAGAGAGATTGTTCGGAATCATCATGTTGATGTGTACGTGAAGCATTAACCGGAAGCACTTTGTCGATAAACTCATCAATCCATGAGAAGATGTCAACCACCGGCTCTTAGAAGAAACTCCATGTAAAGATGACCCAATAAGAAGAAGCTCGGTTCTTACATGAGTTTAGAGACGTTTGACCATTTATTCTCAGAAATCAATCAACCATGCAGTAAATTCACACTTCTTCTCCCCCTCAAGATCTGCATACGGAGTTGCCATTCTTGATAGAATAAGTGAAAATCATCCATATGTAGTCTATTCACACTTCTCCCCCGCAAAATTAGCACAGGATGTCGCCATCATCATGATAGTTGAGCAAGTGGAATAAGAAAACAATCAACAGTAGTCCGGTTCACTTGATGTTTGAAGCGCATGGAAAAATCATGAAGCATGTTGATGAGAATGGTCATAATAAGAAGATTTCTCTTCTTTCGAAGATAAAGCGCACTGAAGCGTACACTTTTCTTTTCTTTGGAGAACGAGGCTTGAACTGAAGTATTCAAACGTCATAAGAAGATTTCTCTTCTTTTAAAGATAAAGCGCACTGAAACGTACTTTTCGTTTCTTTAAGTACGAGGCTTGAACCGATGTGTTTAAACGTCATAATCTCTCTCTTTTCGACTCTCTTGGCAAAACATGTAATCAACCCCATTATCATTCAAGAGGGCTCTTTGTTGTGACAGGTTGATGGAAAACCCAATATGAAGAATTTGACCTCAAGTAAACTAACCCGAACTCGTGACTTAAACTTGCACATATGTAACAAAAAGCGGTCTTGAGACTTCATCCTCTATTGAATCTGTAAGTACTCTATACTCTTCATCCAACCAACCATCAAGTAATAGACGTACATTACCTCTTGAAAATCCACAATTGAATGTGACACTGAGCACTACAACGTAACTCCTTAAAGTGATAGTTATTTTGTGGTGGTAAGAGCCCAATTCCCCTAAGTGGTAAAAGAAAAGGTAAAAGACACCCAACAATAACTAGATTTCCAAGTCTTCATTTTTGATAATAAGCTCGAACAAGGATCTTGAAGAATCTTCATCCAACCATCCCCGATACCTTCAGATACTAAGTACACTTGCCCGTGATATTTCACTTCAACCTCAAATCAATAATAGTGAATTAACCCCGTTGTCACATCTTCTGGTTAAAAGCTTACATCTAGCCTCCTTTGACGTTTTAAGTGATCTATGATAATGGTTTCATCCTGACCATGGTTAGAAGCACGTAACCCCGTAAAACCATGTAATAGCCAAACTGCCATGACGAATATCCAAACACACATCCAATTCATGAAGTACACCCTTTTATCCCTTCTTGGAAGCAGAAACCGTAGCACCGGCATCAAGTAAGATCCAGAATTACACTTTCTCTTCTCCAAGATGGTTTCATCAATACGGGATTTTACAACTCTATGGTTTAAATCGAGAAATAGTTTCTTTTGCGGGATTTTACTAAACCAAGAATAAACCGTAAGATAGATCCGGAGATGCATTATACAATTACCAGGATGTTTCCATTGTCACGGGATTTTACAAGTCTATGATTTAAACCGAGAAATAGATTCTTTCGCGGGATTTTACAAAATCAAGACAAAACCGTAAACAATGTTAGCTTGAATGTGTTATGACAACTTTGGTTTCGGTGAATATCTGTTTTAGGGGAACATGCAGCGGTTTCTCAGCGGTTCATAATCCAACATCAACAATTCTTTACCCATATGTAGACAACTTCACAAACCATACTAAGTCAAGTAGTATAAACTCCCTTTCCCTGGAGGTTAACCTTAACACATCAAAGTACACGTTTCCCCCCCATGATGGTTTCGAACTTTCGGAAGCATCATAACGTGTACGACCGTTTGCACGAGAAGTTCTTGTCATAAGCAAACATCTTAAAAAGTCATGAGTGACACTGAAGATTCATGAAAGATTTTGTTTAGACTGTGAAGTATCATTGACATTTTGTGGCGACGAATATCTTATGGGAATTGTTGAAATTGAACCTCCATTGATTCACCGGCTAATAGTAATGACCACATATGGAGATAACGTCACTTCAATTACGCATCAATAATACCGTACAAACAACCCTGTAATCAATTTTTCTTTTAAGCTCAAGCCGTGAAATTATGTATCCACCATGTAATTTGACCATGCCAAAATACTACATATGAATACCCAATAATAAAAAAAAATGAATCCAACTTTTTGTAAAAAAATTGAATCACAATTTTATTCCAATCCATATTCTCGTTAAGATTTAGGATGACACAATTCGTAATATATGTCACTACGAGATCCAGTATCCAGCTTACATGAAACACCACAAAAAAAATCTGGCCCAATCTACACAACCACCGACCGGCCCAAGCTGATTTGATAATACACATGATACAAAACCCAAAGAAATGAGGCCCATATGGAAATAAAGTCACACGACTTCAAGTGATGACCTAATTCCACGGGGTATTTAAAACACACATGCCCACTCTTAACCCTAATCCATAACAGCTAACCCCTAAAAACACTCATCAAAATACTCCGCCCCCATCACATATGTTAACCAAGTCGCCTCCCTTTTCATTTTTCCAAGTCCGAATAAAAATAACATACATCATCCATCTTAATCTTTTGTCAATCATCAATTTAACAACCCAAAAACAAAAAACTCTTAAGTCCGCCTCAATATCGTGCATTGGAACACACAACGCAGCCACACACTCGCCACAAGGATGGTTCGAGTTAATTGTGTCAACCACAATATCAACCAAACGCATCAAGGTAGGTACTTTTAATCTTTGTTGTGATAAGATTGAACGAATATTCGGCATGTAGATGACTTTATAGTTATAATCCATGTCACATGATGTTCGGATAGTTAATTAGAAGTATAGACTTCATAAAACAATGGATCCGTGATGATAAATGATTGAAGGACAACCTTTGAACATGTTTCAGAGATCCACACAATGTCACTTTAATTTATCAAGAATAATTTCTCTTCAATTATATCCTTGTGAGACGGAGAAAAAAAATACCGAACATGAAAGAAGACTAACATAGTTGTTAAATCTTTGATTCATTAAGTTCGAATAGAGATGAAGCTTTGTCTTCAAAAAGGATCAATGATGGTTTATTCTTTTGTGTATAGATCTTTTAAGATATATGTGTTCTATGAACCGCACACAAGAGATGTGACTGTGATCTATCATTTTCATAGTTATTTTTATCCTTTTTGAGTCATGTTTAGATGTAGATTGTGAGTTGGTGAGAGATGGTGAGAGTCCTTTGGTGAGTATAGATGTAGGTTAAGAGGATTGAAGGTTTTTTAGTTTCGGATATGTTTATACATCATCTTTTCTGCTAATCGGTTTTAGTTAACATGGACCAGTGATGTGTAATGAAACTGAGGTCAAGATGGTATATGATATTTGTTTTGTGGTCATGGTCAGTCAAGTCTTTTCCTCTTCATCATTTCTGTCAAGTTGCTAGTGTTGAGTCAAGTTGCTAAGCCAAGTCGCTAAGCCAAGTCTTTAGCCCAAGTCGCTAGCACAAGTTGCTACGACTTGTAAAGACAAGTCGCTATCCTTTTTCAAAACAAATCGCTACTTCAATTTCTGTCACAAGTCGCTAATAATAACACAAGTTGCTAGACCAAGTTGCTATGACTTGTAAAGACAAGTCGCTAGACAGATTTTGACTCAACTCGCTATTGACTTTCAAAAAAGTCAACGAATGTCCAAGTCGCTACAGAAATAATAGACAAGTTGCCATAGACTTTTTGACCATACAATGAATCTGGACATAAATGAGGACAAGTCTCTACCAAGAACATGACCAAGTCTCTACCAAAAACATCAAAAACATCACTAGCAGATTTATAAAAAAACCATTCGAATATCAAAAGCAGATTCATAATATCAAAACCACGTATGTTAGCAGCTCATAAAAATCAACAACATCCAATCTGTTTTAAATTTAAACCACGTAAAAACCACTTAAACACAAAAAGAACCATATAAAAACCATTCGAATCATTACAAACAACACAACCTTGGCTCTGGTACCAATTGTAGGATCGTGTATTTTATGTTGTTTAGATGATTCGGGTGGTCTAGGATGATGATAGTATATGAATGCCATGGTTAAAGAGATGAAGAGAGTAGAGAGGGAATTCTAGAGAGATAAACAAAAGTGTAAAGGTTAGATTAGAACTTCCAACCCTCTACCTTGGAAGGTAGAGGGTACTTATAGGTTACAAACTAAACGACCTCCTGACGGCCTGTGGATTAGGTATACAGTGGGTATAGACCCGTCCTTCCTCCACGGTGTTACACTAAACTAAGCTACGCTACAAACTAACTAATTAACTACTGAATAACATAAATAATGACATGTCTACGAGCTAACAAATGCTAGACCATAATTGGGGTGACCGACACTTTATCATGGAATTTCCAATTCCTAACACATACAATTGTTGCAGCCATGGCGAGTGTATCCTCTTTGCTTAAATATTCGCCCATCTGAGCCACCTGTCCAGCGACATTTCCACTTTTGTTGTAAAACTGATTGTCGGCTCTTCCCCTTTAGCCTTCATTGTTTGCACACGCAACAAAAAAAAACCTGTTTGGTTAAGGCAATGATGATACGCGTATGAAATTGAATGTTTCGCACACATAATCTGTTGATACTGGTATCTTGGTGGTGCAGTTTTGAATTGCAGCCATGGCCGGTATTCTGTTTCAGATTTTTCATGTGCAAATATGAGCCTTTTTGTAGTATCTGCTGCACAACTGCAGTTATGCGGCTGTTTGGTATAATAATTATCATGCTTATAGCTTGGTTATTGCGCTTTCAATCAATAGTTGGTGGTATTCATTGTCATGGGTGGGGATGCCTTTGAAGAAGATGAGGTTATCCACATGTTAGCAGGGCAACCCATGATGGTTGCAGCCACAGTGGATGCATTCTTTTTCTTAAGTGTTAATTTTTTTTGGCCTATTTTTTTGGTGGGTGATAAGTGCTGATTTGTCTTGGTTTGTTCCTTTACCTTCTTTTTCCCTCTTCTTTATTTGAAAACTATCATTGAATAATGCTTTTATTGCTCATGATAACTATTTAAAAAATGTTGATAGTCCTACTTTGCTTGCTTTTTATTGTCTTCATAATTGGGTGGTCTAATGTTGATAGCCATTTTATTGCTCATGATAACTATTTAAAAATGCACCAATTTACATGGCGCGATTACAATGTTGATAGTCGTTGTTAGACCAATGTTGTGCACACAAATTGTAGTATGTTTAGATAGCAGTTGCTAATATTTTTTGCACACAAACTATAGTATCGTTAAAGCAATTGTTCTGAAGGTATTAAGTACTCTTTTGTAATTTAAAGTTTGCCAAAAAACATGCCTTGGAAAGGTGACCATATGGTTGCAGCCATGCTGTTTTTTGGATACCATTTCCATTGGGCTATCATGATTTTTTTTTTTGCAAATTAACTCTTCTGTGAGCGTGGCTTTTGTTTTTATGTTGCTGTTACACGCGAGCATTTGAATTTTATCTTGGAACCGTTACTGAGGTTTTCTTGGGTACCACTTCCAGTGAATGATGTTGTTACAGGCAAGAATTTGATTTTTATGTTGATACTGGTGAAATCTGATTGGCTGAAACTTTCATTTCATCATCGTAGGCTACAAATACAAAGAAGGCCCCATGAATGTTATTTTGTGTAATTCCAGTTTTTGGCCTGGCTACCCTGCTAAATGGTCACCCTTTGTATTCCTTTTTCGAGGCTGTGATGAATTAGGGTTTATTCGGTAAACATGAGATGACCCGCATCTTGGCAGTGTGACATGCAACTGTTGCACCCATGGCGAGTGTATCTTCTTTGCTTGAATATTCGCCCATCTGAGCCACCTGTCCAACATTTTTTTTATAACAGGTTTTTTAGTATTTGCATATGTCTTTTTAATTCACTCCAAACACTGCACTGTGTACCCATCTATTATTACATATGCTCATTTTTTGTTTCTTATAACTGTTGCAGTAACTGAAATAGCCATGCATGTGTCGTTACAGACTTTTTCTGGTTTGTTGGTTGAAGACAATTGAAAAGATATGCAACAGATTCTCTCTCAAATGGTACAACTTTTATCAATCTTTTATGTTCAGCTATATACTAAGCTTTTTACCAGATAGAAAGATTACTCAAAAAATGTAACCTGCGCACATTTACTTATGATCACAGTGTTGCACAATACATATATGCACTTTTGAAGAATGTCCGTGCAGCTACACTTTACCAGCATAAAATAGCGAGTGTAAAAAAAAAATTGCCGATAATATGATTCACAATAGTCCTAGAATTACTTTACAAATTTCAAATGGTCATGCAACTATGTATGATACCTTCTTTTTTGTCGACCATCAGTTACTAATACAAAGATTTCTTTTTTTACCATGTATACCTGATCATCAGTCTAAAACAACCAATACTTACATTTACCATATTTAACTAGCTGCAAGTTCCCATTTGAATCGCCCTTTACATTTAAACTAGAATCTTAGTTATCATAATTCTAAAAGCTTTAACATTTAATTTTACTCCTTACACACTAACTATAAACTTATTGTAACAGGTTGCGCATTCCAATACTAGTAGAGTCAACTACTTATGGAACAAACCAAAGGCTCCCAAGATCAATCTAACACTACATGCCTACAACATTATAATAGCAAGACATCAAGCTACAAGAGATATCAAAAACAGGTATGTTCCAACAAAATTAATATGGCACTGATAAGGTATTAAAATATACCTTTTTGAGGGGTCGTTTAAGCCCTTATTTGATCACTTTTGTATCAGTTATTACTTAATATCGTTCCTTTTCACTTTTTAGGTATCTTGAAGGCAAAATGCTGGAATGACACTTATTCGGACGAAAAGGCGCGAATATATGAAGAAAATGGCCAAAGTCAAGAATCGAGACACTCGAGTTCTTTGGGCCAGAAGGGACGGCGTCGGGAGTGACAAGTGACGCGCCGAGCACAACTAGAGACGCCGTCGTACAAATTTTGTGACGACTCAAGAGCTAAATTGCTCATTTACAAGTGACGACTTGTGTTTTAAAGAGTAGGCGTCGCAACTCGATGACCTAGATTTGATCCGACGACGTCGAGATCGAAGGGACGACGTCACAAGCATAAGGTGACGCCATCGCAAGACTAACGTGGCCAAGGCGAAACCCTAATAACAACGACCCGACGGTGTCACAAATCAAAGGTGACGCCGTCGCATTTGTAATCTTATATAGAATCCGAATTTTTAGTTTTTCGGTGTGTAGTCTTTGGGTAAAACCTAAACCGAACCAAGGCTATCTCAGACGATTTTTAGGTTCCATACCCTATCTTACATCAAGATAAGTGTTTTACTTCATTAATTTAATTATGTCTTCCTTTGATTGTGTGTATGCTTGCATGTTCCCCATGTCCAGCTAATTTCTTGTGTGTTTACTTAGGTAATATGAAACTTAGTTATTGAATATTGATTGGTTGTCTCTTATCTTAATTGTGATTGACCTAATATTGCGATAGGTCATTCGTTGTGTTTGTAATGCTTGATTAATCTTTGATGAACCTTAGTTTATAATCGCCTAGAGTAATTGTAGGCTAGTCATTCAAAGAATACCTTAGAGTTAAAGTTTATAAATCCTAGAGATTTTGTAGTCATTAACCTTTGGTAGCTTCAAAGAGTTAGGGATAAACGCATACCCTACGACCTTAGAGACACAACACAATTAAGAATAAGGACGTGACAATTCCACCACCAATAGGAGATAACTAGGGAGTAATAAATCCTAAGCAAATACATTTTTAACTATCATACGAGCACACAACAATAGACATAGACTACCATCACCTTAGTTTAGACAATTAGATAAGTAGAAGTAATCAGTAGAAATACCAACCCCACAAATGCAAACCCCGAGATTCGTACCTTTCTTTTTCCTAAAAACATAAAAAGATAAAAATAATCTTCCTCAACCCCAACCTTAGCGTAGTAACTTCTCACTAGCATTCCTATTCCCCAGAGAACGATATCAATTCCGTGGCTTACCCTAATACTACACTACAATGATTAGGTTCACTTGCCTATGGTGTTGAAAAACTTGCTCGATGAAAAGGAAGTTCCTTTGACCCGAACGACGCGTGTAGCGTTATTAAGTTTTTGGTGTCATTGCGGGGAATAGAATAGCTAGTTAGAGTCTACCTCGTTTAGGTTTCTTTGTGATTCCTATCAAGTAAGCTTTTTCCCAATTTTAGCATCCTCGTAGTCTATCCCCTTCTTCGTGACCTTTGTTAGTAACCCATCACTTTTCATCATAGAAGGTGATAACCACCACCATTCATTAACCTACCACCAATGACCCGCCAAGAGCCCGCTCTTGGTGAATACTCGAGACCAAGCCACCTAGGCTATAGGAACACCATTGAGCTTCCCGACAAAGCCTAAACTATGGCCTGCGATCCGACACCATCCGGTTGGTGCAAAGCGGATGTGCATTCCATGGACTTCGTTCAAAGATCCTAATCAAGATCTTAAGGATTTCCTTAAAATTGTCGATTCCATCGACCTCGATGCTACTACTCGGAGACCACGCGTCTGCGTCTCTTCCAATTCTCTCTACGGGACCAACCTAGTAATTGGCTTGAGCAATTTCCCGACTCCATCTCAAGTTGGGATGATCTCACCTCGCTTCCTTGCTCAATTTTTCCCACCGGGAGAACCACTAAGCTTAGGAATGATATCTTGATGTTCCAACAACGTCAAGGTGAATCTCTCTACGAAGCATGGACTCGATTCAAGGACTTACTCCATAGAGTCCCTCATCACGGCATTGATCTTTGGCTTCAAGTCCAACTCCTCTATGATCATTTCAACTTCCCCACCAAGCGATCCATTGACCAAGCGGCCGGTGGAAAACTTAGTGATCTCACCGCGGAAGAATCATGGGGTATAATAGAGGACCTTGCTCTCTATGACAACAAAAGTTGGAATGACCCCTGTAAGTTGCCCAAAACCGTTAAGGCAATCTCCTTGCCTCCCATTGACTCACAATCTTCCGACCGTAGGATGCTCGAGCTTGAAAATCACCCTAACCTTAAGTGGAACCAAAATTCAAGCACACCCCAAAGCTCATCTAGTCCACCTAATAGGTTCAACCCTCCAAACACCGGGAACCCCACTAGTCTTGAGGCAATTGCTTCTAGATTCATGTCATCTCAAGAAACTCGATTAACTAAGCTTGAAGTCGATTTTAAGCGACGACAAGGTGAGATGACAAACAAGCTTGATGCCTCTTAAAAGCCTTTAATGACCCAGAATTGGAGCACTCCAAGTGATACTATAAAGAACCCAAAAGTGAGTTTGATTTCATCGACTTCATGTTCTTGTTCACCATGGGAGAGTGCGCACCCATGCCCCTCACACCCAAAGGTTCACTCGGTAAATGCTATCAAAAAGAGTTTCAAGAAATCCAAAATGAGGTACCAAGGCCCCGCACCATTGGTAGAACCTACTCCTGAGAAACCCATCAACCAAGAACCCAAACCTAATCAAGAGGAGGAGTACAAGGAACTCCATCAAGAAAAACCAGTTCTTGAAGTCTTAGCTCATGCACCTTATTATAATGCTTTAAAAGAAAAATATGAGTTAGAACTTAAACTTAGAAAACATGGGTCCGCTTTTGTGCGAAATAATCTACCTAAGAAGTTAGACGATCCCGAGCTATTTACTCTTTCGTGTAGGCTTGGAACTTCCAAACCTCTTGATGCTCTAGCCGACTTAGGATCATGCATCAATCTTGTTCGTTGTCCTCCATGAAGCCTTAACTTAGGTAAGATAGAACCAACGAAACCATCTTAGGTCTAGCAGACGGTAGTATTGCATATCCAGTAGGGATAATAAAAGACATGGTAGTAAACGTAGGAGAATTGAATCTTTTGGCAAAATTCCATGTCCTAGACATGAATAAGGACCCGGCATGCCCATTGCTAGTAGGAAGAGGATTCTTAGCTACCGCTAGTGCCATCATTGATTGTAAAATGTCCAAAATAGTGGTAGGAGAGGGGAGTGCTAGGTCAATTTACGATGTCAAAAAGCATACTTACTACAAAGAAGAGGAAATCCCACATGAGATTAGGTTGGATAGAACGCCATCTAGATACGGACCTTGGATAGATAAGAACTTCATAGGTCCCCAACGACCTTTCTACCTAGATGAAGCCTTTGCTAGTAAAGTAACTTTCCATGAAAAAGAAATGGCTAGGGACATGGAAGTGAACCCGTTCGAGGACGCCTTAGTATTTAGGAAGATGACCGAGTTCCTAGGAAGCTTGCCCGTCAACCTTGTCATGAATAAGTGGAAAGTTGAGAGCGATAAGCCTAAATATAAGTGGGATTGGGATAGACCGCCTAGTGATGGTAATGGAGAGTGGCACATTAGGATAACGATCTATGATCCCGATGGAGAGAAATTTGAAAAGGCATATCGAACCAAACGTACTACTAGGAACTTAAATGATAAGTTTGATCCTTATGACATTCTAGAGGATAGGCTTACTTATATCCGTACGTAGGGGCACGACTTCGAGTTTAGCTACAAGACTCATAAATAAAGAAAAGCGCTTCGTGGGAGGCAACCAATGCTTAATTGTTTGCTTGTTTGTGTCATATATCTTTTATTGATTGTTTATTCTCATGTTTAAATTTGTAAAAATGCTTTATTTTGTCTTTAACCTCGTCTTAATTACATATAAAGGTATTTTACATAAGGTTTAAGTGTAGGGAGGATTACACACGTTTTCAAAAGAAATGTAGACATGAGAATTTCAATTAATTAAAAGATATACATGTGTGTTTGTTCGAGTCAAATGCTTGTATCGAGTCATAATGGATGTTTTGCGAAATGTTTCCAGATTCTAAAGATGTAAAATTTTCGAATTTTTTCCGAAAATCGCACCGCCGTCGAGATAATCGACGGCGTCGAGAACGCAACCCGATGGCGTCGGGAAGGAGCAAACAATCGATTACTTTTTCTCATTTTCGAGCTACTTATAAATTTTGGAATTTTCCGGTCTTAATTTTCCAAAAATCTGTAAACATCCATTCCACAAGCATTATATCCTAGTTTAGTAGAGTCCTATATATATTGTTACCGCCAATTTTACGTGAAGGTTTCATTTTTTTTCTTCAAGTGTGCAGGTTTAATTTACCAAGAAGAAGATAAATAAGATGAGAAGGAGCTTTTCCCGCAAACATTCTTCTTGAAGAAAGATGTAACCACCACTTTACACGGATCCTACTAAGCTAATCGGGAGTATTGGTTTCTTTCGTCTTTTATTACCTTCCATTATCATAACTTTGATATTTCGGGAACATTGGGGACAATGTTCGGTTTAAGTGTAGGAGGAAAATAAACGGGAACTTTGAAACTATGCTTATCCTTGATTATTTACTTTGTCCAATTGTATTTGTGTAATAAACCATGAGAAATATCGGTTAGGGTAATTTTGGCACCAAATTTAAATTTTTCATGACATATAGGAGTGGGCCATTAGTCTTAATAAAGCGTCTCATAGATAGGAAGTTATATGACTAGCACAAAACCCTTTACCACTTAAATTCCACCCAAAATGTGAGGATCGCCTTAGATTAGTAGGAATTAAAGCATTCATCTTTAATGCTTAGAGTGTGAACCCAGTAGTATAATAGATTCTAGAACTTGTTTTGTGATGCATTCCGAGATCGCTAGTAAGACTAAACTTGTGTAGTTAGGAATAACTAAATGATACGAGGCATTAGGATAACCCTTGTTTGATACCCATAATATAATTACTTCTTCCACATCGGTTGAGTAATTCCCCCGCACCTTTGTGTTGTACTCATCTTTAGTACACGATACCCCTAGTTAACCCCTCAGAGCCTATCCTTTTCGCGGTTCTCGTGATGTTTCGGTTTTCCGGAATATCAATGAAGAGCATTTTTTATAATCCACCCCCAAATGTACACCCAAATCGCCTTAGCCTACCTTGTATGCACTCACTTTTAGTGCATTATTGTTATCACACTAAACCCTTAGTTCAATTATCTTGTTGCTTGCATAAGTTGCTAAGTCGAGTCATATCCTTTGTACACAGTTTTGGGACGATTGAGACTCATGAGAAAAGTTAAATTTTATGAGATGACAGGAAGGGAACGCTAAATTCAAATTCCCTTTATTTGCGTAATAATGTACTCCAAGTGTTTTGATCTTTTCAATTCGGGTCAAATTAGGTTAGAGTAATAAAAACTCAAGTGTAGGGATGTGCCTATAAATCCCTATCATTTTGATGTTATCGTAGAGGATGGTAGAGTAAAAGTGTATGAAAAAAAAATCGAAAAAAATAGAAAAAGAAAAAGAAAAAAATAGAGTGTTGAAAAAAAAAAACATACTGCTACCATCCTACATCTATCTTTAATTTTATGTTTGTTTGTTTCAGTTATCTAGAGTTTAGAGTGTCGAGTCTTGGCTTAGCAATGCCATTCTTCGCATGCTTGTAACATAAAGATTTTTGACTTGCCACCACTAAATAGCGTATCCCACCAAACCCTTTGTTTCCCTACCGTAAGCCTATCATTACAACCCTTTAAAAGACCTCTTGGGTAGTATTTCCTAGGTGCTTACGCCAAAGCGATAGAGGTTTGATCTAGTCTCAAGCCTATGGTAATCTATGTACTAGGACCGGTTAATGAGTGTTTATCTTCCATTTCCAACTTGTTATATTTCATATATACTCGAGAGATGTGAGTATCCAAAAACCCCATGTGAAGTGCTAGTATGTAATTTCCGTGCTTGTTATGACTTTTGCGGGGCTTATATGTGTTGTGAATCGTTCTAAATTAATGCTTCATGACCTCTAACTTATAAATTGATTGGCTAAAAGAACATTTGCTTGAGGACAAGCAAATACCAAGTGTAGGGATATTTGATAAGGTTTTAGAATGTACCTTTTTGAGGGGTCGTTTTTGTAACATATTGGATTTCACGAACACATCAAACCATGAATACAAGTAGGCGTACACTTTGAGGTTTTAGAGAGAGAAAGTTTATAGGTTTGGGAACTTAGTGAGAGAAAGTTAAAAGCATTATTATGAGCTCCAACCCTCTACCTTGGGAGGTAGAGGGTATTTATAGTATCTTACATAAACGCCACCTACGGGCTGTGGATCAGGCATACAGTAGGTAAAGATCCGTCCGCCCTCCACGATATTACTTAACTAAATACTACCTAACATTAAATAACTACGACTACGAGCTTAACGATTACATATGCTTGAGGTGACCGACACTTTAATAATCAGATTTACTAAATCCTAACAATCTCCCCTAAGGAGGTCACCTCAAATTACATTGAATACAAACTAGATATTACATTAAGATTTTTCTTGGATTCTTGTTAATGTTCCTTTCTCTGTAGCCCGTAGTCTTTGATTCTTAATTTTTTGCATGTTCGGATAATCCAAGTGGAGGTCTTTAACTGATCCACGTGATAATGAGTTTTGAGCCAACTTTGAGATCATCAGCTACCATAAATCTCTGACTCTTCCTTTGTAGTGTTGACATTATATGATGTTGTGACTTTTGGACCGACATGCTCACATTCGGATCATGAAATCTTCTCATCGTGAGTAGCGGAAGCTTTAGTTGATTCATGATATTTGTAGCAGCACGCACGTAGCATGGAGTGAAAATATCGAGTCGTTGATGCACTTATCATGATTTCTTTAGAGATGAATGTGTTGTGTGAGCATGCGGCTATGGATTGACCTCTCCATTCGATAAGTCGCAAACGCTGGGTGTACCGCATACAACAGCTTAGTTAATAAAGTGCACGAAGTGTCTTTGATCACTTCGTTGAATTGAGTACACGGCCCACGGTTCCCCGCTGATCAAGACAAGTATCGCCTGTGATCGTGTATGATTCCGAAGAATCTCCTTGACAGGTTTCGCACTGCTCTAGCCGTTCTAAACCGAACGTCTCAAAGAAGACAACACGGAGTGAGTGAACCAAATAATTTAAGATTCACTAATTGATGAAAAGAGATTTGAAAAACAATCAATTATCAATCATAAACACCTTTTATTTTTGAAATATTAATACGATCGATGTGCTAAAGAAAAGAATTTTTAAGCACACGACCGTTTTTCAAAGGTATCCGTCAATCCATAACCCCGAACCGAGATTGATTCATAAGTTTGAATCGCCCATTGTTTCTGCTCATTGTCACATGATTGATCTATTGGATAGATCTCACATGCCACCTACCAAGAGCTTGTTTGATGTTGGCTCTAGAAGGCTTTCCATCTTCATTGTGAATATGTTTGCATATCACTCAGATGTTCTGGCAATACCACAAGGATAATGCGTAGGACTCTTAAGATATAAACTCTCTTTCCACATTGTGTGAAACGGAGAGTCTTCATTGACAGTGTCCTAAAGAGATTTATTTGATGATCTTGTGGCTCTAGACTCAATTGTGCACATTTGGTTCCTATGCCAGAGACTTGGGAGAGGGTCTCCTTCTTAAATATCAACAGTCTCTAGGAGAAAGTCGATAGATTATGTAGGCTCCCCGTGAGAATGAAACAAGCCCCTTTTAAGAGAAACTTGAGTAGCTTGGGAAGTTGTAGAAAAGGCGTCAACGGGTTCATGACGCCTTGTCTTCAATACCGGTGTTACCTTGGTAACCACCAAGATCATATGTATTGAACCCGGTTTCTACCCTAAGGTTGAAATAATGAAGGGCTATTTATTTTCACCCTTTATCATTCAATTCTTTTCATTCTTCAACCTTCAATGCTTACCAAGACTTCATAACTAGAACCTTGTTGGGTTTATTCTAGTACTAGCTCGCCTCATCCGCACTATTCCCATTTCTCACGCTTTCTCCTTTTTCATCATACCCAAGGACTTCTACACTATTTAGTGGATTATCCTCGAGAGATCCCTCCGGCTCAAGGGATCGAGGAACCAATACCTAACCTAACTATCCTTATATCACCATACATAAAGTAAATTTTGGTCGGTCTATTTGGTATTGTTCATCTGCCATTGGAACCAATTGAAAACCATTTGAAAATCAATCCAGATACTTGTGTTATATTATCAAAGCATTTTGTACATGAATTATTTTTGATATTTTAGAAAAAAAGAGCTCCCCCTCAACATGTGCATCGTGTATTTGAAATCGTTTTGGCACACGGAGGCAAGAGGAAGGATTCACTTCTTTGATTACCATTTTCTAAAAGATATCAACATCACTTTCCTAATCAAAATTAGTATTTTTCATACTTTGTTAAGGATAATTTTGGAAAGGCTATGGTTTTCAAAAAGTTGCTCCCCCTCAATATGCTCCCCCTCAACATGTGCATGGAAAATTTGAAATCGTTTGACACATGTGGGGAGGAGGAGACTTGTAAAAAACTTTAAAACTATTTATCGAATTATTAGTTTAAATCCAATTTAAATCTCAAATTCTCCCCCGATCACAATTTTCAAATCTTGAGATTTGTGATCTCTGTAGATTTAAATTGATTTTGAAAGCTTTTGAGGAGAATTGTGACTTGCTTATGAAAACATTTTAACTGATAAGGATCGGATTTTGAGACTTTAAACTTCATTAATCAATCATGCATAAATATCTTTTGAAAACATAACATTAGCCAAGGTCTTGAATCAATTGAATAAAACATTGTTCTTTTTTATTTTCCAAAAGTAGACCTTGCTCTTTAACGTGCCAATTGTTTGAAAAATAACCCTTTTGATTGAGTTGAAATCATTCTCCCCCTCAATCAATGACATGAGTTGTTGATTGAGTGTTAGAGGTTTTGAGAAAGATAAGCCCGAATGATTTTCAAAAATAGAGTCCGAGGTATTTTCAAAGCAATTTTGTTTTCATTAGATGACAAATATTTTTCATAAGAATCATTAGAAGGAAAAATATTTGGAAAGGAAACATTTGTCTTTTTGGTGACAAACATTTGTTTTAAGAATCGTAGCATGAGATTTGAAAATAAGATTAAGCATGACTCCTTTTTTTTTTTTTTTTTTTTTTTTTTTTTAACGCGCTATAGACCTGAAATGACTATAAGCCTTTTGTTTTCTTTTCTCAATTTTTTAATATGTACATTCGAACAACATCTAAAGACCCGAGTCACTCTTTGAATGACAAAGACAAAGACCGTAGATATTATCGAATCAAGAAAAACATGACAAAGTGACAACATTTTTGAAAGTTTTTGAGTTTTTCAAATTTTATGGATTTTGAAAGTTTTATATTTTTCTATTTGCTTTTTGTTGGTTTTGTAATTTTGTATTTTGCATTTTGAATAAATATTAACAAGAGATGGATGAAGAAAACTTTACTCCTCGCCTTCCTCTTGAAGACGTTTAAGTGTTTCCGTTGTAGACTCTTTAGACCAAGTCGTGGAGGATAAACTCAAACGTTCTCTAGGAAGAGCTTTGGTGAAGATGTTCGCTAACGGTATTCGGGCCCTCACAAATAGAGTTCCACCACACCGCTTCTCCACTTGCACCACGATGAAATGATGTCGAATGTCGATGTGCTTTATTCTTGAGTGTTATACGTTGTTGCATGAGAGAGCAATGGCACTTTTGTTATCACAATACAAAGGGATTATGTTGAATTCAAAGCCATAGTCAGATAATTGGGATCTCATCCATAGGATTTGAGCATAACAAGATGACATGGCTATGTATTCAAACTTTGTAGAGGATATAGAAGTACTCATTTGTTTCTTTGAAGACCAGCTCACAAGTTTATCACCCAAAACCGAGCACCTCCAGACGCATTTCGACGTGTATCTTGACATCCCGCATGGTCAAGATTCACATAGGTCGTTAGTGACATACCGGTGTCCTTCGGTACCAAAGTCCCATATTGATGGTTCCTTGGAGATACCGAAAGACCCGCTTAACCACTTCAAGGTGCTTTTTGGTAGGCTTAGCTCGGTATCTAGCACACATGCATACAAAACGATAATATTAGGTCTCTTGGCCGTGAGGTACATCGTGGATCCAATCATACTACGATATTTTGTTTGATCTACCATGATCCCGAGTGGTCCTCATCCAGCTTTAGTACGCCTATCATGGGAGTGTCATCAGTGGTCACAAGAATCAAATTCAAATTTCTTTAAAATCTCATTTGCATATTTAGATTGATTTATAAAAATGCCTTCTGGACTTTGTGAAATTTGTAATCCCAAGAAAAATAACATTTGTCTCATCATTGACATTTGAAATTTGGAGCCCATCTCCTTAGAAAAATGGTCATTCATTGGGTCGGTCGAGGCAAAATAATACCATCAACATAAATTTGAACGTGAATTAAATGTTTTCCTCGACTTTCGGTGAACAATGTTGGATCAATGCTCCTTTCTTGAATCCAAAGAGATAGAAGAAACTTTGATAGAGTATCATACCATGCCCTTGGAGCTTGCTTCAAGCCGTAAAGAGCCTTCTTCAAGCGATAGACATGAGTATGATGCTCGATTCACAAAGCCTTCAGTTGGCCGACGATATCGACTTCTTTAAGATCTCCAAGAAAAGCCGCCTTCACATCCATCCGATGACTACCATATTCTTACTTGCAAGATTAGCTGTGAAGATTCGATTGCCTCGATGTGTGCAACTAGAGCAAATGATTCCTCAAAGTCAATACCCTCCTCTTGACCGGTATCCTTTGCAACCAATCGAGCATTGTTCTTTAATACATCACCATGCTCATCAAGTTTAACTTTGAAGATCCACTTTAGAGCAATGATCATAGCACAGTCAGGAGCAGGTACTAATTCCCATACATCTAGTCGATCAAACTCATGAATTTATTCTTGATTGGCATTGAACCAGCTGTCTTTATTCATGGAAGTTTTAAAGTCTTTTGGTTCGATCTTAAACAGTACAGAGTTGAAGAAGCACCATAAGGCATCAGTTGCAAGTTCTTTTATGAGTGGATACATGACGAGAGGGGTTTCCAATGATGTTTTCCAATGGATGGTCATGTGTCCATTTTCTAAGGTGTTCATGTGGTTGTGTTTGAGGAACCAAGTAGCGAGTCATTTTCTCTTATGAAGATGGTTCGATGATGATTCGTGAGCAAATATGTTTTCAAAGGGTGCATCTTCGGGAGTAGCAAAGGATTATCTCCATCATAGGTGCGAAATAATTCCATGATGTACGATCGATGATTGAGGATTTGTTGATGAGACAGAGTGATCAAGAACATCGCTTCTTGACTTAATGACATAGAAACCAAGGGTGAACTTCATTGATGTGGATAGGAGCAGCCTCATTGATGGATTTGACGGATCATTTGCGATTGGCTAATAGAGTTCATCAAACATTGGATCGAACAATTTCTTCAAATCATCTTCTAAGGAGGTACATAAGGAGTTCTTTGGTGAGATTTTGTACAAGAGAAGAACTAATGGGACTACTTAATGAAGGTTATGATGCGGGTCCAGAACTTGATTGTCCTAGAGCCATTTGCCCGGACAGCTCATTGAACGTGACGTGAATAGTTTCCATGATATCTCGAGTTCTTTTGTTGTAGATTCGGTAACCCTTCTTGTTTAATGCATAACCTAAAAAAACTCCAATGTCCGCCTTAGCTCTTAATTTTACTAAATCTTGATCGTCATTCATTGGATAGCACAAAGCACCGAACACACGAAGGTAGGAGAGATCAGGTTTTCATTTATGGACAAGTTCGTATGGAGTTTTTCCATGAGAGGTGTGTATAAGAGAACGATTTTGGGTGTAGCAAGCAGTGGCAATGGTTTCATCCCAAAGAAACATTAGAACCTTTGAATAAATTAGCATTGTTCTTGAGGCTTCCACAAGAGTTCGATTTCGTCTTTCAACTACACCGTTCTGTTGAGGAGTTCGTGGAACACTTCTTTGATGACTGATTCCAACACTTTCATAAAATTGACTTAAGTCTTTGTTAACAAACTCTGAGCCATTGTCTATTCGAACAATTCTAATAGTATTGTTGAGTCGAACCTGAAGCTGCTTGATAAGTTTGATGATGACATCTGGAGTTTCATCCTTTGTCCTAAAAAACTTTACCCAAGTAAATCGAGAGTAGTCATCAACAACGACTAAAATAAATTTCTTCCCATTTATCGTTTGTACTCTCATTAGTCCGCACAAATCCATATGAAGGGTATGAAGAACTTCCATTACTGAGTTTGTGGGTTTGGGTTTGTGGGCATATTTCTTGCTTTTTCCCAATTGGCATGCTGAACAAAGATGATCTTTTTCATACTTTAATCTGGGTAAGCCTCTTACAAGAGCCTTTCTGGAAAGATTATTAATGGTGACGAAGTTCAAGTGATTGAGACGACGATGCCATAACCATGACTTTGTTTTCGAAGCCTTTGACAACAAGCAGATTGGAGAGTACTTCATCATGTCTTCGATAGAGATGGTGTATAGATTTGAACCACAAGTTTCTCTTAACAATTCCATACAATCAAGTTCTCTAACGAAACAAGAATGTTTTCTAAAAGCCACTTCTAGATCGGAATCACATAATTGACCAACAGAGAACAAGTTATGACCAAGACCTTCAACATAATATACCTCGGAGATTACACTTTCACCAACAACATAGTCTCCATAACCCATAATTGCACCAAATGGTCGCTCCGAATCTAACAAATTCCCGATGAATTTACTCAACGGTTTATGAGCATGACGATCGCTAATCATATGCTTGAACCGCCTGAGTCCGGTACCACGTAATCGATTTGAACGATCTGCAGTTGAACACGACAAGAATGGATAATCGGATAATTGAGATCCCCATGCAAGAATGGGTTCCATTTGGTTAGTAACAATGATTGGAACACCCACATCGGAAGTAGAAACAATGGAATCATTAGGGATTGATGCGGTGCTAGTGTATGCATTAGACCTATTCAAAGTATGTTCACTTCTTAAAGGAATAATTCTACCAAGAGGGCATCCATTTCTAATGGGCATTGATATAGATAATTTAGGCACATCTCATTAAGATTGAATTTGCGGCCAAGAGGTATCCACCGATAACCTATGTTACTAAATTTCCTTCCCTCGTGGTTTCAATGTTTTCTAACCTTCTTCGCCATTGCTTTCTAGCCTTCTCACCTTGATTTTTGCATTAACTATCTTAACAGGGCATTTAACAAAGATTAATCAAATCATTCACACCACATTCATGATTAGTAACAAAAACCAAGCAATCATCATTACATGTTTTGCCAAAAGTAGCGATTCAAATTAATTACGAGACGCTTATAGCTAATACTAGAATCAACACGATTCGCTTTATTCAACTCAAAGTTAATGTTCCTAGGGTGATCTTCTACTATCTTCCATTGCACATTCTTAGCTTCAAGAGGTCCTATCTTGCTTTGTATTTCCTAGAGGCTTTGACCCGCTTGGTTTTGTGTCCTTGATTACTCTGTAGGGAATTATGGGAACATTAGTTGGTTGGGCTACCTTTGCATTCTGAACTAGAAGTGCAGGATCCGAACTACTTGAAGGCACTTTAGAGTACACTTGTCTTAACACTAGGCATAGAATGGGTTGCATACTTGGCACTAGGCATAGAACAAGGAATCACAGCTTTATCTTTCTCACATAATGATTTAGGACATGTTGCTCTTAAACATTCTAACAGCTCCTGAGATCGTTTGGCCTGAATGCAAGCAAACCTAATTTCTCTATCAAGTGGCTTATTTATGAAATCTTCTTCTACAATCTCATGGAGACATTCTAGACTATCCTTAAGGTGAGCGAAATAGTTATGAAACACAAGTTCGTTATTTCTAAGATGAAGAGGAATGTATTTAACAGTCATAGTATATTTGGAGTCTGCGGATGACTTTGATGCAACATTCTCATTAAAGACAAGTGACATTTTCCCTTTTTCCTGACTCCTCAGATTATCAATTTCCTTTTGTAAAGACGTTATTTTTTCGTTGTTCTTGTCACGAGTGACATTCATTGAATCATATAACTCTTTAATGTGTCGTTTAACTTTTTCATTTTCTTCTAGAAAACTTTCATTTTCCTTTTGTAAAACATTAACCAAGTTTTGAAGATGAAAAGTTTGAGAACACTGAGAATCTAAAGGAGGAGGCATTTGGGAGCCAGTCACGTTGTTCTTTTCACCCTTTAATTGTGAATTTGGGCTTTCAACTTTCTGATCGTGTTACAATGAGCTTGAATCTGTTCGTCACGTTTGTTTATTTCAAAAAGTGCATCAAACTCTCTGGAACATTTGAGGATGTCTTGATGTTTGAGGCTTCGACATTTTCTTTGAGATGTTGATATTTTAGTTGAAAATCAAAATGTTCAACTTCTAGCTTCAAAAAATGTTTTACCAAATTATCGTGATCATCCTTGTCAATTTTCTCATTTAGTTATGAGTTTTTGTTTTCAAGCTCAATGACACGATCATGGGAAACTTTCAAAGCAACAGTTAATTCATGAAATTGAGAAGCGATAATAGAGTGCTTAGTAACAATTATAAAATACATATTGAGCCACACAACTTAATACTAAGTTCTCATTTAAGATATGCAGATTCTTTCTTTCAATTTCATTATATTTGAGTTCCCGTTCATAATCATTGACCTCAACTATCATTGCATCAAGTTCCTTTTCCATTTCTTTGATATCTGAGTTAATCCATTTTTGGAGACTCTCAAATTGACATTTTAATTATCTAAAGAAGGGCATGACCTCAGTTAAATAACATTCTTTAGTTTGCTCAAAACCCCTTTCCCCTTCAGTTATCCATGTAGGTGTGATTCTCTTCTTACATATCTTCTCAAAATCAATGAATAGTTGATACACAACATACAGGCTGATTAAGGTCTTACTATTAGTGGAAATAGTTCTAGGAACTAAATGAATTGGTGTATTCGGAGGATACATAGTAGCTGCAAGCACTTTCCTAAAGGGAGTGTTTGTTTCAACAAGTACTTTAGCTTTTTGCTTATCCATATCTTTCTTCCAAAAATTTGTTACGGGGTTAATTGAGTTTGAGGCTAAAACATGTTCGTGGAGATCCAATTTTCTTTAGTGTAATCATGGGGTTTGATCATTATGTTTTCCTTTTACACTCGGGATCTTTTAGCTTCTTATCCATTTTCTCCTAGAGGCATCTTCTAATTGTATATCTTCCTCGATGCACTCAGTATGAACTAGGTTTCGCCAGGTTTAAGGATTTCAATGCCATCATAGATTACCTTCGAGCCTCTAGCTATTTTACCATACTTAGAATTGGGTTTCTCAACTTGGGAATACTATGCTTATCGCTTAAAACTCGTGCTTAGTGATCATGTGAGCGAGTCCGAATGGTATTCCTTGTATGCACAACTTATTTTTAAGCTTGTTTTCAAAGTTTTTAGATTGGAAAAATCATTCAAAAGTTTTGATTCCTTAGCATTAAATTCTTGTTTAAGCACTTTAACATTATCTTGAAGTTCTTGCTTTTGCTTATGAGCTTTAGAAAGCTTTTCTTGTAAGGAGTTTAACTCTTGTTTTAACACTTCTTCTAAAATTACTTTTCTAATAATTGTAATGCATTTGGTCATCAATTTCCCCGCTCACGGTAGTTAACTCAAACTTAGCACGTTGTTCATAAATAGCAACTTGTTCTTTATAGGCATTCGATTCGGAGATAACGAGAATCATCGAGGGCACATGCAGATATTCATTAGAAACATAGTCATCATTGAGTGCAGAAGATACATCACTTGGTACAATCTCACCTTCACTTTGTGTCACATATTGATCATATGAGACAATATTACTATTACCCTCATTATCAATATCTGATTCATAAGTTTCAAGTGATTGTACTTCGTTATGCATCTTTTGCTCATCCACCTCATCGTATAATTTTAATACCTCGAGATGATTGATTCTTTGGGTGGACCAGCTTGTTGTGGTGATGAGACCTTTGAGAGACCATAGGTGAGATGCTAGCCATGAAGATTGTGCGAGCGATGGGTTCATCATCGACATCGAGTCAAATGCATCACGATCGCAACTTGAAAGGCCATTTTAATGATTGTGACCTATTTCACGAATTGGTCGCTCATCCACATCAACATCATATGTCTTAGCATTCCTTCGCAGAAACAACAAATCCTCTTCATCCAAAGTCGCTCCATTATCCCGAGCTTGCACAAGCAACATCTTGTCTCTCAAGTATTCTACATTTTGTGGACGTTTTGGAGATGTGCGTTCCTCGCAATATGTCCTCACCACCACAGCTTGTAACACTTGATTGGCTTTGCTTGCCCTTGATTGGCATTTCTTCCACGATTCGATTAGCCACATATCCTCCACCTACTCCAAGATTACCATAACCCGCTCCAATCATCCCTTGTTCATACCGTCTTCCTTGCACATTACGCACCACTACCTTACCATCTCGACAAGAGCTTGATTGTGTGGATTGGATGCTGCTACGAGGTTATTGTTGGTGTGTGGAGTGGAATTCATATTTTGACTAACCATGAGAGATAGTTGATTGATGAAGTTTTCCATGAGTGTGTTTGAGTCTCGGAGGCTTATATGATGGATCGGGAATGAGCTTGTAATTACCATTACCCGTGGGTATGACTTGAGAAGCTTTGGTGGTAATTCCAACATTGGTGTAAAAGGTCGTTGAATCATTTGATTGAACTTCTTTCTCCCTGTTTAGATTTGAACTGTTCAAGAATCATTCGTTCAAACATAGCATGTCTCTCATTTTGAAGCAGGAAGGCATACAGTTGCTCATAGTTGGTGTTCTTTAATCCTTTGGTTAGCTTCACAGAGGTGACAAATTTGTGCCATTCGGATTCATGTTGTTCACAAACTTTGAGTTCAAATGAATATTTGGCATGGTCATTTTGATGTTCCTCATGTCATTTACAAGCTTGTGGAATCTCATGTAATATTCATAGACACTTTCTTACGGTTTCATCTTAAAGTGCTCAAATTCATCATACGAGTTGTGATTCTCTGTCTTCCTTGGTTAATTCGAACCCAAGAGAAGCATCTTGACATTGTCCCAAACCGCCTTAGCTTCGGTGTTGTGATTGATCGACTTGTAAATATCCTTAGGTAAACCACAAGTATGATGTTAAAGCCACGATGTCCGCATCGTATCTCTCTTCTCCTTATCGGTCGAGTTCATCATACATTTTAGGTCCGTCGGTCCCTAATATCACCGAGCCATCGGCAGCAGTCAAGTATGTCTCGGTTGTCTCAACTTGATACGGTCCTTCATCAATTGACTTGAGAATGTTGACTCCATTTTCCTTTCCCAAACAAGACAACCTAATTCGTTGAGCCCATGAGTCATAGTCGGTTCATCAAGCATAGGTGGACGAGTATCGATCCACCGCTTGAGACGTCCTCGGCAACATAAGAGATGATTGTAGGTGCGTAGGTAGACATGATTACAGATTTCACGGGATTCTAAAACTCTTGGATTAAACCGGGAAATAGATTCTTTCATGAGATTTTACTAAATCAAGAGAAAATCATAGAATGTAATCAAGAAGAAAAACACTAACTCACAAGAGACAAATCGCTCAATAAGATAAATCGCACATACCACAAATCGCTTAAAAGTGACAAGTCGCATCAACTAACAAATCGCTTCAACAGTCAACTCGCTTCAATAAGTAAGTCGCTTACCAATACAAATCGCTTAAACCAAGACAAGTCGCTTAACCAAGACAAATCGCATAACCAAGACAAGTCGCTTAAACTTACAACTCGCTTCAATAAGCAAGTCGCTGAAGAAATGACAAATCGCTTAAACAACACAAGTCGCTTAAAGTCACAACTCGCTTAAATAAGCAAATCGCTGAAAAGTGACAAATCGCTACTCCGAATAAATCGCACAAGTACAACCACTATCCGGACAAATCGATTAAATAAGTGATTTGTAACAGACACAAATCGTTTCCAAACAAGGACAAATCGCTCACTTGAAATACTTTACCGAGACTCAAATCGCCTCTTTTAAACTTTACTAAAATGCCTCTTTTAAATCCAAAAACAGTCCAACCACAATGATTCAGTCCTTTCAAATCAAAACCTAAACACTTATGATAATCCTAAACACAAAAGTACAATCAAAATCCAAACTTTAACACAAGAAATGGTCCAAATGATGCAAATACCACTAAACTTTTTCAAACCCAAAAACCATATAAAACCACTAGAAATCCAAGAACATGTAAGAGAGATGACCAAACCATGGCTCTGATATCTTTTGTAACATATTGGATTTCACAAACACATCAAACCATGAATACAAGTAGGCATACACTTTGAGGTTTTAGAGAGAGAAAGTTTAGAGGTTTGGGAACTTAGTGAGAGAAAGTTAAAAGTATTATTATGAGCTCCAACCCTCTACCTTGGGAGGTAGAGGGTATTTATAGTATTTACATAAACGCCACCTACGGGCTGTGGATCGTGGCATACGGTGGTAAAGACCCGTCCGTCCTCCACGGTATTACAACTAAATACTACCTAACATTAAATAACTACGACTACGAGCTTTAACGATTACATATGCTTGAGGTGATCGACACTTTAATAACTGGATTTACTAAATCTAACGGTTTAAGCCCTTATTTGATCACTTTTGTATCCGTTATTACTTAATATCAATCCTTTTCACTTTTTAGGTATCTTGAAGGCAAAATGCTGGAATGACACTTATTCGGATGAAAAAGCGCGAATACACGAAGAAAATGGCCAAAGTCAAGAATCGAGACACTCAGGCTGCTAGAACTGAAGGGGACGGAGTCAGGAGTTACAAGTGACGGCGTCAGGCACAACTAGAGACGTTCGGACAAATTTTGTGACGACTCGAGCCAAATTGCTCATTTACAAGTGACGGCTTCGTGTTTTAAAAGAGTAGGGCGTCGCAACTCGGGCGGCCTATATTTGATCGAGCACGACGCCGAGATCGAAGGGACGGTCACAAGCATAAGGTGACGCGTCGCAAGACTAACGTGGCTAAGATGAAACCCTAATAACGGCGACCAAGGCGTCAAAATCAAAGGGTGACGCCATCGCATTTGTAATCTTATATATAGAATCCGAATTTTTTAGTTTTTAGTGTGTAGTGTTTGGAGTAAAAACCTATACCAAACTAAGGCTGTCTTGTACAGTATTTTAGGGTTCCATACCCTATCTTACATCAAGATAAGTGTTTTACTTCATTAATTTAATTATATCTTCCTTTGATTGTGTGTATGCTTGCATGTTCCCCATGTCCGGCTAATTTACTTGTGTGTTTGCTTAGGTAATATGAAACTTAGTTATTGAATATTGATTGGTTGTCTCTTATCTTAATTGTGATTGACCTAGTATTGCGATAGGTCATTCGTTGTGTTTGTAATGCTTGATTAATCTTTGATGAACCTTAGTTTATAATCGCCTAGAGTAATTGTAGGCTAGTCATTCAAAGAATACCTTAGAGTTAAAGTTTATAAATCCTAGAGATTTTGTAGTCATTAACCTTTGGTAGCTTCAAAGAGTTAGGGATAAACGCATACCCTACGACCTTAGAGACACAACGCAATTAAGAATAAGGACGTGACAATTCAACCACCAATAGGAGATAACTAGGGAGTAATAAAGCCTAAGCAAATACATTTTAACTATCATCTGAGCACACAACAATAGACATAGACTACCCTCACCTTAGTTTAGACAATTAGATAAGTAGAAGTAATCGGTAGAAATACCAACCTCCAAATTCAAACCCGAGATTCGTGCCTTTCCATTTCCTAAAAACATAAAAGATAAAAAAAAATAATCTTCCTCAACCCCAACCTTAGCGTAGTAACTTCTTACTAGCATTCCTATTCCCCTGAGAACGATATCAATTCCACGTGACACGCTAATACTATACTACAACGATTAGGTTCACGCCTAGGGTGTTGAAAAACTTGCTCGATGAAAAGGAAGTTCCTTTGAACCCGAACGACGGTGTGGCGTTATCGGGCACCATAAAAGTTAAATTCATTAGCTCTTAAACATATATATATATATATATATATATATATATATATATATATATATATATATATATATATATATATATATATATATATATATATATATATATGTTCAAAGACACAAAAACATAAACATTAACAAGTCTTAGTCAACACATCCCAACAAGCCTGCCCATTGGCAACATTGCTTAAACTCAAAATACATTTCAGAAACACCAAAATAAACCATATCAATACACCATCCCCTTTAACTTCTCGATGAATGACATAAGCTCCTGTGCTCACTTCTGCTTCTTCATGACATTCATAGAATCACTGAAGCTTCGCTCAAATCTTCTGTTGGAATCACTCATAAACTAGAATTCAAGTGTTAGTAATTAATATGTAATAGTTAGCTTAATTATGGCTTTTATGTTAGTAATCAAGGCTAGGCTCATGTAGAAAGCCCATGAGCCTATGCCAAAGCCCAATAAGGGAAAGGAAGGGAACTTGCATGTTGCCCTAGTTCCTTCCTATAAATACCCTTGTAAACCTTCATTTGAAGGTTGGTTGTTCACTTTTCTCATTCACTCTAAGCATAAACCTTTCTTCATTATATTCGTGTGTTTGGCTAAAGTGTTCATCCGATCTCTCTTACCTTATTTCTTATATTGATGCTTGTGTTACATAAATTGGAACCTAACAGTGGTATCAGAGTCAAATAGTTGGGTGAAAAGTTTTTGTTTTTGAAGTATTTGGTATACGCGTAAGGTTCTAAGTACTCAATCTTTTATACGCAAAAAGCTTTAATTTTTTCACTTTAAAACTCAAGATTCTTGTCCTTTCAAGGTTGTTTAGTGATAAAGTTTCTGTTTTTGGCAAAAAGTTTCTATTTTTGGCAAAAAGTTTCAAACTTTACATGTATTTCTTGGTTTTTAAGCTTGGTTTTAATCGTGTAGCTTGTTCTACGCGTAAGGTGATAATGTGTGTAGGATCATCAAGTTTCACACTTTTGTGTTATTTTGGTAATATTGAACATCTTTCATCTCAAAAATCAGGTTTCTAAACATCTTTGTGCTTAAAATTAGTTTTTGGTAAACATTGGCATTTCCTACGCATAAGAAAACCCTAAAGTTACGCGTAAGCTTCATAAGGTTTGATCTTCAAGTTCTTGAGTTTACTCGGTGTTTTCTTGCTTGGATAAGCCTGAAAACACTTAATTTGGATATCTTTTACCTCGGAATAAGTGTAAAGGGTTTTTGGCAAACCCTAGTTTTACGCCTAAGCGAACTCTTCACGCAGTAGAATCTTTACGCCTAAGCATTGTTTTACGCATAAGCCTTGTCTTACGCATAAGCAATTCTTACGCATAAGAATTCTACTAATAAGCATTTGTTTTACGCATAAGCTAAGGTTTACGTAACCCTACGCGTAAGCTAATCCTACGCGTAAGCTCTATTCTTACGCGTAAGTTGGTGTCTTTACGCATAAGGTTTCTTTGCCTAAGCTGGTTTTTCCTACGCATAAGGTGTCTTTGCCTAAGCTTGGTTTCTACGCAAAAAGACTCTTCATCAACAAACTTTCATTCGACTAAAAAGATCCATTTTACAACACAAGTTTCAAGATGTCTCAACCACCATACTCTAACTACTTCCCTCATGTGTATCCTCAACAAGTACAACAACAAATCAATCAACAACAACAACTCTATCAACTACAACATCAATTCCCTCAAGGAGCAATTCAACCACAAATGATTCAACCACCACCTAGTCTTCAAGTACAACCTTACACAAACTTTAACAATCAACATCCATCCAGGAATACTATGAAGGAACCGTCTTGGTTTGCAAAGATGTGTGAAGCTTTAAGTAGCCAACAATCCATTCATGAGGCTGGATCACTTGATAGACCTCCAATGCTCACTCCCGAAAACTATGATCAATTGGTGATTAGGTTCTTTAGGTTTTGTAATCTAAAGAAGCCACATGGAAATTTCTTAAAGAAGGTCATCCTGGAAGGTCCGTTTCAGATGCCTAATGTCGTTACACCTGGAGATCCAAATGCTAATCCACCAAGAGGTGATGTCACCAACATTGCAAGTTTTACTGACCTCACTGCTGATGAACTTCTACATTTTGAAGCCGATGAGCTAGCAATGCAATATATCCTTTTGGGATTACCCAATCCGATCCTTCGAAGTGTTGATGCTCAAAAGACTGCTAAAGCAATATGGGAACATATTCATCTTCTCATAGAAGGCACTGAACTCAATCAAGATGATATGGAATCCAAAATCTACTTGGCTTATGAACACTTCATGATTGAACCAGGAGAGACATTAGAGTCTTATCATCATCGATTCTCAGACAACATCAATGACTTGGAAAAACATAACATCATTATGCCAAGAATTACAGTCAACACTAAGTTCCTAAGTAGCCTTGGTCCTGATTGGGAAAAGTATGTCATTTTCATCCGTCAAGCAAAGAATCTTCATCAGGCTACATACGGATTGTTGTACGACTATTTGAAGCCCCACCAAAAAGAATTTGACAAAGAAAGGGTTATCCGTGGACTTCCCGTCACACCTTCACTTCCGAATAATAAACAACTAGCTTTGTGGGCTCAAGCTTATTATCCTCAATTCCCAACATTACAAACTGTATTCACAAATCCTCCACAACCCGCTGCTCAACCATCTGCAACGATAACACCTTATGATCAGTCACATCACCAATCTCAAGAAACTCAATTGGTTCCATACAACAATAAAAATGATCAAGCACTTTACAGTGAATCTAATGAGGATACAGAAGCTTTCGATGCATTGCAGCAAGGATTTGTCATGATTGCTAGAGCCTTCGGCCGATACTCAAACAATTCCAACAATCGCATTCGTACCTCATCAAATACAAGGAATCAGGATGTTGTTAACAATGGACATGTTGAATTTTAGAATCGAGGTAATGTTCGTCAGATGGGCGGTGGTCAAGGGTTTAATCCAATGGGAAGGAATAACATGGCTGCTCCACAACAACAAAGGGCTTAAGTGGTTGAACAGGGTAATGCTCAGAATGGGATTAATGGTCTTCGTTGCTATAATTGTAATGAGAAGGGTCATCTGGCTAATGCATGCCCAAAGCCGAGGACAAGAGGCATCGCTTATCACAAAGAAGCTTTACTCTTGGCTCTTAAGGATGAAGTCGGTGGAACTCTTACCAACAAGGAACAGAGCTTCATGGAAAATGCGATTCGATGATGATATAGAGGACTTGCGAGGCTAATGCGCGAGCTATGTTGATGGCAAACATGCACGAACTCCACATGAGTGACACAGCCCAGTGTATGACACCGACGGCTTGTCTCGTACCGGATCAAACCATATTCATCATCGATCTAATATCTCACCCAACATCCGAATCCGACGAGGCTCGAATGTTCAACATGAGCCGTCCACATCTCATTCTGATGATACTCAACTAGATCCAGTAGTTACATTTGACGATCAAGATGACCTCTTGGTTACCATTGATAATCAAGTTGACTCCGTGGTTATACTTGAGGATCTGAATAATGATCATGTTGAGACTCACGTTAAACACGCTGAACCATTGCCTAATCCAGATATTGACCTCTTACTTAATGACCAACGATCCCGAATGGAACAATGTTGTGAACTCAGATAGCAATTAAAAAATAAAAATGCACTGTTAACCAGGGATATTGAATGCTTAAAACGACAACTCAACATTTTTAAAACTCAAGAAAAACATGAACAAGGTTTTGAAGTTGCTTTTGCTAAATCTTACCCAAAAGAAAAATCATTAGAACGACAGATACGTGATCTAGTCGCATCCAAAAATGCTTTGTTGTCTCAAATAGAACAACGAAATATGATCATAAACAACAACTTAACGCTCTTACTTTGGAAACTCAAAAGCCAAGTCTCGAGTTGTTAACTTGTCAAAAGTTTTCGAGTACAAAAGCATTCAACCAAACAAATAGAAGCCTATCTTGAGAAAATTGTCGACTTACAAAACAAAATCAAAGAGTTTCGAAATGTTGTTTATAAACATGGTGAATCAATCACAACGATTCAAAAGTTTACTTTCAACCCAAATCCAAATGGATATGGACCGAATCTTGCGGATTACAAACCTAAGTTTTCAAATAGAGCATTCAAACCAAATCCTGAAGTTTACAGTGCATAACATAGAATTGATGATTCCATTATGAGTGTTGTTGAATATAATCGTCAAGAGGAATTAGATGCAGAAGACGAGATTCGATCAAAATTAGAAAATGTTGTTTATAACAAACCATTTAACTATTCAAAAGCCATCACTTTCGCCGCACAAAAGGATACTTCTAACACACCTTGGGTTATCACACCTATGTCCGAGTCTTCTAATGTTGGTCCCCAACCCAATTACGCACAAATTAATGGTCCTTTACCTTCACTCAAAGAAGTAAAATCAATACCAAAAGTCGTTAAATTCTTAGATATTTTGACACTTTCCTATCTCGACATCAAACTTTTAGAACGTGAGATTGAATTTCATTCAAATAAAAGTTGAACATTTTCAATCACCTCAGCGCGAGAACAAAGAGATATTTTTCGAAAAGAATTTAACCCCATGTTCAAAACTTGAAAAATTGTGCATTGTATTGGAAAGGAATTTCATAAGGAACTTGGATGATGAAAATAGTTTTCGAGAAAATGTAAACATCTATTTCAAATACAAAACGAAAAGAAAATGTTACGAAAAGATGTTGATCGACTCTTGGAAGATGTTATCTGGCCGATATCCATAATGTGGTGTTATTACATTCTGCTGCATATGCATTTGATTATATCTCTGCTGATTATGTTGAAAATGTTGAGAATACTGATACTGTGTCACAAATCAAGTCTTTAAAAGTTGAAAATAAATGATTGTTAAACGAGCTTTCAAATGCAAAACGTCATCTTCAATGGTGTCAAAAGATTGTCAAAATCGTGAACTTGCTTTGCAAAACAAAATCAACCGCTTGCATTCCAAACCTCTTAATCCAAAACTTGAGCAATCGGATGATCAAAACGCGCTTTGAAATGTCAAATCTCAAAATATGAACAAGAACTTGCAAAAGTTAAAAGGAATATGGAGTCATATTTGATTTACTCAAACAGACTCGTGATGAAGCATCAAACGAACTTGATCATTATCTTGCACACACTAAAGAAGTCATGAATGCTTATGGAAATCTTCGTTCTAAAAATCAAGATTTGTTACACACTATCATTGAGTTAAAAGAGAAGTTAAGAAAGTATGAACAAGTTAAGCTTAGTAACATTAAGGTACTTGCACCTGTAACACTTAGAAAAAGTGACACTACAATGCCTAATGACAAACCACAAGAAACTAATGTGCTTCCCTCTCTGAAACAGAATAGTTGCTCTTTTCCCAACGCCCACACTTCACGTACCTAGGAGCAATACAAGGAAGAATAGGAAGTTGCGACGTAAAAAAAGAACAATAAAGAATGCTGAAGTAAAAGAACACCCTAGGACTTTGAATAAAACTCAAGTTGCACCCACTTTAGATATTGCGTCTGACAAATGTAATGAACAAAGTGATGTAATGAATGCTGAATCTTTAAGTACTCTTAATGTTTTGTTTGAAGCCTCTTGTGTTGGTTGTCATAAAAGCATGTTTTCTGGTTGTCATGATAAATGTGTTGCTAAGACTATCTTGAATCGTAAGTGGAATAATAGAAAATGGAATACCTCTAGGCCCACTAATGCTTCTAAGTCTGTGCTAGGTAAACCACCATCTAGTGTTCCAACTACGATCATTGATGTACCCATAGAACCCCTTCAACTCCTAGGAAGAACTTATCATCTAGTGCATTCACTAAGACCAAAGCTAAGACTAGTTGGAGATGGCAGAAAGGGTTACATAATACACTTGGATTTAAATGGATACCTAAAATCATTGATATGTGTATTTCTACTATAACTACTTCGAAACCCTCTAACTCTTCGGGTTCCACATCTACTTCTATTCCATCCGTGTCGCCTGCGTGTGTAATGGAGGTGATACAGATCATCCTTTGATTGTTGATAGCGGATGTTCCCGACACATGACAGCAATCTCAAATGTTATCAAACTTTGTTGCAAAGTTCATTGGCGCTGTCGATTTGGGAATGATCACTTCGCAGCTATCATGGGCTACGGAGATTACATCAATGGCAACATCGAAATTAGCGGTGGTTTATTATGTGGACGGCCTCGGTCACAATCTCTTCTCGGTTGGTCGGTTCGTGATGGAGATTTGGAAGTTGCTTTTCTGGGAGAAAACTTGTTTCATTCGTGATCTACAAGGAAACGATCTTATGTCTGGCACCCGCAATTCAAGTCTTTACACAATCTCAATGCAAGACATGATTGCTTCATCTCCCATCTATCTACTTTCAAAGGCAACATCTACAAAATCTTGGCTATTGCACCGACGTCTCTCACATTTAAACTTTCAAACCATAACCAACCTTGCTCGATACAAACTTGTTAAAGGTCTCCCAAGATTCCGATATTCTAAAGATCACCTCTTCTCAGCTTGTGAACAAGGGAAAAGCAATCGTGCTCACTTTCCTTCAAACGTGGAACATAGCTCACAACATGTGCTTCATCTTCTTCACATGGATTTGTGTGGCCCGATGCGCGTGCAGACGATTAATGACAAACGCTACATATTGGTAATTGTAGATGACTACTCAAGATGGACTTGGGTTTATTTTCTTGGTAAAGATCAAGCTCCACAGATGATCATCACCTTTCTCATGAAAATTCAAGTTCAACTCGGAACACAATGACAAATCGAGCATGACAAAGGAACCGATTTGTGAATCAAACTCTTTGTGCATTTTATGAGAAAGTGGGAATTGAGCATCAAACATCTATTGCACGCGTACACCGAACAAAGCGAAGTTGATGAAAGACGAAACCGTACATTAGTGGAAGCTGCAAGAACAATGTTAATTAATGCTAAACTTCCAGACACTTGTGGGTCAAGCGTGTCAAGCTGCATGCTACACTCGGGAATCGCTCAATGATTACCAAGCGCCACAACAAAACACCTTATGAGCTTATCCACAATCAGAACCGAATCTCAAACACTTTCATGTATTTGGATCCCTTTGTTATCCGAATAATGATCGTGATGACTTTGGTAAGCTCAAAGCCAAAGTCGACATTAGAGTCTTTGTAGGATATTCGAAAACTCAAGGGTTACGGATCTTGAATCGTCGCACAAAGGAGATTATGGAAACGATTCATGCCAATTTCGATGAGCTTACAAAATGGCTTCGAGCATAACGACTTGGAACCGGTCATAACCATTTAAACTTCCTCAAACCCCATCATCGGTGAACCAAGCCCCGACTTACTCGTCAACAATTGGAAAAGTTGTTTACTCCTGCTTTAATGATGATCTTGATGAGCGTGCTTGAGATGTATCCAATGTTTCCATTGCTCTGTCGGATCAAAATCAAATACACGATACACACGCCATAACTCTTCTGTTGAGGAAGCACCACCAACCGATTCTACAACAACGGTAAACACACAGATCCAATGACTGTTCCGGTGATGATGTTACGAACAATGAAGTACCCCACCGCAGATTATGATCCAAATCGTTCTTCAACCCGTTTGCCAATGAAATCTACGCACCGATATTGCGGACTCATCTACAAACCATTTGAATCCTCCTAACTGCATAATGTATATCAACATCAACCTTCCACACATCATTGGACGAAAGACCATCCTTTTGAGAACATTATTGGTAACCCGAATCAACCAGTCTTAACGAGACAACGTCTTCACACAGACGGTGAACATTGCATTTATGCACTCACTATCTGCCAATCTGAACCTATAAACATTAAAGATGCAATGACCAAAAACAACTGAATTGAATCCATGCAAGAAGAACTCAATCAGTTTAAACGTCTTGAAGTATGGGAATTGGTTGAAAGACCAACAAGGGTCTTCGTCATTGGTCTCAAATGGATTTGGAAAAACAAATTGGATGCTGAAGGAACCGTAATCAGGAATAAGTCACGTCTGGTGGCATGGTACGATAAGTTATCATCCTTCTGCATTGCCAATAATTTCACCAAAGGTTCGGTTGACCCTACACTATTCATACAATATCACGGGGCACACATTGTAATCATTTAAATTTATGTGGATGACATCATTTTTGGGTCAACACATCTAAAATACTCAAACTCTTTTTCAAAACTTATGAAAACACATTTTGAAATGTCCATGATGGGTGAACTTCGTTCTTTCTAGGATGCAAGTTCATCAATCACCCCGTGGTATTTTCTTGAGTCGGTCCAAATATGCCCTTGAAATTTTAAACAAAATGGAATGCAAAAGCGTGACACCTATGCCACTCCAATGGCACATACCAAGCGGACGCTAATTTGCATGGGAAATTGGTTGACCCTACCAAATACAAGTATCATTGGGTCTCTCATGTATCTAACGACCGATGAACCGATATTGTCTTTGCCGTATATATGTGCTCTCTTATCGATCGAGACCAATGAAACCCACCTCTCGAGGCTAAAAGAATCCTCCGATACATCAAGGGAACCATTAACTTGTGGATCGGTATCCGAAGGATTCGGTTTTGAACTAATAGCTTTTTCAGATCTCGATCACGCAGTTGCTTAGATTCTTGGAAAAGCATGTCGAGCCTTACAATTTCTTGGTAATAAACCGGTGTCATGGCAATCGAAGAAGCGGGATCGTACATCGATGTCCTCAACAGAAGCGTAATATGTAGCCATGTCGGCATGTTGTGCTCAAGTCATTTGGATGAGAACACAACTCAAAGACTATGGTTACGTATTTGACGAGAATCACCGATGTCTTGCGACAATCAAAGTGCTATTGAGATCTCGTGCAACTCTGCTCAACATTTAAAATCAAAACACATCGATCTTGATATCATTTCATCAAGGAGCACGTGGAAAAGGGTACCGTTGAATTATACTTTATGGTCTTGAATACCAATTGGCGGATCTTCTCACCAAAGCCTTAGCTCTCGCTAGGTTTAATGAGTTGGTCCACCGGATTGGTATACGGTGTTTGACTCCGAGGAACTGGATGAACTTTTAAAACATTCTTAAAACCAGGTCAAACACCAAACCTCTTTTGTAAACATTTTACAAAACCAAAATACAAAATATAAAATCGATAAAATTGAAAAATATTACGCTATATATATTTCTTTTAACATTGCAAGTACAAATCTTCACAACACTTTACTCTTTCAAAATTCAATATTTTCTCAGTCAAGTGTTGAGTGGGAGAAAGTAAATATTTTTCGGTTTCATAAAACCTTGTACTTGCATGTTACCTTATTCCGGTTGTTTCTTTTATAATGGTGATCACATTTCTGGTTAATTGACATTCCCCGGACTCAAATTTATAAAATTTCATTATTTCTTAAGTGGAGGGGGAGTGTCATCATGTTTCTTTCCAAAACTATTCTTCATAACATAAACAAAGTGGAAGGTATGGGCGTTGGATGAAAATGGTTAAGGTGGAGGGACTAAAGATGTCAAAAGTTCAAACTATTTTTAAACAAAAACACTCCACCAACTTTTCATAACACATTTATTTCATATCATTTATTACCCAACAACCCATCCTACGCCTATCCTTCAATCTTCAAAACCGTGTTTTTTATCTCGAATTTGTAAGTGTTTTCATGATCTTTGTGGTATTACAAACAATGGTTTTAATTTGTTTTAAAATCCAACGGTTTGATTTGTCCCTAGGCATGATCTTGTGTTCTACGCAAAAGTGTATGAACACATAATCATGTTTGGGTGTTTTGTGTTAAAATGTTGATATGATCACTCTTAAACCATTTCTATCAAACAAATTCACCCGAAACACGAATTGACCATTTTCTAAATTAGGGTTCATACGCCGTAATTTGGGTGCTCTCATTTGGGAGAGTTTCGGTTAAAAAGATGGTTGTGTTATGTTGTTGACATGTTTAATTTACCAAAACCTTGCTTGAAACATACCCGAAACATTAATTTGGTGAAAACTAAGAATTAGGGTTTATGTTCATACTGAATTGGGTACTTTTGATCCATTAGGTTTTGATGTTAAAACTTGTTGCAACATAGTCATATGGCCTCTTAGATATCCCATAAATGATTTGGTGTCAATCCTATGGTTAGATTAGTTACTCGTAAAATTTGAATCCTAGGGTTTAAGTTTTACGCGTAAGCAATATTCTACGCCAGAATCGTTTTGATTGAGACTTCATGATAGAACCGAAAGGGATTAAATGTGATGTTAATGATGATGTTATGATGAATTTGTTTCGTGTTTTACGCGTTAATTATTCGTAATCAAGGTTAAGCGAGATACTACGATAAGGATCACCTTACGCATAGAATGTTAGCGTAAGAGAAATCTTACGCGTAACCTTTACGTGTAAGGTTCTACAAAGGGACTACGCGTATCTGTGAAGGATATGCGTAAAAAGTAAGCTTTACGCATAAGGTTCACTCTACGAGTAAGCCTTACGCGTAAGATCCCACATACGCTTATCGTAAGCTCTATGCTTAAGGCCCTCTTTTTCTTATGCGTAACATTTCTTACTGCGTATGTCAAGATCCCACGCATAAGCTTATAACTACGCCGTATGGTCTCTTTTTACGCATAAGCTTGCAAATCCTACGCCTAAGCCTAATTTTAACCAAAATTGTGAATTGTTACGCGTGCAAACTTGTAAATAAATAAATCATAACGTCCATGAAACCAAAATGTTACTAATAAGCTTAAATATTTAATAAGTTGTGAAAATAAGTGAAAAATTGGACTTTAAAACTCAAAGTTAATCTACTCACGAAACTTATTACGACGTCTTTGGACTATTGGACAAACAAGTGACATTGGACTCGTAACATTCGTTAACATATCATATTCAATAAATAGACAATAAAATCAACTTTTGACTAACGTAATGTCTTTCGATATGTTGGTTCTTTTGGCTAAATATATTTCAGATCACGATATGGACGCTCAAATGGAAAATGTTGATGCACCAAATGTTCTCTCAATTGAAGACATCTTCCCCAACGGTTACACAATGAAGATTTGAAAGAATAACCTCAAAGTTGATTTTGATAACTTCACTTGTTCCGAGTCTTCTTGTCGATTGATGTGGATATTCAAGACTCACCCTTACCGAATATGCTCACAAATTTTGCCATTGTCTGGGAGATCTATGTTCACCAACTCGGCACACAATACAAAGGTCAAAGGTCAAAGTGCCGTGGCGGTGGACGCTTAACAACAAACAACTCACCATCACTCCTGCAGATTTAAGAGTCGTCTTCTTCTTCCAACCATTGAGCCCATCAATTCTCTCGCTACTCCTACCGAAGAGGTCGTTCTTCAATTCATGGTCGACATCGGCTATGATGAGGCTGTTGGAGTTATCACAAAACATTCCTCAGTGGATCTCAAAAATATTCCTCAACCATGGAGAACACTGTACATTATGATTGCTAAATCCATTTTCGGACGTGACAGTGGCTATGAGCATCCGAAGCTCATGGAACTACAAATCTTTTGGGGCATGGTTAACATGAAACACATTGAATTTGTAGCTATTATCTGGGACGACATGATGACTTACCTTAAAAGGCCTGGCTCTAAGATCCTTATATCAGATACACAAAATTGTTATTCAAAAGGATTGTTGAAACCAATCCGGATATTCCCAAAGACTTGAAGACCCCAAACATCACTCCGTGTTGCTTGAGCCCACACTCAACGTTGTTAGATTTAAGGACTCAACGACAAAGAAACAAGGTGCGGTGTTACAGTTGTCTTATCACCGATGCTATCAAAGAACTTGTTGGGAATTCGCAGAAGCGTGATTCTGGCGATCGATAAAAATGGATTCTCTTGAAGAAGAGTTTCTCTCAAGTAATGTAAACGTACAAAGTAGGAATTACGCCCACAATAGTCTTGAAGATATAAGTCTGTTTGAAGTAGTAAAGCCATGGAATCTCTTTGAAGTAGTGAAGTCACGGATTCTTTGAGCGGTGTTGGTATCTATTGAAGTAGTGAAGCCGTGGAATCTGTGAAGTAGTGAAGTACGATTCTGCTGAAGCGGTGTTAGTATCTTCGAAGACATATTTCGGCTAAAGTAGTGAAGCCGTGATTACTCGCTGATATAGTGGAGCGCAGTAGAATATGCATGCCTTTGTATTATTTATAGGTTAGCATAGGCTTATATTGTCTTGCCCAAGGTTAGCATGGGCATGTGTATGGGTTTTACATTTATTTAGTTGCATGCTTGTACTTTCCCAAGAAAGGGATTTACATTTATTTAGTTGCATGCTTGTACTTTCCCAAGTAAGGGATTAGTGTTCCTTGTGTATAAAAGGAACTTAGGTCCTTAGTAGCATGGGGACTTGACAAAAACATTTAAGTAAAACCTCTTTAGAGAGGGTGAAAAGATCCATAGAGGATCATTGTTTGTATGAGAAAAACCTTGTTGGTAACTTTGATTGTGTTCTTATTATTCCGTTGTGCATTCAATCAATCAATGTTACTAATACTCTAGTTGAGTCCGGATCTTGGATTTAACAATTGGTATCGAGCGGTGGCTCGATCTTGAGTTTACAAGGTTTTTCGAAGAAAAGATTCAAAACTCGAAGTTGTTAGTAATTTTCGTAGTCTTTCTGCTGGGCTCTTTTTAAAACAACGATAACTTTTTCTTGAACCGTTGGAGTGAGCTACAATTTTTTCTGGTGCATCTTTATATTTCTATCTAAAGTTTCACCGGAGGGATTGTCAATTAGAGCTCTCAATCAATAGTTATAAGTTGTAGAAGTCTGCTGAAAAAGTTCCGTAAGGATACTACAACACTGTTTTGAAACAGTCATAACTTTTTCGTTAACAGTTGGATCCGCATAAAATTTGAATTGAAGTTCTTGGTATATCAAGGAAGGTTTCCACCAGAAGGATCGTTGATCCGAGCCTCGATGTAAAGTTATAAGAACGAGAAAACTGCTGGTCACACTTTGAAAGAAACTTCATAAAAGCGGCAGGAATAAAGGGGTTGTTTTTCGATCGGTTTATTGGCGTGAATCGGTGATGAAAGACATATTTCGTTATTGAGCCTCATTATTCTTTATTTGACCTCGCATGCGCATGAGGTACATTGCTTTCATTCTTGTAAATTGATTGGGTCATCTTTGATTAGTTCTTCTAGTGGGTCGGTCAAACTATAGGTTGAATAAAAATTGATTTATTTTTCTAGTATATGGGACTATCTTTGATCGCATGATGTCGATATTAATGTGATTCTACTCATTTGAGTTTATATTGTTTTATTATTCTTTGAAGGTCAAGGGTATACATCATGATTATTTAAATTCATGTAAGTGGGTCTCGAGGGGATTAATAAATTCAAGTCCTGCATGTGTTTGATTAGTCCATGATCTGGCGTGGGACTTGAAATTAATTTGGTCAATATTTCGATTACCTTATTCTTGTCGTGGGTCAATAGTTGCAGCTGGTCCCACTTGTTTGTATTCCATATATACTATTGTACCCATATTAATTGTCTAATTGGTCAAAGGTCTCGTGGGGTCTCAATTGATATTACTAATCTTTAGTCATTTCTACTGAGATTTAACGTGGGATGAGATTGTATGTGGGGCGACATATAATAGTTTCGGTGGAAGTGCACTTGATTGGTTCATCCAACACGTGGGATCATGCACTTTGTATAGAATATTTGGCTTAATGAAATCTATATGATATCACGTGGGTCTAAATTTATTTTAAATAGGATAAAGCATTTAATTGGTTGTCTATTCATTTCTGCTGAAGGCTTACGTGAGGTTACATATTCATTTGGTTGGCTAGCTCTATTTGATCTCACGTGGGTCCAAGTTTGAACGAGATATTGATTTCATTGGTCATTCTAATTGTGTGATCACGTGGGGCTGTTTTTCTTGTGCAGTTGGCATTTGTTTTCTTTTACTTGTCACTTGGTATTATTTTGGTCCAAGGAATACAGGTCATCAAAATTTTGGTCCCCTCTATTTTATTGTTTCTATTTGAAGTTCATAAGGTGCATTCACTCTGTGCAATCTTCTCTCACAACATGGCAGAATTTGATAATAATAGGGATGAAGTTATGTTTCCTTATTTAATGGATGATGAGTACAAGTGCAGGCTAAGAAGATGAAACATCGGATCATGAATAATGATATGAATATCTCGTAAGGTGGTCCAAAATGGCAACAGCTTTGAAAAGGATTAAAAGTGATTGTGATGGAAACATCATTATTCTTCCTCCAACGATTGCGGATGAACAGATTGTTTGTACAAAGAGAGTCAAAGGCCGAACTATCTTGCTTAAATCCATTCCTGCGATCATGTAGCGTATTTTTGTTATATGGATGATGCAAATCTTATATGGAATGCTCTCAAAACAAGGTATTGTGGAAAGGGTGAATTCAAGAAGATGAGCAAGGAAGATAATGCTAAAGGTTATGTCAAGAATTTGCCGGTCCACCAATTGCTCTCATGGGCATCTCTCGTGTACATACTTATGTTTTGGTTGTAAAGAGATACAATGAACTTAAGGAAGCCTATGATGAAATGAAACCTAAATATAATGCATGCTATGTTGACAATGATGCTTATAAACATGCTTTAAAAACATTAGAAAGACAAAAGTTTGGTTTCAAAAGAATCAAGTGGCTTATGATGAAAAGATTAGGGTGCTAGAAAGTGATCTAGAATTTGCTAGAATTGATTTAAAAGCGTATCGAGAAAGAAAAAGCTACAGTGGTGTCTCGAAAACAATGTGCTAAAAGAGAAACTAGATGAGGAAATTGCTAGGCATAAGGAATGGTTATTGAATGGAAATAAGTTAGCTAGTCACATCTATGCTAGTCAAAATCCTAATACTCCCATAGGTTTAGGCTTTAAGAAGTATGTAGGAATAGAAGCTAGGGATGACACTCGTAAATCTACACCGGCAGGATTAGCTAATTTTGTAAAGAAGGTGATTTACATGTTGTACGTGGACCTATTAGAGGTGAATTCATGCCCATTGACCGTCCATTCCATTGACTTTGATGGACCACACCATTTATATGGCAAAAGTCAAGTGACTTGCCGGACCTTAGTGGCCAAACTAATGACTCGTCTCTTGCTCTAAAAGTGACAAGTCGTCCGACCTAAAGTCCACTGCCTATGCCTTATGTGATTCAAGTGAAAAGTATGACTCACCTAGGCACACACCCAAGACTACACCCAAGTCCAAAGTAGTGATGATGAGCCCAAAACAAAGGCAGTTACTTATTCTTAAACACAATTTTGCTTCTAGTTTTGTTCCCGATAAGTTTAAATGTAATAAACAAAGTTGTGTTAAGAATAAGCCTTTAAGAAGAAATCTTGTTTTGTGTGTGCAAGAAACTCCATCTTATTAAAGACCGTGATTATTATGAAAAAAGGATGGATGTCTCCTCCGGCCATAAGACTTAGATGCACATGGACTAATGTTGCTAGTATTCCCCATTTGTTCCCAAAGTCGCTCATGTGAGCAGCGTGTAAACTAGTTCCTCTTGGTAAGCCAAAGGTGTATGCATCTGCTTCTGGCGATAGGCTTAACAGCCTTTCCGATTCCTCCGGTGGAGGATATTCTTCATCGGTTACTACTGGTTGGTGGAACAAGAATGCCAGCTTATTCCTATAAACCCATAAGTTCTTATTTTCAGTCATATACACCATATGTATCTCATATGACTAAGGCACATGGTGGAGTTAGTGTGGCATCATTGTTAAGCCCTCAACATGTTATTCTTGGAAAACTCAAAGGAAAGGTTCATTCGGGTACCCAAGAAAAAGTCCATGTCGGTGCATTGATTGAGGGAGGCATAAGCCTAAGGGATGCTTATTGTTGTATTTTTGTATTCTAACCATTTTTGCGGTTGTTGGATCCTCATATGCCTAAGGGAGGCTTAGTGTTTCTTGACACTACAAGCTGTCTTTGGTTTCTTCCGCTTGATGGTACCTTGTACATGTTTTGGTTATTTTTATTCCTTTTAGTTTTATTACAAAAAAAAAAAAAAAAAAAAAAAAAAAAAAAAACTCTAACCTCTCCGTGTTCGCTTCTACTCTCTCTTGCTTGCAGGTTTTGGTGTTGGTTCATTACTACACCACTCATGGTTTTCATCTCACCATGTCTTTCGACACAAGAGTTGGCTAGCCCACAAGATTATGGCTTGTGGTAAAGGCTGCGGAAATCCATAAATGATAATCAACTCACCATGATGATGAAGGCATTCCATCAAAGAGTTGGCTAGTCCTGAGCAAACGGCTCCAGGTAAATACATGTCAAATCCGTTTATGGTTGCTGGTTTGCCACTAAATCAGATGGTTATCAGTGTACCATGGTTTTCGACCTTAAACATTTGGCTACTCCAGTAGTGATGGCTATTGGTAAAGAGACATCAAATCCATTATTTTCAATAATTCACCTCTCACAGGAGTTAACACACCTGGATGTGATGAGAATAGTTTGAAACTGATATGTATTGATGTACATTATGTCACTTGTTGCTGCAAAGACCTGGCGTTTCAAAGTTTGGTCATCATAGAGATGAAATTGTTATTGGTTCTTTGCCATCGATGTTCGAGTACAATCCTCAAGTTCTAAAGTGTTAAATGATTGTTGGGAAGGATTGTTGGGAAGTTTTGTCATTTGTTGCTACAATCCTCTAGTTCGAAATTTTAAAGATTCGAAACCGAACTTAACATAGTTAAATTCCGGTTTAGGGAGGATTGTTGGAATTCGTGAAACCGTGATTCTCACGATCGATAAACAATGGATTCTCTTGAAGAAGAGTTTTCTTGAAGTAATGTAAACGACAAAGTAGAATTCGCCCACAATAGTGTCAAGATATAAGTCTCAAGTAGTAAAGCCGTGGAATCTGTGAAGTAGTGAAGTACGGATTCTCATTTGAGTGTTGGTATCTGTGAAGTAGTGAAGCCGTGGAATCTGCTGAAGTAGTGAAGTACGGATCTGCTGAAGCAGTGTTAGTATCTTCTGAAGACATATTTCGGCTAAAGTAGTGAAGCCGTGATTCTGTTGATATAGTGGAGCAGAGTAGAATATGCATGCACTGTATTAATTATAGGTTAGCATGGGCTTATATTGTACTGCCCAAGGTTAGCATGGGCATGTGTATGGGTTTTACATTTATTTAGTTGCATGCTTGTACTTTCCCAAGAAAGGGATTTACATTTATTTAGTTGCATGCTTGTACTTTCCCAAGTAAGGGATTAGTGTTCCTTGTGTATAAAAGGAACTTAGGTCCTTAGTAGCATGGGGACTTGACAAAAACATTTAAGAAAAACCTCTTTAGAGAGGGTGAAAAGATCCATAGAGGATCATTGTTTGTATGAGAAAAACCTTGTTGGTAACTTTGATTGTGTTCTTATTATTCCGCTGTGCATTCAATCAATCAATGTTACTAATACTCTAGTTGAGTCATGATCTTGGATTTCGTACAAACGATATCTGGTAGCAGTGGAAGCAGGCAAAGTGGGATTTATTGATGAAAAGTCTTCTGGGACACATGTCAGGAAGACAAGGAGAGGCAGTGCTGGAAGTATTACTAGCACTGAGAGTACGAGAAACTATCCTAAGCTCTGTTGTAAAAATCGGCTCAGGCGGCCGATTAATCCCCGCATAATCGCTGATCACTCACTAAGCACCTTGATTAATCATAATCGGCCTATTTAATCGGTTTGGTCAAAGGTCGCTTAAAAATCGGTCAACAAGCCGATTAATCAAACAAAATCGGTCTAATCGGATTAATCGAACAAAATCGCTTAAAATCGGTCAACAAAATCGCTTAATAATCGGACAAAATCGCTTAAAATTCGGTCAACAAACCAATTAATCGGTCAAAGATCGCTTAAAATGGTCAACAAACCGAGTAATATCTATATTTAACTTTGAACTTTGAAGAATTATGTATTATATTTATATTTAAACAGTTGAAATCTTTGAACTTTGATGCACTATGCTTATCTCATACATATAATATAATATAACATCTAAAATTACAATTTTGTGCATAAAAATTCAAATCTGATTAATCCTCGATTAATTCCCGCCTAACCGATTAATCGCTAGGCCCTACCCGACCGCCTCATTAGCGCCTAGCGATTTTTACAACCTTGATCCTAAGAGGACTCATGTTCTCAAAAGGAAAATTCCATTAAAAGATGCTATCCCTATTCCCAAACCCGAACCGTAACAAAAGCTAATGGACGAGGACTCGAGAGGACAGAAGCGGACGAAGAGGTCATCTACCAAACTTCAATCGATGATACTTTGACGAGCAAAACCTCTAAGTCCTAAAGGTCGATAAAGGTAAAACTCGGTGATAGATCGGGAAGAAGAGAGCTCGGAAGAAGAGCCACCGGATGAAGACAGAGACTATAGGAAAAATTCAAGAATCTAAGACTCCAACACGTTGCTAAAGAGTTTAATCGCAACAAACTCGTGGCCCTGGAGGGTCAGTGGTGGAACTCAAGCCACACCGTTTCGATGTGGTTAATCAACCGATAAGGGAACCGGTACCACCACCCACGAACAACAACAAAAGCAACCGGAGGATTCTATCAACTATGACTTTGAGGAACCAGAAATAGAGAAGGCTGAGAAAATTCCTAATGAAGATGTTGAGGCTGCAACTAAAGAAAATGCAGAAAAAGAAGCTCAAGCTCAAGCAGATGAAGAAGCCCTCATCTTCTCACTCTTCTCCACCACCATCCAAAGCTTCAACCAGATCCGCATCCAAGTCTGTAAAGAAACCAACCGACTCTTGGATATCCCGAGCTAAAACAAAGATTGTCAAAGCTGTTAGGCAAGTCAGGAAGAAAGACGTGACCAACAAAAAGTCGAATCAACTCATTGACGAATCAACCTTCTTCAAGACGGGATAAATGAGATGTTGAGAAAATGGAGCATATCCGAGTTTATCAATCGTGATGTCCAGGGAAATGGACAAGACGATTAGGAATACACTCATAAGTTCCTTCTCGACATTGTTCTGGTGACAATAGAGATGTTCACGAGATAACTCTATCCGAATCTCATGCGATTGGCCAAACAAATAATAAGATCAACGCCTTTAAGCTGTATAATCAACCCAATCGAGCCTACAGCTTTCTACGATCTGAAATTGGTTTCAAGCTTGTACTCCAAATGTCAAAACGATCCGCAACATTTACTTGGCGAAGGTAAACTCGTTTGACGATTCTTTGGATTACCAACTTAAAACGTCATGCAAAGTCTGCGGTGAAACGGCTAAGCGTCCTAGAGACGATGATGATGCGGATAAAGATAAAGAATCGAAACGCAAGAAGAAGTATGTTGAATCCTCCTCATGCCACCACCACTCCAAAGGACTCCAAGCGAAGAATATCTCCTCCACATTCGCTACTACGGATAAACCTCGGGACTCGAGTTACCACCATCCACAGAGAAACCGATGATCATTTCGAATACATTGGTGGTGATGATGAAGTTCCCGAGCCACAACAACAACCCCCTCTCCCGCCACAACAAAGAAAATGAGTCCTCATCAAAGCCAAAAGAAGAAGGCGAAGACCGATGTTCTCTCATGGCTGAATGACGATACAACCAAGAATATGATGGTTTTCTAGACTTGTTGATGCTACTCCCTCACTACCGAAGGTTAAGAAATGGTAGATGGCCATACTATGGAGCATGTGAAGTCGATTCAAGAACAGTTCGAGTGAAGAAGATGACTAAAGGGTGAGCTAAAGGCGCATAAAGAATTATGCCTTCCAATCGCTTAAAGACAGCTTTCGGATAGTGCAATTGAATTTGAATACCATCTCGACAACATTGCACGAACCATGTCAAACAACATCGATTGGCTCAATCCCAAGCTAACATCGACTTCACAAGAAAAGACAAGGCTCCATATTACACCGATTGGACCAAACCTCTACCAACAATTGGCCGATGGATCAACCTCAAATTCCATACCGTTACTTCTTCAATAATGACCTCGAATTTCTTCTACACAAGATGGCGATGTGACAAGGAAATACGCTACATCACTCACATTTCCTTTCCGGTGAAAAATCTACTTTAACAATCCACCCATCGGGAAGAAGCCTCATATGTTTGCCGCCAAAGTGGAAAAGTATGACCTTGATGCGATGTATGGGATTCATCATTGGCTGAACGCCAAGAATCTTCTGAGTCGCTGTGTTTTAAGTCTAACAAGGAAGTGTATAGTGAAAACGGATCATTGCAATTAAGCATGTTACCACCGTAAATCGAAGTGGGACTACACATTCTCAAGAACATTGTGGTCAAACGACAAGACAAAGAGGAATATGACTTCGTGAAGCGATTTTTCGAGACTATCGCTAAATGACATTGAAGATATGTATCTCGCTAAGGTGCAAAGACGAATGCGACATTTCTCTACAATAATCCAACGCGAATACATCAAGTCATTACTCATCTACATCAGAAGCATCATGATCTAAAAACGTGTAGAAGACATACAACTTGCCGTGGAATCTTATCAGAAATGCGTTAATCTCACCAAACCTCAGCTACACCTCCCTGACATAAACCGACTTGCTCAGTACATTATTATCAAGAAACCGTTTGGGGTAGTCTACATAAGTGAACTTCACCACAACTGCTTCATGGCGTGCAAAGAGCTTCTTAAGTTTAGGGATCACACATTGAAGAAAGTTAGGGACGAGTTAGCATACAGGTTGAAAGAGATTCATGACGGCATCGGGTCACAGAAGAGATGGAATTCGAGGGAAAGAAAGGATGTTAGGAAGCTCATCACACGAATTGATGAAAGGTTCTTCGAAGGGATCGGATCGTAACTTTAGAGAGCTTCGTAGGTGGTCGTCCAAGCATATCTCTCACAGTTATCAACGCCCGAACGCATTCCTGGAGTTATTCTTTGGACTAACGGATTCTCCCGCTGATTTGTTTCCTTATATTGATTTGGATGTGTGATTTTAATCGACAATGGCTTGTGCACATAACGATGTACAACCCGTACTTGTAATGAAAGGACCACGTAGTACGCTTCAAAGTCACAATCCTTATAAAAGGAGCGAAAGCTTCTTACTTTTGAGTAAAACTAATCAAAACTTTCACTTTTCAAAGTTTTGCTCAAAAGAACAAGTACTTCCCCTTATGATTTTCAAAACCTCAAAAGTTAATATTACTTGTTAAGGGGCAGTATTTGCTTAAAAACTTTGTTCACCAAAATATTCTTTGTGGTAATCTTCCCACAAAACTCGAAATGGACATATTCGATATCAAATTTCATCAAAAATAACATTTATATGCCATTTTTGAGGGGAGATAAATTATGTGATAAGAAATATGTTGTGAATTTCAAATGAATCATCATGCTAAAGACTTAACCAATGAATTGATGAAATCTTAAATGTTAGTAACTCGAAAAGACTTGTCCAGACTGGTAATAATTTCAAGCTAGTTCGCTAGTGATGTAAACGTGTCTCGCAAAGGACTTGTCCGAGTAGAATGTACCATTCGAGAAACTCTTAATAGACATGAACTTTGACGGGTTTGACAACCTTTTGAGGTATGTCCACACCTTCAAGGTAGTTATTAGAGCTAGTTGTCACCTAAAAGCTGACAATGTAACTCTTTAACTATGCAACGTAACCGTGTCTCGCGGAGGATTGTCTATCTTGAGTTGATCAATTCAAAAGTGAGCGCTCTTCTCTCGGTGATGCGATTACGAAAAATACTTAAGCACGTGTGGAGGGGAGTATTTCAAAAGTCTTAAACTCTCAACGGTGGTATTAAATGCTTTTACTCATAACCACTTTGAGAGATTTTCATGAAAATGGTTTTATGGCAACATAGGTCACTCATGGTGTTATAAGGTGACTAAGGTTAGGAATAACCGTCCTATGATCCGCCAGAGTCGGAGGATCTACCCAAGGACACCACCAATAGTTAGAATTAGAAGTCCTTAGGTATGATTATTAAAATAAAATAAAAGAGAGATAGATAGAGAGAGAGAGAGAGAGAGAGAGAGAGAGAGAGAGAGAGAGAGAGAAAATGAGAATCGAGAAAGAAGGAGTTGAAGAATTAAAAACAAAGGGTGAAAAGAAATAGCCTCCAGTTATTCAACTTAGGGGCATAATCGGTTTAATTCATATACTCTTGGTTGTCACTTGATAACACCGGTATTGAAGATCAAAGTCGTCATGGACCCACCGACGCATGCACTAAACCTTCTTAGCCACTCAAGTTTCTCTCAACAGAAGCTTGTTTCATTCTCACAGGGAACCTTACGTAAACTATCGGCTTTCTCTTAGAGATTGCTGGTATTGAAGAAGGAGACCCTCTCCCTAGTCTCCGCTCAGGAAAACCAAAGCGCACTATCGAGTCTAGAGCCAAGAGATTCATCAAAAGATCTCTTAGACACACTTGACATTTCATCACTTGTCGTTCAACATTAAGGACGCAAGTGATACCTTATCGATTCCTACACAGATCTTAGCAATCTGTCGAGAACATTTATGTGAGGTTCATACATATGATCCTCAGTTATTGAATGGAAACTCCTGCCAGGGTCAACATCAAACAGCCCTGACAGCAGGTCACTTCGGTAACTCCTCGTGGGTTACGCTTAGTGTGTCTCAAACGGTCTAAAGTAGTGAGGTGATGCTTCGTGTACCTCAACACTCATCCGAACCTTAGGTGTACTTTGGTATATCGCGTTATCTCACTTGTGGGGCTCCAACAGAGACGACCTTTATGAGAATTAGAGTTGTGTTTTCACACTATGTCGTTAACACTCTCGTTCAAACTTGTAAGTGTTGGATTATTTCTAACCCATGTTTTATGTTTTCTTTTTATGGATGCTTGCATGGTGGAAAAGATCGTGCGATTCTCCACATGCTCATACCTACAACATCACTTATTGAAGTTCTCTCAAGGCAACACAAAGTCAGAATGATTCTTCGTCAAAGTCAAAGAATCTACAAAGTTTAAAGACTAAGAGAACTACATCAGTACTAAAATCCAACATTAAAGAGCGTGTGAGCATGTTGGAGAAAGACAGTGGAGACACTGGAGCAACGAAGCGGACCTGATGCAGACAACCACAACATACTATCACTTCCATCACAAAGAACAAAGAGTTAAAGAACAGAGAAAAACAAAGACGTCAAAACAGAATACTTCAAAGGAAACAATTTCCCTACACTGGGGAGATTGTTCGAATCAAGGCACTTCTTCTCACAAGAAAGAAGAATGTCAGAAGACGTCAAAGCTAATATTACATCTGCACCTACAATGTCTAAAGATCAAATCATCAATCACTAACACTTAGGGGGAGATTGTTGGAATCACTCCTAAACTAGAATTCAAGTGTTAGTAATTAATATGTAATAGTTAGCTTAATTATGGCTTTTATGTTAGTAATCAAGGCTAGGCTCATGTAGAAAGCCCATGAGCCTATGCCAAAGCCCAATAAGGGAAAGGAAGGGAACTTGCATGTTGCCCTAGTTCCTTCCTATAAATACCCTTATAAACCTTCATTTGAAGGTTGGTTGTTCACTTTTCTCATTCACTCTAAGCATAAACCTTTCTTCATTATATTCGTGTGTTTGGCTAAAGTTTTCATCTGATCTCTCTTACCTTATTTTTTATATTGATGCTTGTGTTACATAAATGGGAACCTAACATCTTCAGTTTGCAGCTTAGTCAACTCTGAAATACTTTGCACACAATAATCAAATGGATACAAAAGCTCCAACTCTCGAATGACATAGTCCCTCTCAGCCACACGAGCCCTAATGTATTGGGCTTTTATCATCAATTATCCTTCATCCACCATAGTGACAGTCACCTCTCTCTGGAATCGAACAATCATCATATCCCTCACAAGGCTAGAGCCAGCAGCTGCAGCAAGCTCTTCACAGAAAGGCATTGGTGTCTTCATCCTTTTTTTTCCTGTTTTTTTTTTGTTCTAAAATAGATTTTCTTTGCTATGTGTATTTTCTTTCCTATGTGTGTGTTTTAAAGGGCAGATTTGGGTTAAATTATGATTTTTATAGTGTGATAGTACATGACTTATGAGCCCTTTGATTTGACTGCCACCCTAGAGCCACCAAATGCAACAGAAACAGTGGTATTAATCGCCTACTAGTTGGGTGAATCGTTATTTCTTGAAGTAGGTTTTGGTCCTACGCGTAGAATAACATACTACTTTGGTTCGCTTAAAAACTTGTTTTTTACACTTTTTAATCCAAGATTCTTGTACTTTCAACATTTTAAGGTGTTAAAATACTTGTTTTTGGCAAAAGTTTCAACCTTTACGCGTGGATCTAAGTTTTATGCTTGTTTTTGTTCGTGGGTATCGTTCTCACGTAACCCGCTTTAGCCGTTTTGGTTCATCAAGGTTCACACTTTTGTGTTATTTTGGTGCTATTAACGCTATTCCATAACAAAAATCTAGTTTAGAAACAAATTTGGGCATAATCATCTTTACGAGTAAGATTACGCGTATCAAAACCCTAATCTTACGCGTAACTTTATCCGTGGCTTGATCTTCATTCTCGTGGTTTACTCCGTGTTTTCTTGCTTGGATAAGCACGAAAATACGCCGACTTTGGATATCTTTTGCACCGTGAAGTGTAAAAGATCACTTGGGATAAAACCCAATCTTACGCATAAGCATAAAGCTTACGCGTAGAAATCCCACGACACGATTATTCTACGCATAAGCCTAGTCTTACGCATAAGCTAATCCCACGCCTAACTTTCACGCCTAACTTTGTGTCTCGCCTAACTTTAGAGTCTTTCCATACTTACGCGAAGCTAAAACTACAGCGTAACTCTCTTTGTTACGCCGTAACTTTGGTGTTTTTACGCATAAGTTCCACTTGGTTTCTTGTGATTTGTACGCCTAAGGACACTTCATCAACAAAGGTTCATTCGACTATAAAGATCCATTTTTACCAACACAAGTTTTCAACATGTCACAACCACCATACTCTAACTATTTCCCTTACACTTATTCGCAACGACAACAACAACTAAGTCCACAACATCAACAATGGAATCAACAACAAGCAATTTATCAACAACAATTTAATCAACAACATACTCCACAACTTGGAGCAATTCTTCCACCACAAATGGTTCAAACACCGCCAAGTCTTCAAGTTCAACCTACACTAATGACTTCAATCAACATCCATCAAGGAACACTATATAGGAACCCACTTGGTTTGCAAAGATGTGAAGCTTTAAGCCGCCAACAATCAATTCATGAGGTCGATCACTGATAGACCTCCAATGCTCACTCCAGAAACTACGATCAATGGGTGATAAGGTTCTTTAGGTTTTGTGATCTCAAGAAGCCACATGGAAAGTTCTTAAAGAAGGTTATCTTGAAGGTCCATTTGAGATGCCTATTGTCATTGTACCGGAGATCCTAATGCTAATCCACCAAGAAATGAACAAACGAACATTGCTATCAAGCATAATTGAATCCTCAAGAACTTCTACACTATGAAGTCGATGAACTTGCAATGCAATATATCCTTTTAGGATTACCTAACCTAATTCTTCTAAGTGTTGATGCTCAAAAGACTCAAAGGAAATGTGGGACCATATTCATCTTCTTATGGAGGATCTCAGACTCAATCGAGGATTTGGAATCCAAGATTTACTTGGCTTATGAACACTTCATGATTGAACCTGAGAGACACTAGAGTCTTATCATCATAGATTTTCGGACATCATCAATGATTTGGATAAACACAACATCATCATGCCAAGAATTGCAATGAATACTAAGTTCTCGAGTAGTCTTGGTCCCGAATGGAGAAGTATGTCATTTTTCTCCGTCAAGCAAAGAATATGCATCATTCTACATATGGATTGTTGTACGATTACTTGAAGCCTCATGAAAAGGAAGTTGATCGGAAAGGATTCTCCGTGCTCAAATTGCTCCACCTACACATCCGGAAAATCAACAACTTGCCTTATATGCTCAACAAAGTTATCCTCCTCAACAAGCAACTCAACCAACTGCCTCTGTCACACAAAACAATCATTCCCAAAGAACAATCTCAACAAAATCAATCGGTTCCATACAACAACAACAATGCTCAACCAATTGTCGGTGAAGCTAATGAGACATCGATCCGCTCGATGCATTGCAACAAGGATTTGTTATGATTGCTAATGCTTTTGGCCGTTATACCAACAAATCCAACAATCGTATTCGCTCCTCATCTAACACACACAATCAAGTCATTGTCAACAATGGACGAGTTGAAGTTCGTAATCGTGGTTATGGTCGCCGGATGGGCGGTGGTCAAGGGTTTATTGTCGTGGTCGAATAACAATAGAGCTCCAGTGGTGGAACAGGAAATGCTCGTAATGGGTTGAATGGTCTTCGATACTACAACCGCAATGAGAAGGACACTGGCTAATGCATGCCCAAAGCCGAGGACTAGGGGCGGTGCTTATTTCAAAGAGGCTCTTCTTTTGGCTCTTAAGGATGAAGTCGGTGGATCTCTCACAGCATAAAGAACGAGTTTTATGGCAAATGCGCACTCGATGATGATATGGAGGATTTGCAGGCCAATGGAGCGATTATGTTGATGGCTAATATGCATGAGTTACACATGAGTGACACAGCCCAGTGTATGACACTCGATGGCTTGTCTCGTGTACCGAACAAACCATATTTATCTACGATCTAATATCTTCGCCAACATCCGAACTGCAAGGCTCGATGTTCAAAATGAGTCATTTACATCTCATTCCGACAATTTTCAAATAGACCATGTAGTTACATTTGACGATCAAGATGACCTTATGGTTTCCTTTGATAATCAAATTGACTCGTGGTTATACTTGAGGATCTAAATAATGATCATGTGGTAACTTCGTTGAACAAGTCAACTTTTACCTCATCCGATCTTGCTCTCTTACTTAAAACCAGCAATCCCAAATTGAAGAATGTTGTGCATTAAATATGGACTTGAAAAGTAAAATGCACTTGTTAACCAAGGATTTTGAATGTTTACAAAAGCAACTCAATTTTTTCAAAACTCAAGAAAAACATGAAAAGGTTTTGAAGCACCTTTACTAAATCTCATCAAAACGAAAAATATTTAGATAGATAGATGCGTGATCTAGCCGCTCAAGAATGCTTTATTGTCCGAGATAGAACAATCAAACATGAACATAAAAAGCAAATTAACGCCTCACCTTGGAAAATCAAAAGCTAAGGTGAGTTGTTAACTTGTCAAAAACAGTTCTCAGATACAAAAAGCATTCCACGAACCGAATAGATAATCATCTTGAAGAAATTATCGCTTGCAACGCAAACTTAAAGAGTTTAAAATTGTTGTTTATAAACATGGTGAGTCAAGAATCGCTATTGAAAAGTTTACCTTAAACCCGATCCAAAAGGATATAGACCAAATCTTGCGATTATAAACCAAAGCTTTCAACCAAAACATTCAAACCAAATCTCGAAGTTTCCAAAAGAGAATATAAAATTGATAATTACATTATGAGTGTTGTTGAATATCATCGTCAAGAGGAATTAGATGCGAAGACGAGTCGATCAAAATTAAAAGCATGTTTACAACAAACCTTTAATTATTCAAAACCGGTCACTTTTGTCACACCAACGGATTCTTCTAACACACCAAGGGTTATCATCAAAACACCGAGTCTTCTAATGTTAATCCTCAACCGATTATGCACCAATTTATGGTCCTTACCTTCCATCGAAGTAAACTCAAACCCGAAAATCGCAAAATTCTTAGATATTTTGATATTTTCATGGTCGACCTCAAAAATTTAGAACATGAGATAGAATATCATTCGAAATCAAAGTTCAACACTTTCAATCGCCTCTGGCGGAGAACAAAGAGACATTTTCGAAAAAATCTTTTACCAAATGTTAAAAATTTGAAAAGTTGTGCATTGTCTTGGGAACAGGACTTTCATAGGAACTTGAGTCATGAAGGTCGTTTTGAGAAAAGCTGAAACATCTATTTCTAATACTAAACGTAAAAAGAAAATGTTGAGAAAAGATGTTGATCGACTCTTGAAAGATGTTATTTGTCTTGATATCCATAATGTTGTGTTATTCCATTCTTTGCCACATGCATCCGATTATATCTCTATCGATAATGTTGACTCGTGGTAACTCGTGAGAATACTTGATAATGTGCTTCGGATCGAGTCTTTAAAAGTCGAAAATGAACGATTACTTAACTAACTTTACAATGCAAAACTTCGTCTTAATTGGTGTGAAAAAGATATTCACAATCAACAACTTGGTTTTCAAAAGAAAATCGCTCAGTTGCATACAAGAACAAGAACACTTAGTAACAGTTAAATAGGAATATGGTGTCATATTTGATTTACTCAATAAGACTCGTCATGAAGCATCAAATGAACTTGATCACTATCTTGCTCACACTAGAAAAGTTATGAATTTTGCTGGTAATATTCGTTCTGAAAATCAAGATTTGATTCACACTATCTCTAAGTTAAGAGAAATGTTAGGAAAGTATGACCAACTTCCGCCAACCAACATTAAGAGATTAGCACCAAGTAACACTTAGTAATCGTGCACCTAGAATCCCTACCGCCAAATCACAAGTTGCTAACGTGCTTCCTTCTACCGAAACAGAATAGTTGCGTCTTTTCCAAACGTCCGCACTTCACGACCTAGAGCACTCAATCGAAGAATAGGAAGTTGTGACCTAAGAAAAGATCAATAAGGAATGCTAAAGTAGAAGAACACCCTAGGACTATGAATACGACTCACGTTGCTTCCACTATAGATATTAAAATGCGGCAAATGTAATAGAAATAGTGATGTAACGAATGCTAAACCTTTAAGTACTTTTGATATTCACCTAATGCACCTTGTGTTATTTGTCGTAAAAGTATGAATTCGATTGTCATGAAAAATGTGTTGCTAAAGCTATAATCTCGTTTACGGAATCCTAAGAATCGGCATACCTCTAAGCCCACTAATCATTCTAAGTCCGTGCTTGGTAGACCGCCTTCTTTAGATTCTAAGGCAAGCATCAGATCCCTCAGAGCTCGGTTCACCTCCTAAGAATGTAGTACCACCTAGTGCATTCACAAAGACTAAAGCAAATTGTAGTTATAGATGGCGTAAATGGATATATAACACATTAGGTTTTAAATGGATGCCTAAAGTTATTAATGTGTGTATGTCTACTATCATCGCTCCGTAACCTCTAACATTTCGGGTTCCACATCTACTTCTATTACATCCGTGTGCATGTGTAATGCGGTGATACTGATCATTCTCGGATTGTTGATAGCGGATGCTCCCGACACATGACAGGAACCTTAAACTGTTATCAAACTTTATTGCAAAGTTCATTGGCACGCCGATTCGGAATTATCACTGCAGCTATCATGGGCTACGGAGACTATATCAACGGAACATCGAAATTAGCGGGGTTTACTATGTGGAAGGCCTCGGTCAACTGCTTTTAGTAGGTCGGTTTTGTGATGGAGATTTGGAGGTTGCTTTCAGGGAGAAAACTTGTTTCATTCGTGATCTACAAGGAAATGACCTTATGTCCGCTCGCGTAATTCTAGTCTCTACATGATCTCTATGCAAGACATGGTTGCTTCATCTCCCATCCGCTTACTTTCAAAGGCAACATCAACAAAATCCACGCTATGGCACCGTCGTCATCACATCTAAACTTTCAAACCATCACCAACCTTGCTTGACACAAACTAGTTGAAGGTCTCCCACGATTCCGTGATTCAAAAGATCACCTTTGCTCACCATGAACAAGGAAAAAGCACTCGTGCTCATTTTCCTTCAAAGGTGGAACACGACTCTCGAAGATGTGCTTCATCTTCTTCACATGGATTTGTGTGGCCCAATGCGCTGCAAACAATCAATGGCAAACGCTACATCTTAGTAATTGTTGATGACTACTCACGATGGACTTGGGTCTACTTTCTTCAAGCAAAGACCAAGCTCCACAATGATCATCACCTTTCTCACGAAAATTCAAGTTCGACTCGAATACCGTCCGCCAAATAAGAATGACAAAGGAACCGAATTTGTTAACCAAACCCTTCGTGAATTTTATGAGAAAGTGGGAATTCAGCATCAAACATCTATGGCACGTACACCAGAACAAAATGGAGTTGTTGAAAGACGAAACCAAACGTTAGTGGAAGCTGCAAGAACAATGTTAATCAATGCTAATGTTAGGAATTAGAAAATTCCATAGTGAAGAGTCAGTCACCCCAAATGTTATCTAGCTTAAGTTAGCTCGTAGACTTGTCGTTAGTTACGTTATTTATCAGTTTATTAGTTTAGTTTAGCGTAGTGCAACACCGTGGAGGAAGGACGGGTCTTTACGCACCGTATCCCCGATCCACAGCCGATAGGAGGTCGTTGAGTCTCAGAGTATAAATACCCTTCCATCCATGGAAGGGGTCTTTCAATCTAATATTCTACATTTTGTGAAGTAACTCTCTACCAAGAAACCACCCAACTCTCTAACTTTCTCTCTCTAATGGCAAACATGTATTTTGATCTCCCAAGACCACCCGAATCATCAACACAACAAAATAACGATCCTACAATTGGTACCAGAGACAAGGTTATGTTGTTGTGTCGATTTATTGGGGTCTTTGATTCGTTGTAAAACTGTTTTGTGTTCCTTTGTGTGGTCGGATTTTTTCTCTGCTATTGTTTGGTAATACGATTTTTATGGTCAAACATTGATGAGGTCTGTTACGTTATGGGTCATATGAATCTGGTTTTTCTTGTATCAAATGGTCAAAAGTAGTTACATGGTCTGAAATGGTTACAACACTTGTTTTTGTGTCAAGTTCTTTGTCCAAACTGTGTTTATTCATCATTTAGTGACTGTCTTTGTACCATTATACGTGTATTAACAAATGGTTAAACATCAGTTTTTTATGGTCATTTTGAGGTCAAAAAGTTGCAAACTTTTAATGTTTTTCTGGGTTTAGATGAATATGGTCGGACCTTGTCGGAAAACTCATCGAATAACCACAAATGGACCTAGCGACTTGTACTTATATCAAGTAGCGAGTTGGTCGTTTCTTCATGGCGACTTGTCTTGACAAGTCGTCCGATTCTTTGTCATCAGTTAGCGAGTTGAGTATCAAAATTGCCTAGCGACTTGTATTTACAAGTCGTAGCGACTTGTCCTAGCGACTTGTCCTAGCGACTTAGTCTAGCGACTTGGCTAGCGACTTGGCTAGCTACTTGGCTAGCGACTTGGTTTTCTAATTTGCTAGCGATTTAAGAGGTCATGACTTAGGCTTGTTATTTAACTTGTCGTATTAAGTTGTCAAAGACTCATGGTAGCGACTTGGTTTAAAAGCTAGCGACCTTGGTTTGAAAGGTTAACGACTTGACTGTAACGAAAGGATGAAGAAGAGGATAGACCTTGACCACTTGACCACTACTCAAATACCATGAAAACCATACACCATGACTACGACCACAAAATGACTTATACCAAATACCAAACATGACATCAATCAACCTCAGCTCATAAGCATCATCAGTCAAGGTTTTTAAGTATTGCACGAGCAGATTAAGCAAATCAGATCCGAAATAATCTACTCCTACCAAAACTAAACCATGGTCTCAATAATCTCAGATCTCATCAAGGTATACTATTAAGATCTTCATGACCTCAACTCTGTTCCAAAAAACCCCTCGATATTCATCTTCACTGATCATGAGACTTTTGATTAATATTCGAAACTATGAAATGTTTTTAACAAATATGCTAAATCAGTTTCACATGCTTGTATCACATCTAATCTATAACATCTTATTCGAATGAAAAAAAAATTATTATGAATCTCAGATTTGTGGGGTTTTCTCATGACAAATCAAGACCTCAAGGGTCAAACCCTCTCAATATCCATCACTGATTCTTTCGAAGACAAAGCTTCATATTATTTTCGAATACATAAATAATACGTGTTATAACAATTGTGTTATAAACGTTTATTTGGTTCGTTCATGTGCTAAAGAATACAAATCGAAAATGAAGACTTCAATAACCAAAATAAGTTTGTAACCATGAAGATACCTACCGTGATACATCTAGTTTATCTCGTGGCTGTCTAAACCCTCGAGCCATCCCTGTGGCTAGGTCCTTCTTGAACAAAATTATTGATTGTGCACATGACTTATGGGATGCGTTGCTCGTCTAGAAGAGATATCATGCTTAAGATGTTTTAAGCGATTTGGTTTTTTTTAGATTCGGATTTGATAAAAGCATTGAGGCTGCGCCCTTATTGTTTTTGGATTGACTGCGTTTTGGAGAATGATAATAGGGAGCGGATCAGTTGAGAATTTTTAGGGTTTGTTTTGAGAAGTGAAGATAAAAAGAGGCGGAGTATGTGAGTGTAATTAGGGTTAAGGGTGTGAGATGTAGCGTTTTATACCCATTATTAGGGATTGACCGAATTTGGTGTAAGTTGGGCTGATATCTGTAAGTTGCGTGATATCAAATTGGTGTAAGTTGGGCTGATGTTTGAACTTTGGGCCGGTTGACTAATTGAGCTGCTAAATCAGTTATCTTAATTGCTTGATGTTGGGAGAATTACTTGTATTTTGTTCGAACATTTTCTTTCAAGTCACTTATTAAAGAAGTATGTTGAATCAGGTTGCGACATAAAACAAGTGGTAAACCGTTGTGATTTTAGTTTGATGACCCTTGGCACACTTGCGGTAAATTTTCAAGGACATATTGTGTTTATGATTTGAATGGGATGTCTCATTGCTTCGAGGGATGAACTTGGATTTGTTTTTGGAATTACCTTTGATCGGATATGTTCTACCAATTCTGTGAACCAAGCTTATCTGTCATTGGATTTAAAATTAGGAGAGGGAAATCACTTTCATGGGCCAAATGGATTATATTGTGTGTGGGCTTGGACCGTAATTAAGCATTTTGTGAAAAGAGACTTGATGATAAAACTTAATGGATTATGAGCCTTGATCATGAGTTTTGATGACGAGATCTGTTGAAGTTTGTCGACGATGTGCTTTGGAGTTTGTTGTGGGGCTTGAGACTTTGGTGTATACATTTTCACAGAAAATATTTTATCACGGCTTGAATGGATATTTGATCAAGGTTGACTACGGGGTTGTTTGGACGGTATCTATTATTTGACTTTGAAGTGAGATTTTCCGGGCGTGCTTACTTATTTCGTCTTCTTTCTTTCTATCCTTCCGCGAAGATGACTTGTTTGGGCGTTTATTGAGTGTGATAAAGACTTGGCTATTTAGTTTCGGTTGTGATTCTTTCTCACTTAACCCACAACGTAGCTATCACTTCGGTGTCTCACGCAGTTGAGGATACGTCAAGAGGTTTTGTACATTGGGTACACCGTTTCTTCTTCACAAGGATTAGTACAAGGTTAAGTAACAAATCAGGAAACTCTACTTCATGATCAAGTTTGGTATATCGGGTTTACTTCTCCATGTGGTCATTACAATAGCCAGCATTGCGTGATTGATGTGTTTTCCAAAGTGTTGATTGGATGGTTGATGTTGTTGATGATGTTGGATAATGGACCGTTGATGAACCGCCGATGTTCCCTAAAACAAGATATTCTCTCAAACCAAAGTCATCTTAACACATTCAAGTCGACATTGTTTACGGTTTTGTCTTGATTTTGTAAAATCCCGCGAAAGAACCTATTTCTCGCTTTAAATCATAGACTTGTAAAATCCGTGACAATGGAAACATCCCGGTATTAGTAAAGTGCATTTCGGATCTATCTTACGGTTTATTCTTGGTTTTATAAAATCATGAAAGAAACTATTTCTCGGTTTAAACCATAGAGTTGTAAAATCCGTAATGATGGAACCATCTTGGAGAAGAGAAAGTGTAATTCGGATCTTACTTGATGTTTGGTGCTACGGTTTCGCTTCAAAGAAGGGATAAAAGGTGTACTTCATGAATTGGGTGTGTGTTTGGGTTGTCTTCATGGCGGTTGGTTATTACATGGTTTTACGGGTTACGTGTTTCTAACCATGGTCGGGATGAAAACCATTATCAAAGTTCGTTTAAATGTAAAAGAAGGCTAGATTTGAGCGCTTAACCGTAAGATGTGACAACCAAGTTAATTCAAGATTATTTATTTGAGGTTGAAGTGAATTATCACGAGCGAGTGTACTTAGTATCCGAAGGTATCGGGATGGATGGATGAAGATTCTTCAAGATCCTTGTTCAAGCTTATCATCAAAATCAAAGACTTGGAAATCTAGTTATTGTTGGGTGTCTTTTAACTTTTCTTTTACCACTGGGGAATTGGGCTCATACCACTACAAAATAACTATCACTTTAAGGAGTTACATTGTAGTGCTCAAGGTCACATTCAATTGTGGATTTTCAAGAGGTAATGTCGCCTTATACTCGATGGTTGGTTGGTTGATGAGTATAGAGTACTTAGAGATTCAAATGGGCATGAAGTCTCGGCACCGCTCTTTGTTACATATGTGCAATTTTAAGTCACGAGTTCGGGTTAGTTTACTTCAGGGTCAAATTCATCATATTGGATTTTCTCCATCACCGTCACGACAAAGAGCCTCTTGAATGATAATGGGGTTGATTACATGTTTTGCCAAGAGATTGAAAATAGAGATTATGACGTCTGCTCACACCGGCCCAGCCTCGTACTTCAACATAATGACGTATGAACACAACAGTTCATGCCTCGTACTCTAAAGAAAAGAAAAGTGTACGTGTCGATTAAGCTTTATCTTCAAGAAGAAGAAATCTTCTCTATTATGACCATTCTCATCAACATGCTTCATACTTTTTCCATGCGCTTCACCATCAAGTGAACCGGCTCTGTTGATTGTTTTCGATTCCACTTTCTCAACTATAATGACGATGGCGACATCCTGTCTTTGATTTTTTGGGGAGAAGTGTGAATAGACTACATTTGGATTATGTTCACTTATTTAATCAAGAATGGCATCTCCGCATGCAATTCTTGAGGGAGAAGAAGTGTGAATTTTTGCATTGTTGATTGATATTAGAGATTATAAATGGTCATACGGCTCTAAACTCATGTAAGAACCGAGCTTCTTCTTATCGGGTCATCTTCACATGGAGTTTTTCTCTTGTAAGAGCCGTTGGTTGACATCTTCACTGGATTGATGAGTTTATCGACAAAGTGCTTCGTTAATGCCTCACGATACATCAACATGATGATTCCGAACAATCTCTCGTTCTTGTTTGATGTGATTGGTAGTTTGTGTTACCATCTTGTGTGTTTGTTGCGGCCCCGATTGTTTGATTTCCTTTATGAACATCTTTCCGTTTTGTTTGATTGGGAGGATTTTAGTTAAGGGATTTGCAAGATGTAAGTTAATTGGGATGCTTTTTGGTGAGATGCTTTTTGGTGTGAGTTGAAGATGTTAACTATCTATTCCCAACTTCACAATCTTGAAGAAGGTCGAGTCTGACATTCTCTACATTTCGCTACATGTTAGAAGACTAAAGACGAGTTGCATTTAACGATCTAAAGACTTCTTCTTAATCCGGGCATTTTCAAACAGATTGTCGGTTTGGGAAGAGCACTAATTGGGAGTGTGTTATAAGTCCGATTCAATCCCCAATTAGACTTGCTCATATTCGCTAGCGAATGACTCCTATAGACGTTGTTATTGACTATTTCGCTTTTGGACATTTGACTCAAGTTGATTACTTGAGTTAATCATTTATCACTTATTTGAGATTGAAGTCGACTTTCACAGGGCGTGTTCTTATTCGATAACTTGCTCGGGCTTAAGAATTTGAGTTGAAGACTTGGTTTATCTAGTTACCAAGAATCGAAGTGGATGGTTGAAGACCGTTAACTATCAAAATTAGGAGTTACTTTGTTTTACTCAATGTCACACGATATGACGGTGTGGATAATCGCAAGAGGTGTTAATGTCTCATACTTTGTTTGGGTAGTGAGTACTTAGAGATTTGCTTGAAGCATAAATTCTCTACACCGCTCTTCCATCATTAGGTGCAAGCTTAAGATACAAATGTGGGAAGTTGACTCGGTTTCAAGTATGGTATAGCGGGTTTTCTTCTTCAGGGTCACTTCAAATTGTCTACGTAAGGGTTGATATAAATAGTCGAGAGTCTTCAAAGATGTTGATTCTCACAAAGACTTCAAGCAATATTCTCAACAAATTTCAAGTATTTGGGCTTACAAAGAGTTGCTTGATTCAAGTGTCAAAACCAAAGAAGGCGTAAGGAGACTCACATATAAACACAAAGCGAGTAAACTTGATGAACTTAACTCTTCTAAGTAATCAAGACATCCCGGAAGACAAATGTTAGTACCGCAGAAACTCAAGGTTTGACTCATGGCGAGTAAACTTGATGAGCTTAATGCTTCTAAGTGATTGAAGATATCCCGGAAAACAATCTCATGACCGCAGAGAAACTCAAGGTTTTACTCATCAAGGCTTTTTGTGTTATTATTCCAACTACGGGGAAGTGATGTTAGAAAGTTTATGAAGATAACAGAGGTACACTAGTATGTGGTGATTTCGATGGTGTCGCAAGGATCGGGAGAGATTGTGTACATTGGGGATGCTCACCGTTTACTTGAGTGCTTAATCGCTGATTCGTAGATATAATCACTTATTCCGTGTTGACATCCGCAGAGATTGTCACCCGCAGAGATAATCGATGACTTGGTCTCGCTTCTTCAATGTTATCGCTATTCATTCCTTGTGTATTGTTATACTTGGATATTGAGCTTCATACACATTCATCGTGACGAAAGATGCAACATAGGGGAGGTGTTCTACATTACCCTCTTGATGTGTATTCGGAGAGTTCTTGGATATTGGTGTACTTCGGTTCTTGAGCTTCATATACGCTCATCGTGGAAGAAAAATGTGAACATGGAAGGTGTTCTTCATTCCCTCATGAAGTGTATTTGGGAGAGTTCTAGAGCATTATACAAAGAGGTCGATCGCAACAATTCAACTACTGGGGAATTGCTCTCTTGACACCTTTTGGAATGGACCGCCTGACTTCAAAGGTTATGAAATTTGAGAAGATTATTTATGTGGATGATACGTTGTCGTTTTATGGATGATATAACCCCGAACGGAGATTCTCGATTATCGGTCTTAAAAGGAGCAATTGGATCAATGATAATGGTGTGCTTTTTGTGCACTGCTAAAGCAAGCTTGAAATAGAGCTCAATCTACTCAACATACGGATTTTCGCTTGGGGGAAGTCGCCAAAGTCTCTTTTCTCAAAGGCTCATGTTTTGTCTTCTATTCGGAGCCTCGATTTGCTTTGGTGGTGAATGTTTAAGAGATGATGACTTCTATCTTCTACAACGGGTCGCTTGATATCCTTATCTCTGTACTGTGATCATCATCTTCTTATACTATATCATCTACTCTATCCTTATATATATTTATCGAAAACAAAATACAAAAATATAAAACCAACAAAAAGAAAATAGAAAATATAAAACCTTTAAAACCCATAAAATCGTAAAATTTCAAAATACCAAAAATATGTTTTCTCATGACATGTCTTCCGTATCGATAACATCTACGGTCTTAGAAATGTCATTCAATAATGGCACAGACCATAGATGAAGTTCGAAAGCGGAGGTGTAAATATTCATTTCTAAACATGTCTCAAAATATGGCTTACGCTATTTCAGATCAGAACCCAAGGCTTCAAAATGGCTTGCGCTACTTCAGATCAGAATCCGTGCTTAAACAATGGTTTGCTATTAGTTCGGATAGCAACCCGCTTTTCAAGAAAGGAAAGTGCTACGCTAAACCATTTTTCAAATATTTCGCACTTATCCAAATTCAAAATGAGGAAAGTATGTCAAGGATCATTGTTCCTACTCAAATATTTTTCCGCCTATAAATTCTTCAAAAATATTTGTTGTGTTCAAAATGGTGGTAAATGAGTTGCTTGAAAAATCAATCGAATCGAGTTTTCAGACATTTGCAAACTCAATCAATGACTTCGCGCTTTAAAATGTTTCAAAAATGAGTCATTGATTGAGGGGAGAATGTTTTCAAATCTATATCATCTAACGAGCTTTAATTATCCTACTATGCTTAATTAAAATGATAATTGCCCGTGTCGAAGGACTAGGAATTTAGGATATGATTGTTAGGTTTAGATGATTAGAGTTTGATTAACACATTAACCCCATGCCTTATATGATCCGATTGTTATGTTAAATTGACTTTAATTAGTCGATTGTTGTTTGGGTGATGTCGACCACCATATATTTGAATGTGTGTTCACTAACGTATGCGTATATTGGTTTAAAAGAATGTTCCCGATCCGGATCCCACAATTGAAGATGATTGATGCCGAAAGGAAAGGGTAACTATATCTTGGGTTGACAAATGAAGAAACAGAGCTTAATCGACTTCAATGGAGAGTTGGCATGAAATGCAACGAAGAGGTCTTACCGCATCGCAGATGGTTTTCTTCAAAGAAGTGAAGGAACGGAGCTTAATTGACCTCGCTTGGCATTCAAAATGCAACGTAAGAAGAAGTCTCACCGCATTTGCACGGTTTTCTTCCAACCCTACAACAACAACAACGGAAGCTTCTCAACCACTAACGATTCAGGCAGATACCATTTTAAACAATTTTGAATAAATTTGAATAAATTGTTTTGAAAATGGAATATATTGTTTTGAAAATATATTGACTAAAATTTGAAAATCACCGGACTTCATTTTATCAAAACTTGTTACTCAATTATCGACTTCGTCATCGATTGAGGGAGAGTGATTTAATTTAGAATATTTTCATACAATATATCTTCAAAAGTCCGCTTTGTACAACAAAAGTGGTGATCTAAAGATTTAATGTTATGTCATGGTATGATTTTTTTCTTTAGAATCAAGGTCTTTCAAAATGAAATCTTTTCTCGTTTGTTTGATTGTGAAATTGTTTTGTTTTACTTAAAAGATCTCTTAAAACTATCATACCCGACACTAACAATCTTTAATGTCTTAAATGGTCCATATCTCATCTTTCAAAATTGAATCTTGCCACGCCTTTCCCCAAAATTTTATAAATGATTTAATCACTGGGATCACAAATCTCAAATGGTTTGATATTTCGACGGGGTAGAGATCGTGTTTTAAATCTCAAACTGCTTTTAAATGGAATTGGTTTTAGTCCTTTAAAGGCACTCCGCCTCCATGCGCCAAACGATTTCAATATACATAATGCACATGTTGAGGAGGAGGATTTATCCAAAACCGTATGAGTATTTAAACAAGGCCACATTTTCTCCCATGTTTTCTAAACCTAATTAATTCACTTTGAGATCCAAAATCTCAAAGGATTTGATATTTTGATCGGGGAGAATTTGTGATTTAATAATGAAATTTGATAAAAGTTGATCGCTTTGATTCAACAGTGCAGTCGCTTTCTCATATGTGCTAAACGCTTTCGAATCTCAAGCATATATCGAGGGGAGCAAAACCATCGAGGTACAAAAGTTTTTAAAAGAGATTATAAAGTACATTGATTGTGTTTTCAAATGGTTTTCTTAATGGATTTTGTGATTGTGGATGTGCTTCAAAGAACTCTTGCCTCTATGTGATAAAATGTTTTAAAATATCCTATGCACATATCGAGGGGGAGAATTTTACAAAGAAAATCAAATGGCTTTTTCAGATGAAAATTGTGATCAAAGAAAATATTTCAAAGTCCTCTTGCCTCCATGTGCCAAACAATTTCTAAATCACACGCACATGTCGAGGGGAGGTTTTCTAAATGATCAAAACTATTAAGGTACAAAATGCTTTGATCTCGTATCACAAGTACCTTGATTGGTTTTCCAAATGATTTTTCAATTGGTTTCATGAAGGAAAGAACAATACCAAAAGACCGACCAATTTACTTTATGCATGGTGTTATAAGGATGGTTAGGTTAGGTATTTGTTCCCACGATCCGCCGTAACCGGAGGGATCTACCCAGGACAATCCACTAGATAGTGTAGAGTCCTTAGGTATATTGAAAAAGGAGAAAATGAGAATATGGGAAGAGTGGGACCGAGACAGAGCTAGTAATCGAATAAACCCAACAAGGTTCTAGTTATGAAGTCTCGGTAAGCAATCAAGGGGTTGAAGAATGAAAAAGAACCGAATGTGAAAAGGGTGAAAAGAAATAGCCTCCATCAATTCAACCTTAGGCGTAAACCGGTTCAATACATATGCTACCGGTTGTTACTAAGGTAACACCGGTATTGAAGACAAGACGCCATGGACCCAAAGGACGATCGTGACTAAACTTCCCAAGCCACTCAAGTTCCTCTTAAAAGGGCTTGTTTCATTTCTCACGGGAACCGACATTAACTATCGACTTTCTCTTAGAGATTGTTGATATTGAAGAAGGAGACCCTCTCCCTAGTCTCCCAAGACAGAACCAAATGTGCACTATTGAGTCTAGAGTCAAGAGATCATCCACAATATCTCATTAGGACACTATATTCTTGAAGACTTGCTGTTTCACACAATGTGGAAAGTAAGAATATATTAAGAGTCCCACGATTATCCTTGTGGTAACGCTGTAACATCCGAAAGGATATGAAAATATTCACGATGAAGATGGAAATCCTTCAAGAGCCAACATCAAACAAGCTCTTGGTGGGTGACATGTGAGATCTTCTCGTAAGATCAAACTTGTGACAACCGGATAGAAACAATGGGGCTATCTGCCTTGAATCAACCTTGGTCCAGAATGGAATTGATTTAATACTTTTGAAAAACCTTTCGATGTGCAAACCTTCTTTTCTCTAGCACGTCGAATGTGTACTTATGTTTTCAAATACAAAAGTGTTTTATTGAAAATTGATCTTTCTCATAAAACCTTCGTCAAAAGTATTTTGCAAAACTCTTTCTTCAAGCAAGACGCGATTGTTTTTCAAATCATTTTTTTATCAATCGCTGAATCTCAATTACCGTTCACTCACCCGTGTTGTCTTCTTTGAGACGCTCCGGCTGAGAACAACTAGAACACCGCGAAACCTCGTCAAGGAGATTCTAGGAATCCCACCGATCACAGCAAGATTTATATCGATCAACGAGGAACCGTGGGCCGTGTACTCAATTCAACGAAGTGATCAAAGACACTTTCGCGCGCTTTATTGCTAACTTCGATGCGTGTACACCCCGACGATTGCACCGATCGTAATCGAGGAGTCAATCCAAAGCCGCATGTTCACATCAACCACACTTAATTGAAGAAATCATGACCGTGCATATCTACATAACCCGGTTCGATATTTTATACTATGCTTCGCTACGCCGCAAATATCATGAACCGAAGGCTTCCGCTACTCGATGGAAAGATGTCATGATTCAAAAGTGTGAGCATGTCGGTCCGAAGTCACAACTTCACATGCCGGCAACACAACTAAGGGTGATCCAGAGATTTATCGCGGTCGATGATCTCAAAGAAAATCAAGATCATCAAAGATGTGGATCGCTTAAAGGCCTCCACTAAAAGTACAAATCAATGCGGACTTTGAAGAATCGCTACAAATGCACAAAGATTGTTGAAATGAAGAATTGAAGTTCACGAGCTCAAGAACAATGATAAAATAGAATGCTAGGATTCAAATGTAAAACATGGGTGACCTCCTTAGGGGAGATTGTTAGGAATTAGAAAATTCCATAGTGAAGAGTCACCACCCCAAATGTTATCTAGCTTAAGTTAGCTCGTAGACTTGTCGTTAGTTACGTTATTTATCGCTTTATTAGTTTAGTTTAGCGAGTGCAACACCGTGGAGGAAGGACGGGTCTTTACCCATCGTAAACCCCGATCCATGTGTCGATAGGAGGTCGTTGAGTCTGTAGAGAAAATACCCCTTCCATCCATGGAAGGGGGTGCTTTCAATCTAATATTCTACATTTTGTGAAGTAACTCTCTACCAAGAAACCACCCAACTCTCTAACTTTCTCTCTAATGGCAAACATGTATTTTGATCTCCCAAGACCACCCGAATCATCAACACAACAAAATAACGATCCCATGCCTAAACTTCCAGATTACTTGGGCGTGTTGATAAGGTTTTAAAAGGTACCATTTTTTGAGGGGATCGCTTAAGTCCTTATTTGATCACTTTTGTATCCGTTATTGCTTAATATCGCTCCTTTTCACTTTTAGGTCTCGTGAAGGCAAAATGTCGAATGGCACTTATTTGGACGAAAAGGCGCGAATATATGAAGAAAATGGCCAAAGTCGAAATCGAGACACTCACAGCTGTCGAAGTAGAAGGCGACGGCGCCAAAAGTTATTTGTGACGCCGTCCCAAAATTATTGTGACGGACGTAACCCAAAACTCAGATTTTCAAGAGACGACGCCTAGTTGTGAAAGAGTAGGTCGTCGCTACTCGCATCGCCTAGATGCAATCCGCACGACGCCGAAGTCAAGAGGACGGCGTCACGAACATAAGGTGACGCCGCAAGGTTAACGTGGCCAAGACGAAACCCTAATGAGGCGACACGACGCGCGCCACTAAACATAAGGTGACGCCGTCAGAATTGTAATCTTATATATTGAATCCAATTTTTCGCCTTTGAGTGGAGAGTCTTTGGAGTAAAACCTAAACCGAACCTAAGGTGTCTTGTACAAGATTTTAGGTTTTAAACCCTATCTTACACCAAGATAAGTCTTTACTTCATTAATTCAATTATGTCTTTGATTATTTGTGTGTATGCTTGCATGTTCTCCATGTCCCGCTAATTTATTTGTGTGTTTGCTTAGAAGTATGAAACTTAATTATTAAATATTGATTGGTTGTTTCTTATCTTAGTTGATTAATGATCTAGTAATGCGATAGGTCATTCACAGTGCACTTAATGCTTGATTCATCTTTGTGAACCTTAGAGTATAATTACCCGAGTAATTGTAGGCTAAACCATCCAAGAGCGCCTTAGAGTAGGAGTCTATAATCTTAGTGGGTTTGTAGACAAGACCCTTTGGTAAGTTCAAAGAGTTAGGAGAAACGATACCCTACAACTTTAGAAACACAACGCAACTAGGAATAAGACGTGACACTCAACCATCAATAGGAGATAATTAAGGAGTAATACAAACTAAGTAAACACATCTTTAAACTATCATACGAGCACACATTAATTAGACATAGACTCCCACAACCTTAGTTTAGATAATTAGATAATAGTAGAGTAATCGGTAGAAATACCAACCCCCAAATCCAATACCCGAGATTCGTACTTTTCCATTTTCATAAAATATAAAAGATAAAAATAATCTTCCTCAACCTTAACCTTAGCGTAGTAACTCCCTACTAGCATTCCTATTCCCCAGAGAACGATATCAATACCCGTGGCTTACCCTAATTACTACACTACAACGATTAGGTTCACCGCCTAGGTGTTATAAAACTTGCTCAAGAAAAGGAAGTTCCTTTGACCCCGAACGACGCGTGTAGCGTTATCAAGTTTTTGGCGCCACCGGGAATAGAATAGCTAGTTAGTAGTCCACCTCGCTTAGGTTCTTTGCTTGATTCCTATCAAGTAAATTTTTCTCATTTTTAGCTTCCTCGTAGTCTATCCCCTTCTTCGTGACCTTTGTTCGTAACCATTTTCATTGACTATTCCGTTAGTCGTTATGGAGAACGCGAATCGCCAAAACTTTCACCCAATCAAAAATCTACTACATAATTTACCCTTCCACTCCAAAATGAGATCTTGAGGTTCCAAAGAACATCATGATGAATCCTTTCCTGAGGCGTGGACTCAATTAAATATTTATTACAAAAGTCCTTTATCATGGTATTGATTTATCGCTTCCACTACAATTCTTTTACACTCAGACGCCCACGAAACCCAAAGGAGACTTGACTATGTAGCGGATGGGGATATTTGGGACGGTGTTCAAAATGCATGGGAAACCTTTGAGATTCACGCCCAATTTAGAAGTGGAACATGGGACCCAAAAACTAATCTTTAGACCTATTTTCAATTTGGAAACTTCGGTCGAAAGGTTGTTTAGGAAGGAGATGATTAGAGTTGAGGTACCAAGGTGCATGTCATGGTTAGGCGCTACCACAAGACAAAATGAATACATAGGTGATCTTGATAAGATGGAGGATGAGTAGAAAATCCAATCCCATCGGATAACCCACAAGTCCTACCATCACTGAGAAACACACACCGCCTATGACTTACCCTAAGTAGTTGAAGAAACTATAGGAACCCCAATAAAGGTAGAACCTTTGGACCGACCACAAGTAGTGGATGTGGGTTTGAACGCTTGTAGTGATGACCTTTCTTAGCCCTAAGGAAGTTCCTAGTTTTGATGAACCGAGCCTCAACCGAAACCCTTACCCAATTTTTCGCCTTTAGATGTGAATCTTGAATTGAATTAGCCCCAATCCACCCATCAAAATAGATAGTCCGGTAGTTGCTTGATAAAGGTGGTAGATTCTAGGCCATGTAGAGTGGAAGCTAATATAGAGTAACCCATGACCTTACACACTTATATCACCCATTCATGGTTGATAACAAGAAACACTATGGGTTTAAACCGGTTTATTAGGTCAAGATGGATCCTTAACTAAGAATCTTTTGAAGTTGATAAAGATGATCCATTTTTAGGAGGAGATTTGATTCACCCGCTACACCAATAGACTTAGGTAAGGTTATAATGAATGGAGCACACCCTTTGAGCATATAAATCACCCATCACCCTCTCCTCACGTAGCAAATTTCTACCTTAAGGGTGTGTATCGCTACTATCACCCGCACTTAAACTTAAGTGTAGGAAAACCTCCCTTTATCCGTTAAATAAGGGTAGAGTCGCTCGTGACTCGAACAAAAACAAGCGCTTCGGGAGGCAACCCATGTGTATTTGTTTTTCATTTTTATTTGTGTGTCGTGTATCTTTTATTGATTGTTTATTCTCATGTTTGAATTTGTAAAAATGCTTTATTTTGTCTTTAACCTCGCCTTAATTACATATAAAGGTATTTTACATAAGGGATAAGTGTAGGAGGATTACACACGCTTTCAAAAGAAACGTAAACATGAGAATAACAATTAATTAAAAGATATACATGTTTGTTTGTTCGAGTCAAATGCTTGTATCGAGTCATAATGGATGTTTTGTAGTAAATTTTTCCAGATTCTAAAGATGTAAATTTTCCGTAATTTTTTCCGTAAAATCGCACAGCTTTTTGTCAGATAACCCGACGGCCAGATTGCAACCCGACGCGCGCCAGAAGGAGTAAAACATCGATTACTTTTTCTCGCTTTCGAGCTACTTATAAATTTTTGGAATTTTCCAGTCTTAATTTTCTTAGAAATTCAGTAAACATCCATTCCACAAGCATTATATCTTAGTTTAAATCGAGTCTTATATATATTATTACCGGATTTTACGCGTTGGTTTCGTTTGTTTTCTTCAAGTGTGCAGTTTAGTTTGTCAAGAAGAAGTTACATAAGATTGGAAGGAGCTTTTCACGCAATAATTCTTCTTGAAAAGAATTTAACCACCACTTTACACGGATCCTACCGAGCTAATCGTGGAGTATTAGTTTCTTCGCTTTTAATTACCTTCTTTATCATAACTTTGATATTTCTGGGAACATTGGGGACAATGTTCAGCTTTAAGTGTAGGAGGGAAAATAAAACGGAACTTTGAAACTATGCTTATCCTTGACTATTTGCTTTGTCCAATTGTGATTGTGTAATAAACCATGAGAAAATGTCGGTTAGGGTAATTTTGGCACCAAATTTAAAATTTTTCATGACATATAGGAGTGGGCCATTAGTCTTAACAAAAGCTGCCTCACGGATAGGAAGTTGCATGACTAGCACAAAACCCTTACCACCCAAATTCCACCCAAAATGCGAGGATCGCCTTAGATTAGTAGGAATTAAAAGCATTCATCTTTAATGCTTAGAGTGTGAACCGTAGTATAATAGATTCTAGAACTTGTTTTGTGATGCATTCCGAGATCGCAAGTGAGGCTACACTTGTGTAGTTAGGAATAACTAAATGATAAGAGGCATTAGGATAACCCTTGTTTGATACCGTAATATAATTACTTCTTCCACTTCGGTTGAGTAATTCCCCACACCCTTTGCGTTGTACTCATCTTTAGTACACGATACCCCTAGTTAACCCCTCGTAGCCTATCCTTTTCGCGGTTCTCGTGATGTTTCGGTTTTTCCGAATATCAATGAAGAGCATTGTTTACACCCCACCCCAAATATACACCCAAATCGCCTTAGCCTACCCCTTATGCACTCACTTTTAGTGCAAATGTTTGTTATCACCCTAAACCCTTAGTTCAATTATCTAGTTGCTTGCATAAGTTGCTAAGTCGAGTCATATCCTTTGTATACGCTTTGGGATGATTGGGATTCATGGAAAAGTTAAAGTTTATGAAATGACGGAAGGGAACGTTAAATTCAAATTCCCTTTGTTTGCGTAATAATGTACCCCAAGTGTTTTGATCTTTTCAATTCGGGTCAAATTAGTGTTAGAGTAATAAAACTCAAGTGTAGGATATGCTTATAAATCCCTAGTATTTTGATGTTATCATAGAGGATGGTAGAGTAAAAGTGTATGAAAAAAAAAAAAAAAAAAAAAAAAAAAAAAAGAAAAAAATAGAAAAGAAAAAAGAAAAAAAAAAAAAAAAAAAAAAAAAAAAAATACTGCTACCATCCTACATCTATCCTTTAAATTTATGTTTGTTTATTTCATTATCTAGAGTTTAGAGTGTCGAGTCTTGGCTTAGCAACGCCATTCTTCATATGCGCTAACATAAAGATTTTTGACTTACCACCACTAAATAGCCTATCCCACCAAACCCTTATTTCCTACCGTAAGCCTAACGTTACAACCCTTTAAAGACCTCTTTGATAGTCTTTCCTAGGTGCTTACGCCAAAGCGATGGAGGTTTGATCTATTCTCAAGCCTATGGTAATCTATGTACTAGGACCGTTAATGAGTGTTTATCTTCCATTTCCTATATTGTTATATTTCATTTATACACCGAGAGAGATGCGAGTATCCAAACACCCCATGTGAGGTGCTAGTATGTAATTCCGTGCTTGTTATGACTTTTATGGGCTTATATGTGTTGTGGACCGCTTTGAATTAATGCTTCATGACCCTAACTTATAAATTAATTGGTTAAAGCACATTTGCTTGAGGACAAGCAAATAACAAGTGTAGGGATATTTGATAAGGTTTTAAAAGGTACCATTTTGAGGGTCGTTTAAGTCCTTATTTGATCACTTTTGTATCCGTTATTGCTTAATATCGCTCCTTTTCACTTTTAGGTCTCGTGAAGGCAAAATGCCGGAATGGCACTTATTTGGACGAAAAGGCGAATATATGAAGAAAATGGCCAAAGTCGAAATCGAGACACTCACAGCTGTTGAAAGTAGAAGGCGACGGCGCCAAAAGTTATTTTGTGACGCCGTCCCAAAATTATTGTGACGACGTAACCCAAAACTCGATTTTCAAGAGACGACGCCTAGTTGTGAAAGAGTAGGCCGTCGCTACTCGCACGGCCTAGATGCAATCCAGACGACGCCGAAGTCAAGAGGACGGCACACGGACATAAGGTGACGCCGTCGCAAGGTTAACGTGGCCAAGACGAAACCCTAATGGCGGCGACACGACGGCGCCACTAAACATAAGGTGACGCCGTCGCAATTGTAATCTTATATATAGAATCCGAATTTTTCGCTTTGGGTGGAGAGTCTTTGGAGTAAAACCTAAAACCGAACCTAAGGTGTCTTGTACAAGATTTTAGGGTTTTAAACCCTATCTTACACCAAGATAAGTCTTTACTTCATTAATTCAATTATGTCTTTGATTATTTGTGTGTATGCTTGCATGTTCTCCATGTCCCGCTAATTTATTTGTGTGTTTGCTTAGGAAGTATGAAACTTAATTATTAAATATTGATTGGTTGTTTCTTATCTTAGTTGATTAATGATCTAGTAATGCGATAGGTCATTCGTTGTGCACTTAATGCTTGATTCATCTTTGTGAACCTTAGAGTATAATTACCGAGTAATTGTAGGCTAAACCATCCAAGAGCGCCTTAGAGTAGGAGTCTATAATCTCTAGTGGGTTTGTAGACAAGACCCTTTGGTAAGTTCAAGAGTTAGGGAGAAACGACACCCTACAACTTTAGAAACACAACGCAACTAGGAATAAGACGTGACACTCAACCATCAATAGGAGATAATTAAGGAGTAATACAAACTAAGTAAACACATCTTTAAACTATCATACGAGCACACATTAATTAGACATAGACTCCCACAACCTTAGTTTAGATAATTAGATAATAGTAGAGTAATCGGTAGAAATACCAACCCCCAAATCCAATACCCGAGATTCGTACTTTCCATTTTCATAAAATATAAAAGATAAAAATAATCTTCCTCAACCTTAACCTTAGCGTAGTAACTCCCTACTAGCATTCCTATTCCCCAGAGAACGATATCAATACCCGTGGCTTACCCTAATTACTACACTACAACGATTAGGTTCACCGCCTAGGGTGTTATAAAACTTGCTCAAGAAAAGGAAGTTCCTTTGACCCCGAACGACGCTGTAGCAAACGTTATCCACCGCTTATAGTTGCTAAGGGTTATCGCTGTGAAGAGGGAATAGACTTTGAAGAATCTTTTGCTCCGGCTGCTCGCCTTGAGGTCGCTCGATATTTCTCGCGTCATGCTCATATGAATATGACGGTCTTTCGATGGATGTCAAACCGCGCTTTCAACCGACAACCGAAAGAAATGGTTTATGTCACCAACCCAAGGATTCGTTGATCCCGAGTTCCCGAACCATGTCTACAAACCGAACAAAGCTCTTTATGGTCTCAAACAAGCCCCTCGGGCATGGTACGATAAGCTATCATCTTTCCTCATTGCTACTAATTTCACCAAAGGTTGGTTGACCCAACTCTTTTTTACAATATCACGGGCACATATCTTAATTGTTCAAATTTTCGTGGATGACATCATTTTGGGTCTACACATAAAAGTTTTCAATCGCTTTGCAAAACTAATGAAGAAAAATTTTGAAATGTCCATGATGGGTGAACTTACGCTCTTTCTAGGATTACAAGTTCATCAATCACCCGTGGTATTTTCTTGAGTCACCCAAATATGCCCTTGAATTGTTAAACAAATTTGGAATGAAAACCTGTGATACTTATGCCACACCAATGACTCATACCAAGAAGCTAGACGATTTACATGGGAAATTAGTGGACCCTACCAACACCAAGTATTATTGGTCTCTCATGTATCTAACAACCTAGCGTGACTGATATTGTATTTTCCGCTTATCTATGCTCCCGCTATCGATCATGACCAACCGAAACCCACCTCTTTGAGGCTAAAAGAATCGATACATCAAGGGAACCATTAACTTGGGATCCGTATCCGGCGGATTCTCGGTTTTGAACTAATCGCTTTTTCGTACGACCACGCAGGATGCTTAGACTCAAGGAAAAGTACTTCAGAGCACTACAATTTCTTGGTGATAAACCGTGTCTTGGCAATCAAAGAAGGTGATTGTACATCGCCGTCATCAACCAAGCGAATATGTAGCCATGTCCGCGTGTTGTGCTCAAGTCATATGGATGAGAACACAACTCAAAGACTATGGTTACGTATTTGATGTAATCCCGATGTACCGCGACAACCGAGTGCCATTGCGATCTCGCAACTCCGGCTCAAGACTTGAAATCAAAGCACATCGATCCACGCTATCATTTCATCAAGGACCACGTGGAACAGGTACAGCTTGAATTATACTGGGTACAGAATACCAATTGGCGCATCTTCTCACCAAAGCCTTGCCTCCGCTAGGTTTAATGAGTTGGTCCACCGGATTGGTATGAGGTGTTTGACTCAAGAGGAATTGGATGACTCCTAAACGGTCTTAAAACCCACAAACACCAAAACATCATTTGTAAATACATTTTCAAAACAAAATACAAAAATATAAAACCCGATAAAACAACAAAAATATTCTTCTAATCGAATTTTCTTTCAACATGGCAAGTATATTTTTCCATCAACACTATAATCTTTCAAAAATTCAGATTTTTCCGATCAAGTGTTGAGGGGAGAAAATTATAACTTAACTATTTCAAAACATCCGTACTTGCATGTTATCATATCCCTGCTTGTTTCTTTTATCAATGGTGGTAAATCTTTTCTCGTTCAATGACACTCCTGACTTATATCTATAACCTTTCATTATTTACCTAAGTCGGGGGAGTATCGTCATGTTTAGTTCTTAAAATCTTGTTTGATAACTAAATGGAAGTTAAAAGGCTTTGGATAAAAAGGAAAAGGTGAGGACCAAAACCGCAAAAGATGAAAGTATTTTTCAATAAAACACTCTCCACCTAACTATTCCATCACATTTATTACTTACGCCAAAAGGATCCTACGCCTAAGAATCGCTTGACAAACCGTATCGATCGTCAATTTGTAAGTGATTTCGTGTTTATAACAAGTTTTAAGCAATGGTTTTGAATTTTACAAAATCCAACGTTTAATCTTAAGTTATGATCATTTTTGTGTCTTACGATAAGCGCAAGAACACCAAATCATGAAAGGGTGTTTATGGTTAAAAGGATTGTGTCAAAACATGTCTTTAACATCAATGACACTAATTCTATCCTCTAAATCCACCCAGAAATACGAATTGAAGGTTTTTCAAAATTCGGGTTCTTAAGTCGAATTGGGTGTTTTCAAATGTGAAGGTTTCTGGTCAAAAAGATTGTTGTGAATAGTTTATATCATGTTGTATTAAAGATTTCCAGGCCCTATAACAACCTAGAAACACTAATTAAGTCAGAATTAGAAATTAGGGTTTAATGTTCTTGAGTTTAGGTATTTTTGATTCACCACGAATCGAGTGTTAAAACTTGGTTATTAGACTTTATAACATCTAAGACCTACCGTAAAACGCTTGGTGCAAATCCTATGGTTAGAAATCTTATGCGTAATTCATAAACTTTAGGGTTTTGACTTACGCGAACTCCGCTTAACATGTTTTCATGCCATAATTTGTTGTAAAATGAATATATGTGTTAAGATTGATGATATGATGATTTTATTTCGTGCTTGCTACCGTGAAACCCGTAATCAAGGTCCTTGTTACTCACGATAAGGATCACCCACGCCGAGACGCCACGCCGAAGAGAAATCCCACGCGTAACTATTACGCCGTAAGGTTCTACAATGGGACCACGCGATCCCGTGAAGGATATGCGTAAATAGTTATCTCACTCATAAGGTCTACTCTTTTAGTAAGCCTTACGCCAGAAGGTCTTTATACGCCACGCCGAAGCTCTACGCATAAGGTCTCTTTTCCCACGCTGTAACATTTCTTACGCGTAAGTTAGATCCCACGATAAGCTTTCGCTCACGCCAGATATCACTCGCTTACGCCATAACTTTGCCAAATCTATGCCTAAGCCATGATTGACCTTCATTATGAATTGTTACGTGTACAAACTTGTAAATAAATGAATCATAACGTCACGAAACCAATAATGTCACTAATAAACTTTATCATTTAAAATGTGTGTTAAATAAGTGATAACATAAACTTTAAAACTTAAAGTTAACTAACTCACGAAACTTATCACGACGACATTGGACTATTGAACAAACAAGGATCGTGGACTCAGAATAATCTTTGACATCGTGACATTCAATAATTAGACAATAAAAACCTTCGTTGACTATGTCTTTCGATATGTTGGTTCTCATATTAATGTTATTTCGCATCACAACATGGTCGCTCAAATGAATGTGGATGCACCAAGTTCTCACAATTGCGACATCTTCCCTAATGACTATCCTAGAAAGATTGGAAAGAACAACCTCGTGGTGGACTTTGAAACCCTCACATGCTCGTAATCTTCCCGCTGATTGCCGTGGATGTTCTAAAGAATCATCCCTACCGTAACATGCTCTCACACTCATACAAGACCGAGATCTACATGCAACAATTCCGAATTCAATGCAAAGGATCAAGGGTCAAAGTGCAAGATCAGAACTCTCAATCACAAACATGTCACCATCACTCATGCAGACTTACGGGCTGTTCTTCTCATTCTCGAATCGAGCCAACCGACTTCTTTGCCACACCTACCGAGGAGATCGTTTCACAATTCTTGCTTGATATTGGCTATGATGAAGCTTCAGAGTTATCTCTAAGCATTCTCATGTAGAGCTTAAGAATATTCCTCAACCGTGGAGAACCTCTACATCATCATCACCAAATCGGGCTCGGTCGTGATAGTGGCTATGAGCATCCCAAGCTCATGGAACTACAAATTTTCCGGTCATTAATCAACAAAAGGACATCAAATCAAGCAATCGTTATGGGAAGACATGATGTCATTTCACAAGAAACTTGGCTCAAAGATTCCCTATGTCGATACACAAAATTGTTGATCCAGAGCATTTGGACTTCATCCCGCTATCCCACAAAGGCTCAATGACCCGCATAATCACGATATGTTGACTAAGCCTACCCTATCGCTTAGAATCAAGGAATCACAACGAAGAAACAGCAGGTCAGGTTACCCGATCACCCATCAAGCAACGAAATCAAGAAGCTTGAAACGCATAAAAGGCATCGTAGCGGTAAGAAGAGAAGGAAAAGTTGGTCATCTCGATGAAAACCTTCGAACGCCTACCTGAGAACCGTAAGAGGAAGTGTTGGAAGTGCAAGAAGCAGCTGAGTCAAAGGAATGTCCCAAAGAGAAACCCGCCTAAAGAAGAAAGTTCCTCTCGTGAAGTCGCTTCTATTCCTTCACCCGAACCACCAAGAAAGCTATTGACGAAATCTCAAGATACACAATCGCACGAGGAGGTTCACCACTCAACTGCAACCCAACCAACTCCTCAAGAAGCAAAACCTCCTAGTCCTCCAAAACTGACCTAGGAAAAGGAAGACTCTCAGACTTGTGCCTTATGAAGAAAGCTCAGTAATGAAGAGCAATCGGATAAATCCTACGGAAGAAGTTTAAATTGCTAGACACCTTTAAAAGGATAAATAATTTGAACAAGAACAAATGGGTGGCCCCGGAGGGTCGAGTGGTGGTGTCCACTCTTCACCAGATCCTGATGCGGTTAATCGACCCGATAAGGGAGCTGGTGCCACCACTCTTCTGCAACAACAACAACAACTTTTGGAGGATTCTATTGAATATGAGATTGAGGAACCTGCAAAAGAAAAGACTGAGGAAATACCTGCTGATGAAACAAAGACTGACGACAAGACCATGTCTAAGGAGGAAACTTTTGAACTTCCTAAGGACCCCAAGTCTCCTCATGTCTCCTCCTCATCTGTTTCATCATCTCACTCCTCACCACCACCATCTAAAAGATCAACCAAATCAACATCCAAATCGTTGAAGAAGCCTACCGATCTTGGATATCTCATGCTCATAAAAGAATTGGGAATGTCACAAACAAGTCGAAAGAAAGATATCCTCCAAAGGAAGATGAATTTCTATCCGATCGACACAATATATTCATGATGATCTCGACAAGATGCAAGATGAAAGGGAGTATGTCCAAGCTCATGCAAGATGATCTTCAAGGAAAAATGGATGAAATGATCAAAGGATACACTCACCAGCCCTTATGGAGGTCGTTCGAATCGACAAAGCGATGTATACCGCATAACTCAGATCCAAATCTCTTGCATCTAGCCAAACAAGCCATGAAATCAACTCCGATGAATTTAAGCATCAATCCAGCTTGAATCTACAATCTTCTCGACTCGATGTATCATCCTCTATTGAGTACTCAATGCAACCTCCACCACAACGGACTCTCGCACAACAAAGATCACCTCCTCGCTCTTCTAATCGATAAACCTCGGATTCGAAAGTTACCGAGACTCGTAAAACCGGTGATCACTTTGAGTATACGGGTGGTGACGATGAGGAAGTCCGTGAGCCCCTACAACAACCCACCTCTCCCAAACAAGTTAAGAAACCGTAATCCTCATCTAGGCCAAAACAAAAGAAGAAGAAGGCGCCCATGGCCGACGCCGATCATGGCTAGATGAAGATACAACATGTGAATTTGAATGGTTTTCACACTTGTCATTTCCACTCCCTACCTCAAGAAGGTCAAGATCCGTAGACGGTAATACATTGGAGCATGCTAAAATTATGCAAGAAAAGTTCCATGTGAAGAAGATGACGAACCGAGTTGAGACGTAATCAAGAATGAAGCTTTTCAACTGTGGAAAGATAGCTCGTAGTGCCATCGAGGTCGAATATCACCTTGAAAACATTGCTAGAGCTATGTCTAACAACATGGATTGGCTCAACCTGTAAGCAAACATCGACTTCACCAAACGGGACAACCCTCCATATTACACCGATCGGGTCTAAACCACTACCAACGATCGGCCAACCGGATGAACCTAGGATTCCATTCAGATACTTCTTCAACAAAGACTTGGAATTTCTTCTACACGGTGGCGATGGATCAAGGAAATACGCTACATCTTTGACACTTCCATTCCCAAAGAATATCATCGAACCGATTGCTATCGAGGAAAGAGCTAATCACTTGTTCTCCAAGAACGGAAAGCATATGACCGAGATGCAATGTACGGATTCATCATTGGCCGGAACGTCAAGAATCTACTACGTGTCGCCAGTTCAAGTCTCAACATGCAAAGGTTCAAGATTAAGGAAATAGTTGCCATCAAACACGCTGATCTTTCACCAAATGGGACTACACTTTTCTCAAGAAGATTGTGGTCAAAAGGCAAGATGAACGGGATTATGCATTCTCCTGTCGACTTTGAGAATTTTCCTATCAACGACATTGAATACATGTACCTTGCCAAAGCATGTGGTCGCACGAGGCAATTTTCAATCAAGTACAACGTGAATTCATCAAGTCATCGCTCATCTTCATCACCGAATCATATCAAACTCGTGTTAACTTCACTCCACCTCGCCTTGATCTTCCCGACATCAACCACTCACAATATACACTCATCAAGAAACCATTCGAGTCGCTTACCGCAGTGAACTTCAACGAAATTGCTTAATGGCGTGTAGTGATCTTCACAAGTTTGGGGATCACATTTTGAAGATGGTTAGGATGGATCGCTTATAGGTTGAAGGATATACGCCAAAATATTGGGTCTCCTAAGCGATGGAATTCTCGTGATCGAAGGATGCGAGGAGGATCATCAAAATGATTGATGAAAGTTGTTTCGAAGGGATCAGCCTCGTAACATTGGAAAGCTTTGTTGGTGGTCGACCCAGATTAACATCACCGGCTATCAACGCCTTGTTCGCACTCCCGTAACATCACCGCACTTCCCGGTACCCTCGAATCCGCTTCTCTCATTATCAATTTGGATGCGTGATTTATATATGTGTATGGCTTGTGCACACATAACAAAGGTACAACCCGCTCTTGTCGTGAAAGGACCCCGTGGTACGCTTGCCACAATCCTTATAAAAGGAGCGAAAGCTTCTTACATTTGAGTAAAACCTATCAAACCTTTCATTTTCAAGGTTTTGCTCAAAGGACAAGTACTTCCCGTATGATTTTCAAAACCTCAACCGCTTATATCACTTGTCGAGGGGAGAATTTGAATTAAAACTTTGTTCACAAATTGTTCATAGTGGTCATCTTCCCGCAACACTTCGAATGGTCATATTTATTCTCAACTTTTCAAAATAACATTTTATATGCCATTTTTGTGGGGAGAAAATTTATGTGATAAGAAATATGTTGTGTAAATGCAAATGAATCTTTGTGTAATAGACCTAACCAACGAATTAACGGTACTAAACTGTTAGTAACTCGAAAAGACTTGTCCTGGACGGGTAATAATTTCAAGCTAGTACGCTAGTAATATAAACGTGTCTCGCAAAGGACTTGTCCGAGTAGAAAGTACCATTCGAGAATCTCTTGGTAGACATGAACTCTGACCGGTATGAAAACCTTTGGAGGCTTGAATACACCTTCAAGGTAGTTATTAGAGCTAGTTGTCACCTAAAAGCTGACAATGTAACTCTTTAACTATGCAACGTAACCGTGTCTCATGGGAGTGTCTATCTTGAGTTGATCAATTCAAAAGTGCGTGCTCTTCCCACAGGCGATTTCGTCAAAACTCTAAAGCACATGTGGAGGAGGAGTATTTCGCTAAAGATAAAACTCTCACATGGGTTCAAACATGTTTTCATTTACAAACCCTTTGAGAGATTTTCTTGAAAATTGGTTTTATGGCAACATAGGTTAGTCATGGAGTGATAAGGTGACTAAGGTTAGGAATAACCGCCCTATGATCCGCCAGAGTTGAGGGATCTACCAAGGACATCACAAATAGTTAGTACTTAGAAGTCCTTAGGTACGATTATAAAAAGGAGAAATGAGAATCGAGAGAAGGAGTTGAAGAATTAAAAGAAATGCAAAGAAAATGGTGAAAAGAAATAACCTCCAAATTATTCAACTTAGAAAGCGTATAATCGGGTTCAATTCATATGCTACCGGTTGTCACTTAGTGTCGCCGGTATTGAAGATTAAAAGTCACATGGACCCAAGGACGCATGCACTAAACCTTCTTAGCCACTCAAGTTTCTCTTAATGTAAGCTTGTTTCATTCTCACAGGAACCCTACGTAAACTATTGGCTTTCTAAGAGATCACTGGTATTGAAGAGGAGACCCTCTCCCGCCTCCGCTCAGAAAACCAAAACACACTATTGAGTCTAGAGCCACGAGATTCATCAAAAGATCTCTTAGGTACACTTGACATTTCATCACTTGATGTTCAACAATAAGAACATCGATCGTACATTATCGAGTCCTTCACGATCTTAGCAACTGTCGAGAACATTCATGAGAGGTTCACATCGCTGATCCTCGCGATTGAATGGAAACTCCCGCCGTGGTCAACATCAAACACTCGACAAGCAGTCACTTTGGTAACTCCCCGGATTATGCTTAGTGTGTCTCAAACGGTCTCACAAATCGTGAGTGATGCTTCGTGTACCTCAATGACTCATCTCGAATCAGAGATGTACCGGTACATCGCGTTATCTCACTTGTGGGACTCCAGTTCAGAACGGCCTTTGTGAGAATTAGAGTTGTGTTTTCACACTATGTCATTAATATTCTCAAGTTCAAACTTGTAAGTCTTAATCCGCTTATTACTAACCGCTTGAAATGTTTTCTTATGGAAGCTCCGGAGCGGGATGATCGTGCAGATTCTTCTCATGCTCACGCCAACATCATCACTAATGGAAGTTCTATCCAAAAGCAACACAACAGCTTAGAATGATTCTTCACAAATCAAAGAATCTACAAAGTTAAAGACCTAAAGAACTTCATCAAGATCAATTCCAACGTCAAAGAGCGTGTGAGCATGTTGAAGAATGACGTGGAGACATCAGAGTGGCGAAGCGCATATGAGGCGACTTGATGCGCATAACAACATACTATCACTTACACCACAAAGAACAAAGATCAAAGAACAAAGTTAATGATGACGCCAAAGCGTAACCGCTTTAAAGAAAACAATTTCTCTACACCGGGAGATTGTTCGAATCAAGGCAATTCTTCTCACAAGAAAGAAGAATGTCGAAGACGCCAAAGCTACTATTACATCAACACCTTCACTGCTTTTCATCACTAACACTTAGGGGAGATTGTTGGAATCACTCCCGAACCTAAATCAAGTGTTAGTAATTTACATGTAATAGTTAGCTTAATTATGGCCTTTATGTTTGTTATTAGCCTTAAGCTTATGTAGAAGGCCCATGAGCTTAGGCCCAAGCCCATAAAGGAAAGGAAGGGAACCAGGAGTGTTGCCCTAGCTTCCTCCTATAAATATTTTGTATAACCCTCACTTGAGGGTTGGTTGTTCAATGCATTTCTCTTCACACTCTACGCCTAACCATCATAGTTTATACGTGTGTGTTTGTGTGTGTATTGTTCATCCGCCACTCTATCTCCTCTCTATCTCTTTCTAGTAAGCTTGTGTTGTAAATCTAGTGACCTAACATAAACAACCATTAATTAGGCAACCTTTCACATACTTGGGCTTTTTTTTCAAATGCACTCCCACAAAAAAATAATCTGCTTTTATTAAAAAAAAAAGGGAAACCAGATAAAAAATATATTTATATATATGAAACCAAGAAAAAAAGGGATAAAAACTAGAAACATGATGGTTGCATAATTTAACCATTGTAGATAGAGAATGAAAACTGATATATCTTAAATGCACGCGAGTCGAACCAGTGCAGATCATTTCTTCACTTACAATCCAGCTTTGTTGATTGAATGGCACGTCAAACCTAGGATCATTTGTGCAATTTATAGATCATCCTAGATCTGGCATGCCATTCGATTAACAAACCTGGATTGCAGCTGGACAAACAGTCTACAGTGAGTTACTTGGTATGTGTCATTATATCTTGACATGCAGGTATGAATAGATACTGCCGTTTTAATACTTGAAAACTAGAGTCGGCTTTTGATTAATAAAATAAAAAATTGTGTCATGTGAATAATGGTTTATACTCACTTTTTCATTGCAGGAAGATGGTGGAAAGAAAGGAAAGGTGACATTTGCAAGTATACATATTGGACAACAATCTAGCATAGTGAGTAAGTTATCATACATATCATTATCCTATAATTTACAAAATTCACAATGATCGATTATTGATGAGGATACAATTGTTTTATCATCACATGTTAATTTTTTTTACTCATTTCAATTGATTGTATGCTCCTTTTTTTTTAGATTCAGAAACACGCTATCCGTGGGACTATGAATATGAATGGATGCTTATCAACCAAGGCCACTCGCATTGGTTCTGAAAATGGGCTTTCTAAAATTTTTGAGGTAGTTTCGGATGCTCACGTTGGAAGAGCTCCTGCACATAAGCTAGCTTATCGCGTGCCAAGATTTTAAGTTACTGCGGTCAGTAATCTGTCTCGATAATCTGCTCATACTACTAACCATGGTCGATGAGTGCATTTTCATTCTTCCTTTTGGTGTCTACCTATAACCAACAGTAATCAAATTTTGTCATACTTTGTTTTTCCACCCAACCTTTATTTAAAGGATCGAGTACTTTCTGTATATTAAAAATATGAAATTGCTTTTACTATAAAATTCAGTCATTTGAGCAATAAACTATGATACTCATGGCCAGCTTGAGAATTCTTTTGTTGACTACCCATATTATGTATTACCGAGTGCAACATTTCAAATTAGTGTGATCATGCATAAAATCAGCTCATCATGCTACAAATATGTCCATTGTGTAGAGAAACACAGCTACACAGAGAGTTTAGAGGCCGATATAGAAACAAATGCTGGTCCGGAAATGCTTAATTTCAGTAATCGTCTGCCTTACCAGAGAAAGGTATCTGACTTCCATTCCAAACATTGGAGTATTCTTATTTTTTGCAAATGCAATATAGTCATAGTATTTGTGGTTTGTGTTTTTGCCTTGCTACTCAACTAAATATGTATGTTTGGAAATGTATGCAACTGCCCAGAGACAACTAGCAACGACATGAGCACACGTTAAGACTGCATTTTTTAAACAGACTCAAACACCACTATAAACAATATGAAAAGGTTCTTTTATTATATCGGCTATTTTTTTAACCTTTGCATTTGTGATAATGTGATTGATTTAGGTTTGGGACAATCAGATTCTAAGGTTTTATATATAACGATGATTAGTATCGCAACAAAACCGAATTTCAGAATTAAAATTCTTTTGAAGAACATGTAACCACGCTTTTGGCCTTGCTGCTTTTAAACCGATAAGCAAATTAGCCTTTGTAAAAAGTATAACTCGATTAATGGAATGATGCATAGTGATAAGGTTTTAAATGTACCTTTTTGAGGGTCGTTCAAGCCCTTATTTGATCACTTTGTATCCGTTATTACTTAATATCGTTCCTTTTCACTTTTTAGGTCTCTTGAAGGCAAATTGTCGTAATGGCACTTATTTGGACGAAAAGGCGCGATATACTGAAGAAAATGGCCAAAGTCAAGAATCGAGACACTCAAGTCGCTAAAATACAAGGTGATTGCCATCAACTAATCGCTATGACGCCGTCGGAGCATTTTGTGATGGCACAAGCCAAATTTCTTATTTTCAAGTGACGATGTTGTCGCTTTAAAAGAGTAGGCCGTCGCAACTCGGCACGGCCTAGATTTGATCCAGACGGGTCGGTCAAGAGACTGCGCACAAGCACAAGGTGACGCCGCCGCAAGACTAACGTGGCCAAGACGAAACCCTAATGACGGCGACCAGGCGGCGTCCACAAATCATAAGGTGACGCCGCATATGTAATCTTATATATAGAATCCGAATTTTCAAGATTGATGTGTAGTGTTTTGGAGTAAAACCTAAACTGAACCAAGGTCGTCTTGTACAGAGATTTTAGGGTTCCAAACCCTAAATTACATCAAGATAAGTGTTTTACTTCATTAATTCAATTATGTCTTCAATTATTTGTGTGTATGGTGCATGTTCTCCATGTCCGGCTAATTTACTTGTGTGTTTGCTTAGGGAATATGAAACTTAATTATTAAATATTGATTGCTTGTCTCTTATCTTAATTGTTTAATGATCTAGTAATGCGATAGGTCATTCGTTGTGGAATTAATGCTTGATTAATCTTTGTGAACCTTAGGCTATAGCACTTAGAGCGGTTGTAGGCTAAACCATCCAAAGAGGGCCTTAGAGTTAGAGTTTATAATCCCTAGAGGGTTTTGTAGACGAGACCCTTTGGTAAGTTCAAAGAGTTAGGGATAAACGCATACCCTACGACTTTAGACACACAACGCGATTAAGAATATGGACGTGACAATTCAACCATCAATAGGAGATAATTAAGGAGTAATAAAACCTAAGTGAACACATCTTTAAACTATCATACGAGCACACAATAATTAGACATAGACTACATATACCTAGATTAGATAATTAGATAAGTAGAGTAATCGGTAGAAATACCAACCCCCAAATCCAAAACCCCGAGATTCGTACCTTTCCATTTCCTAAAAAACATAAAAAAGATAAGAAATAATCTTCCTCAACCCCAAACTTAGCATAGTAACTTCTCACTAGCATTCCTATTCCCCTATAGAACGATATCAATACCCGTGGCCACCCTAATACTACACTACAACGATTAGGTTCATCGCTTGGGTGTTATAAAACTTCCTCGAAGAAAAGGAAGTTCCTTTGACCCCGAACGACGCGTGTAGCGTTATCAAGTTTTAGGCGCGTTGCGGGAATAGAATAGCTAGTTAGTAGTCCACCTCATTTAGGTTTCTTTGCTTGATTCCTATCAAGTAAAATTTTCTCATTTTTAGCTTCCTCGTAGTCTATCCCCCTTCTTCATGACCTTTGTTCGTAACCCCATCACTTGTCATCATGGAAGGTGATGACCCACCAAACAACAATTCCCCATCAAACAAATACCCACCACTTCGATCCAACTTTTGCCAACCAACTCCGAGCTCGCATTGTTAGTGAAATAGTAGAACTTAAGAAACTAAATAGGATAATTGAAAGTGCACTTGAAAAATCCCTTGAGGAATCCACTGGTACCCTAGATAGTGATTCAACCTCAAGTGATTCGGAAGATGAAATTGTAGAAGGAGATTATAAGGTTTTGGAAATTGTGGATGGAAGCAAGGAGGAGGAGGAACTTAGGGAGTATTTCGATTCATACCCTAATGGGAATGAAATTGCTTATTACTATAATGTAGTTAACTTTCCACGACCACCCTTCGACCCATGCACAAAAAGTGGTAACCCTAAAAATATCAAGATACCGTGCATGATTGGATACTTATATAGGGATCAAACTTACATAGATTATAAGGCACCTATGAACATAATGTCTAGGCTTTACTACAATTGGATCATGAATAAAAAGTTAGGACCTATGAGGGATCCCTTTTACCCTAGGAAGGTGAGTAACTATGTCGGGAGGGTTAAAAGATTACATGTCTTCGTAGGAAACTTCACATATAGGTGCGATTTCATGATCCTAGAAAGTGTTAAGGGCATTATCGATGGAGTTCTAGGAGATGTGATACTTGGGAGACCATTTATTGAAGAGTCTATGATGGTTTATGATCAAGAGGAAGGAATAGTCAAATTCTCAAATGGGACCGAATGTGTTATATATAATGCCCTACAAAATAAGAAGTTTGAGGTATTGATGATCTTGATGTAGACCGATTCCGCCTTTGAAGTTGATTGGGAAGACAAGATTCGCTATACCGCTTGTCTAGATTTGGGCCCCAAATACATTCGTGATGAAAATAGAATTGAGATAATAGAATGGGCCTCTAAGTGAAGGAAAACGTAAGACACGACTCACGAGTCTAGCTACAAGACTCATAAATAAAGAAAAGCGCTTGGGAGGCAACCCATGCTTAATTGTTTGCTTGTTAGTGTCATATATCTTTTATTGATCGTTTATTCTCATGTTTAAATTTGTAAAATGCTTTATTTTGTTTTTAACCTCGTCTTAATTGCATATAAAGGTATTTTACATAAAGGATAAGTGTGGGAGGATTACACGTTTCAAAGAAACATAAACATGAGAATAGCAATTAATTAAAAGATATATATGTGTGTTGTTCGAGTCAAATGCTTGTATTGAGTCATAATGGATGTTTTGCAAATTTTCCGATTCTAAAGATGTTAATTTTCCGAATTTTTCCGAAAATCGCACCATTTTTATCAGGATAACTGACGGTGTCGAGATCGCAACTGACGTCGGCTGAAGGAGTAAGAACAATGATAACTTTTTTCTCGTTTTCGGGCTACTTATAAATTTTTGGAATTTTCCGGTCTTAATTTTCTAGAAATTCAGAAACATCCATTCCACAAGCATTATATCCTAGTTTAGTAGAGTCTTATATATATATTATTACCGCCGATTTTATGCGAAGGTTTCGTTTTTTTTCTTCGAATGTGCAGGTTTTATTTATCAAGAAGAAGAAACAAAAGATAAGAAGGAGCTTTTCACGCATACATTTTTCTTGGAAAGGATTTAACCACTACTTCACACACGGATCATACCGAGCTAATCATGGGAGTACTAGTTTCTTTCGTTTTAATTACCTTCCATTATCATAACTTTGATACTTCGGGGAACATTGGGGACAATGTTCGGTTTAAGTGTAGGAGGGAAAACAAACGGAACTTTGAAACTATGCTTATCCTTGATTATTTGCTTTGTCAATTGTATTTGTGTAATAAACCATGAGAAAATGTCGGTTAGGGTAATTTTGGCACCAAATTTGAAATTTTCATGACATATAGGAGTGGGCCATTAGTCTTAACAAAAGCGTCTCACGGATAGGAAGTTGCATGACTAGCACAAAACCCTTTACCACCTAAATTCCACCCAAATGTGAGGATCGCCTTAGATTAGTAGGAATTAAAGCATTCATCTTTAATGCTTAGAGTGTGAACCAGTAGTATATTAGATTCTAGAACTTGTTTTGTGATGCATTCCGAGATCGCTAGTAAGACTACACTTGTGTAGTTAGGAATAACTAAATGATAAGAGGCATTAGGATAACCCTTGTTTGATACCCGTAATATAATTACTTCTTCCACATCGGTTGAGTAATTCCCCCACACCTTTGCGTTGTACTCATCTTTAGTACACGATACCCCTAGTTAACCCCTCAGAGCCTATCCTTTTCGCGGTTCTCGTGATGTTTCAGTTTTTCCGGAATATCAATGAAGAGCATTGTTTACACCCCACCCCCAAATATACACCCAAATCGCCTTAGCCTACCTTGTATGCACTCACTTTTAGTGCATTATTGTTATCACCCAAAACTGTGTACAAAGGATATGACTCGACTTAGCAACTCATGCAAGCAACAAGATAATTGACTGGAAGGGAACGTTAAATTCCCTTATTTGCGTAATAACGTACCCCAAGTGTTTTTGATCTTTTCAATTCAGGTCAAATTAGTATTAGAGTAATAAAAACTTAAGTGTAGGGATGTGCCTATAAATCCCTATCATTTTGATGTTACCATAGAGGATGGTAGAGTAAAAGTGTATGAAAAAAAATCGAAATAAAAATAGAAAATGTGAAAAGAAAAAAAATTAAAGTGTTCAAAAAAAAATATATGGGCTACCATTCTACATCTATCCTTTAAATTTATGTTTGTTTGTTTCAGTTATCTAGAGTTTAGAGTGTCGAGTCTTGGCTTAGCAACGCCATTATTTGTATGCTTGTAACATAGAGATTTTTTGACTTGCCACCACTAAATAGCTTATCCCACCAAACCCTTCGTTTCCCTACCGTAAGCCTAACATTACAACCCTTTAAAGACCTCTTTGATAGTCTTTCCTAGGTGCTTACGCCAAAGCGATGGAGGTTTGATCTATTCTCAAGCCTATGGTAATCTATGTACTAGGACCGGTTAATGAGTGTTTATCTTCCATTTCCAACTTGTTATATTTCATATACACCGAGAGAGATGTGAGTATCCAAACACCCCATGTGAGGTGCTAGTATGTAATTCCGTGCTTGTTATGACTTTTAGGGGCTTATATGTGTTGTGGACTGTTTTAAACCAATGCTTCATGACCCTAACTTATAAATTAATTGGCTAAAAGCACATTTGCTTGAGGACAAGCAAATACCAAGTGTAGGGATATTTGATAAGGTTTTAAAATGTACCTTTTGAGGGGTCGCTTAAGCCCTTATTTGATCACTTTTGTATCCGTTATTACTTAATATCGCTCCTTTTCACTTTTTAGGTCTCTTGAAGGCAAATTGTCGTAATGGCACTTATTTGGACGAAAAGGCGGATATCTGAAGAAAATGGCCAAAGTCAAGAATCGAGACACCAAGTCGCTAAAATACAAGGTGACGTCAACATCGCTTAACCGCGATGTCGTCGAGCATTTTGTGACACGAGCCAAATTTCTTATTTTCAAGTGACGGTGTCGCTTTAAAAGAGTAGCCGTCGCAACTCGCACGACCTAGATTTGATCCAGACGGCCGAGGTCGAAGAGGACGGGCACACAAGCACAAGGTGACGCCACGCAAGACTAACGTGCCAAGAAGAAACCCTAATGATCGCGACGACGGCCACAAATCATAAGGTGACGCCGCCGCATATGTAATCTTATATATAGAATCCGAATTTTCAAGATTGATGTGTAGTCTTTGGAGTAAAACCTAAACCGAACCAAGGCTATCTTATACAAGATTTTAGGTTCCAAACCCTAACTTACATCAAGATAAGTGTTTTACTTTATTAATTCAATTATGTCTTCAAATATTTGTGTGTATGCTTGCATGTTCTCCATGTCCGGCTAATTTACTTGTGTGTTTGCTTAGGGAATATGAAACTTAATTATTAAATATTGATTGGTTGTCTCTTATCTTAATTGATTAATGATCTAGTAATGCGATAGGTCATTCGTTGTGTAATTAATGCTTGATTAATCTTTGTGAACCTTAGGCTATAGCACTTAGAGCGGTTGTAGGCTAAACCATCCAAAGAGGGCCTTAGAGTTAGAGTTTATAATCCCTAGGGTTTTGTAGACTAGGCCCGATGTGCTCGGTTGGTGCAAGTTTTAAAATTTATAAACACGAATTAACCATCTAACCTATTAACACATACGAAAGCAAGTATACTCGTCCGTAATAGCAAAGTTTGGTAAGTCGGGATCGTCCCAAGGATTTTTGTTTGAAATCGATTTGATTAAAAAGTTTCTAACAAGAAAGCTTGTCAAGGCTTCCTCAAATAAGTGTGTACTAGTGAAATACTAATCAAGAATATAAATATATACTTGTGTGTAGTCTTATAATCAACCATAGATAGTGTTCATAAAGGTTTGGTGTATACTCTTAGTATGATGCACAAATCATAAGCAAATGATTCCCCAACCATGGTATTTGTTTGTAAAATCATTCTAAGAACAAAAACATTTAGGTAATCCTTTCGGTCCTTATCCCAATGATTATCCTATAGAAGTTCCATTTGTTTGCAACATGTTCTCATTAAATTTGTTCTTACGAATCTTTCGACCTTCGTGATGAAAATGTTCCTAGTCTTGTTTTAATAAGCAAAACATGGTGGTTGTCAATCACCATATCCCCATACTAGTTTGTCACTTCACTTTTGGAATAAAACATAAGAGAAACTTTTCGGTCCTTTTTCTTAAAACATGTTTTATTGACAAATCAATCCAAGACTAGTATTTTTCCAACAAACTCATTTAAACAAGATCATATATACATGCATCACATTTTGAGAACACTATTATGATTAATTACATTCCAACACACAAGTATATCACAAACTACTCCATGAAAACAATCATATCTAAGCACAAGTCATAACAAGGTAATTCAAACAATTCAAGAGAATAGATTTCCATAACAAAGTTCATAGAATACCTAAAATTTTGTGATTACAAGAATTAGAAATCGTGGATTGTAGCAACCACGCCTCCAATCACCTAGGATCACCGCACAACTCCAAACCATCAAACAATGGACGAGAATGGTTCCTCCTTGCTCTCGGCGTTTTCAAGAATACTAAGCTTTTGGGCTGAAATAATAGGGTTAGTATTAGTTTTGGTGTAAACTAACACTCTTTTGGTTGTGTCACACTTAGTATACAAGTACTAGGTTCTTTATATAGCCAAAGCTCTTGCTTAACTGCCCAAAAAACGTTCTCTCCAAGTAAATATCAAGAAATGATCGGACTCCAATGATTATGGGGAGTTAAGGCAACAATAAATGCGATTTTGTGTAATCATAGCGAAACCGGATCGGTTTCTTGTCCGGACCGAATCGGTTATTCCTTGACCAATTGCCCACCGGATCCGGTTCTGGGGTTACGACCGATCGGTGGGTTTTGCTATTTTGACTTTTGTTGACTTTCTCCTTTACGCTTCATTCTTTGCTTACGTTGATGATTTCCAAAGCCAAACTTGATCTTTCCTTCTTTGTAGATGCTTAGAAATCACTATGCTTCCATATCATTGAGTCCAAAAGCTTCCAAGCTCAACTTCCTTCCTTGAGAATCTTCCAAATGTGCATAAAAACTTCATTTCTTCATTATTCGCGATACCGCTACATATACATACACACACGCATCTTTGCACTTTTGCAACAGATTATGAGTAAATATAGCGAATATCATGCACAAAACCGACAATAACGCTACTAAAAACATGTTCATTTTAGACGTTATCAAATTCCCCCACACTTAAGCTCTACTCGCCCTCGATTAGGTCTAACATTTGCAAAGATTGATTTCAATGGTCTATGACACCATGGTTCCAGAAAAATGTAACAATTACATAACAGATAATCATTGGTTTGCTTATAATATGTGAAAATTTTCTAAAAATGAACCAAACACTTTAGATAACATAACTAGGACACCTCACGAATGGCTTTAAGATTTCACTCAACACTCATATATTGGTGGGTATATGTAAATCACTCAATGCCTAGTCATGATCAATGCTTTTTACCATAAGCTTGTACAAGTATCAAAACAAAGAAAATAAATTCATCAAAGAGGTCTTTTATTCGGGTTATAACGTTAAGGCTAAGGGTTCATAATAGGTATAGATAAGGCATGGGATAGTTTATGAAATTGGTTTTAAAATAAAATAAAATCAAGTCCAAACCTCCATGTTGCTAGTCATCATACAAACCACGATCCCGAAAATGATTATTACTCCTCTTCACATATCGATTCTCCGCAAATATGTATAACTCAATTTAGCTCATCGCTAATCAATATCCTCATATAGCTCGTTGGCTATAACTTCTTTTTTTTTTTATTTAACAAACTTATCCTTCTTCATACATCACATCTCCCCACACTTCAGATAAGCATCACCACAAAATACAAATAAAAGTATGCATCCTTCGTCTTTGTCGGAATGGCACACACGAATGGCAAAGTGCGGCTAACTCATAATCATCAAAACAATCCAATCATTCCAAACAACTAGCAACAAACCAATAGACTTGATAAGGGTTGGCTAAAGCTTAAAGTGTAACATATTTTGTATTTTTCCGGATGTAAAAAAATGAAAAGGATGGCTCAGAAGGTGTAACTAGGGGTATCTAGTGCTAAAAATGAGCACTAACAAAATGGGTCCATGTGGGTGGTTAACTAACCGATGTGGTTAGCTAATATATCATTAGATGTAAAAATGGAAGGCCATTTGGTTTTATTCCTAAGGTGCCTCTTATCACTTGAAAATATTTAGATCACTCGAAAATGATTTTAACCGTAATGCATAACTAGTACAAGTTCTAGAATCGATATAATCACCGCACACTCATAGCAAATATAAAACAAAAGATGTGTTTTATACAAAAGAAACCTCACAAAATGTGGGAAAAAGGCTATTATGCATGCTAGAAAATGCTATCGAATCCAAAATGAATTATTTGATAATTTGGTTCAAATCCAAAATTTCAAAACCTCATTTTACCATTGAAATCCCAAGTTATGTATTTTAATTATCAATAACGCGTGAAAACCATTAGACCATCAAGGGCGAATTTCTTCTAATCACTTGCATCCAAAAGTTATCTAAAAAATAAAAATGCGTATCATTTTTCCTATTTTCTTCCCTCCCCCATACTTAAGTTTTGCATTGTCCTCAATGTAATGAAAAATGAACTTCAAAGTAAAGAAAATGGGAAAAAGATAGTTAAAAGATACCACGGAATAGAATATGCAATATGCACATTGGGTCATTAGCAAGCCTGTGAGTTATCCAACTCGAAACATTTGACCATCAATAAGCTTCCGACACATCCATCCTGCAAACAAAAAAAAACTGCAACACGCAATGCACAAAACAAAACAAAACTACTAAAAACTAGCTATAACCAAACAAAGTACGCCAAACATCCTAAAGAAATGGATCAAAAGATAGAAATTGTTTTAAAAAAAACACATCATGACCATTGTTTTTGAAACCATAATTCACGAATGATCCATAATCACTCGTCATCCTCGCTCATGTCTTCTCCTTCTTCATCATCATACTCATCATCATCACTTTCGGTTACGTAGTTTTCGTCTATGATTTCTGAACGAACTCTTCTTTTTTCTTCTTACCTCCAACTCGATGATGATCCTCCAACCGTAGCTTGTTCCTCCAACTTCGTAATCGACCATATGGGGTATTGGATCAGAAGCGGTGCGTACTCAAGATATGGATACGGATAGGGTCCGGGATAAGAGTGTAAGGAAAGGATACGGTGGAACATTTGGTGGATTGTAGGGTGGCAACTTATAATTGGCTTCACGAGCCATGTGTTGAAAGATAGGCATCGAATAATCATTGATGTAGTTGTTTCTCAACATCATCGAGTCTCTCACACATCCCTACATTGAATCTCATCTAGATGTTGGTTCCACTCTCCCAACCCGAATCAAAACTACCGGATGTACCCATTTGCACGTTCTCCATTGGTATGTTCCACTTGCTGTTGTGGTGGTTCTTTGTTGTGGTCTTGGTTCAACCCATAACCCTACGGTTTTCAATCTCTGCTCAAAGCATTACCAAAACCTTTCGCATCCACGTTTCACTATACTTTGGCTCCACACTTAGCCAATTCCTCATCAACATAATACCCAAGATTCTTCGCCAATCTTGTCACAAAATGTCCTCCACAAATGTTATTTGTTGTTCTTGATTCCCGGGCTCTCTAGACAAATATTCGGCTATCTACCAAATGGCATTACCGTCCTTAGTTTCTTCCAAAGAACTTCATAACCCATAAGTCCGGTTTCGACATTTGTCTCGCTTCCAAATCTATTAAATGGCCCGTCACAATCAACTTGTGAAGTATCCTCATCAACGGATTCCTGATGGTTGAAGCGTTCCTCCTAGCACAAGTAGGATCTCCCACTTGATTCCAATAAGCGGAATACTAGGGTAGTCTTTTCAAACCTCCGAAGTCTAAAAAAGTAAGTTTCAAATAATCGATGATTAACCTCATGTGGCTCATACAAACCAAGAGCTACGCCAAAAGCTGGCAACGTGTAAGCATGATCCCTTCCACAAAGTCTAAACCAAATACAAATCTCCGTCATCAAGTTCCGAACATCCACCTTTCTTTCAAAATACATGGTTGAAAAGAATTCCATACACCATTCTCGATAGACCTCTTCATTGACGCTAAATGCTCTTTCCCATGACAAATCATTGAACGAATCTCCATCTACTGGATATACATAAGACGTTCGCATCATTCCTCTTAACTCATCTTCACAATCACATTCCTCAAATAAATCCCAATCAATCACCCTCGAACCAAACATGTCCTATGTTGTAACTTCGACAATCTTTCCTAAAAGCATGTTTCTCTCCGTCGGTGAGATTTTTGAACTTTAAATTAGCATTTGCCTCCGCTTCACACTATACTTAACCTTCTTCTTCGCTCCTTTCACAAAACTTAGTAACAAGCGGGTTCATTGGAATTTCCTCCCCACTCGAGCTCCCTACAATAATTCTCTGTAGAAATCACAAATATAAGACCATATGAGAGTGTTAGAACAAACAAGAAGGTTAAAGAACCCTCTAAGATTCATTTCAAAATTTCACAAAATATTCCACACAGAAACCACAACCGGATTCGGTTGGATCACCAACCGAATCGGTTTCCAATTTGTCGAACACCAACCGTTCGGTTGCAATGCGTAACCGAATCGGTTGTGCAGACTGCATAAGGCATTTGCCTTTAAATCCTCATCAATGGACTCCTGACGCCCAAACCACTCTTAGATCGCATTCTATCATCCTCAATGATTTCCACATCTTAGAATTACTCTAATCTTGCTTTCAAATCATCAAACATCTTAGAACTCGTTCTGAATATCCTATATCTTTAAATCATTAGTTCTAATAATGTGGCATCCATCACTCTTAAAAACATATCATCCATCATAATGAACCACCAATTACAACTTATCTCGTTTCATACGCACAACCCAACTAATTCCAAAAAATCTTATCATCTAACATCCATTCTATGGTGAATCAATCAATCAATCTCTTGTTGTAATGCACTCCTATATCAATTACCCACTCAATCCTAAAATATTACCACTTAATTCAAATTATAACAAAAACCCCCAAATTGGTGACCTAATATTCAATTCGAATCAAATGTTCTAATAAAACCTTAATTGAGTTAATTGAATGTAGATGCTTACTTGTTTGGGTGCCATGATGTTTTCCTACAACTTAAACAACCTTCAACTGCTTCTCTTGATGAATTTTTGCAAAACCACCTGGAAAATTAGTGTGTGTGTGTGTTTTTGGAAAAGTGAAATTTTTATACTTTGGTGCAACCGGTTCAGTCAAGGACACAACCGTTTCGGTTTACTTTTTGCCAAATTTTGCTTTTTATGTGTTACTTAGGCATTTACCCTCCAAGCAACATTTTTACTCAAAAATTCCTGCTAAAGATTCACACAACATTCATTCACCATATGAAATTTTGAACAATCATCCAATCTAAAAAAAAACTCAACTCATCATACTAATGAACTAATCTAAACTTCAACTCAAAACTCATAGTCATAATGCATTAAACCAAATTACCTCAATCATAAAATGAAAAATAAATAAGAAACAAAAATCCTAATGCATCAAATCAAAAGAAATAGTTTATGACATTCAAGCAAATGATTGCTTGTTATTACGGTCTTTGCCTTTTCCTCAAAATTCCTCAAAATACTCTTGTCTTAGAATATCCTCGCTTTGAAATTTTCCGGTCAACTCACGGAGCGCCTCAAAAGTTTTGAATTTTCTCATAAATCTTCGTCCGTCCGGGCATAGTATATCAAACTTAACATGCCATGCTCCATCTCGGTTTGTCTCTTAGAAGTCCTCGACCCTTCTGGTTTCCACTCCAAATTCTTAAGTTGCACCGGTAAAGATCCTAAAAAGTCGGTCAACTTCTTGTAAACTAATATGTTTTGAATGGGTTATAGAAAGCTTCTATCGCAAACGCACGCGTTCCATTTCATCCTCTATATCGAAATAAGGTGGAGTTAAAGGTCCGTACATTGTCACACCCCAAATTACTGCTTTTGCAATGAATGGAATTCTCGGGATTGACGGTCATAGCATCACAATCACAGTTATATTGAACGACCTAAAGTGTCGTTTGGAAAATACATCGCTTGATTTAAAAAATAATCGAGTTACAAAGTATAGGTCCCAAATGAAAATCATCTTGTGCGAAATTAATTTTGTTACAAGCCAAACGATGTTCTAAAGTTCATAAAACCCAAGTGAGACGCGTCGTCACCGCGACTCTATGATGTGTCCAAATGCATGCCATGAATCGAATGTCTTAGATACCGAGATAAAACATGCTTAAAAGGTCAACACAAAGGTTGAGTGAAATCCATAGGTTTAATCAATTCGTTTGAACACAATAATCGTAGTGTGAGTTAAATGGTTTCACACTCATCGTTGAAAACAAAATCGTATTTATTTCACTAAGTTCATGACACCAAAGCGTAAACATCGCACCAATAAAAATTGGTAATCATCGTTTCATCGCCGCCTAATAGGTAAACTTGCCAATTTACCTTCGGTTCAAATATAGTGCGCTCGATTTCCCTAACTCGGTCAATAAGAGCGGAGTGTTAATTCCAATAGGCCTATTCACAATATTCGCTCCACCGCAAGTGACTAATGGTTCATGATGTAGGGACTTGAACATGGCAAATACTTAGTGACAATAAAACATTCGGATATAGCATACAGCTCAAAGCATTTGTGTTCGATTAAAATGTAGCATGTATCTCCCCAAGAGTTTGTAAAACAGTTAAAAGAGTAAAAGTGGGGCTATGAACTCACTGTTGCAATGATTACGATGACAAAAGTGGATACATCAAATATAGCGTGAATCTCAAAATGACCTATTGTGAATGATATGATACTAAATGAGTTATGATATAATGTTATGCATGCATTTCAGTATGTTATTTATACCATTTGTGAGTTTTGAAAATAATATTTATCGTCGAAAAATACTCTTTTGACGCCTTGACCATTCTTAAATTACTTTACAAGTATTTACGTCAAAATGTCATCCTACAATGGTTTCGTAATGATTTATGGTGAAATTTTAACTTTTCGTCGTAAATAAAGTCGTTGGAAATTTCATGAAAGTGACAAAATGGCTTTGAAAAACTAGTCGTAAAATGGTGTACGTCGACGTTAGGAAACGAACTCGACGGTTTTGGAAAGCTTGTATCAAAATCTAGAAGTTTTAGTACATGAGTTTTCGTCATAGAGGTCTCGAACATAAAGATAATAAAGGTTAAAGATGGTGATTTTGTCCAATTGTTGTGTAAAAATGAGTTTCGCAAAGTTTAAGCGACCAGAAATAATTTATTACAACTCCGCTATACAAACGGTTGGTCGCTTTGAAAAATATGCTTGGTGATCTCGATTTTATTAGAAGACATCTCGTTCCAAAAGTTCCACATCATCGATAAAACAGCCTTAAACATGGTCGTTTTAGTTACCGTAACACTTGTCTCGTAAAAATAATATAGTTTTTCCGAAAATAATAGTTACGGCAAGTTTATGAAAACGTGTATATCTTGGTCGTTTCAAACCGCTTTCACGTATTATATGTCCTTAGCTTCGTATCAAAGTATACTAATATATTTTTGATAAGTCGAAATAATTTATGAAGCTTAAGGCTCGCTTTTGACTCGTATAAAATAAAAATAGTATGCTGAAATTTTCGTAAAATGTATATATCGTCAAAACTTGAAAAATTCATAACTTCTTCGTTATAACTCCGCTTTAATCCGCTCAAGCGCCACGGATTCGCTTTTAAAGTATATTTTCTAAATATCAAGGCCAAAATTCGTGCCTACTGTCGGATTTTCCAGAAAACAAAACGAGATCAGACCACTATATATATTTGTCGAAAATAGTTTTTCTCGTACTAAACCTATTCCAATCCCTTCAAATCAACTCCAAAGCTATTCTAATCCTACCATACACCTTCTTAGGGTGTCATGGGTTCCTAAACATCATCAAGACCCACATATACCAAGGAATAATTATAGGATGACTTTGTATATCTAAAACTCTAAAAATCATGTAAAATGGTATAAACAACACAAGTCTTGCATGTTTGCTCCAAATATGAAGAAATAAATATGAAATGAAAGTGAAAGATGTAAATGATAGAAATATGCTTACAAGCTTATTATGATGAGGTGCAAAGAACAAAGGTTTAACCTAAACACCCTAGGTTTTTATTTCAAAACCTTGATTAAGAGTGTATCTAGATTGATAAACACTTGAATTGGAAATTTTGGTGAAGCCCTTCTTAACCTCTTATGTTGGCGGTTTGGAAGGAAGAAAAACAAGGAGAGAAAAGCTATCTTGGCTTGACTTGAAGTTTTGATTGTGAATGAGATGATTGAAAGTAGATTGAGTGTAGATATACATAAGTAAGAAAGTTTTTCAACCCATTTAATGCACCCCCCCTTAGGACCGGTTTTAGGGGATTATGTTTCTCAAAATATCTTTTTTTTTTTTTTTCTTTTTATATAATGTATATGTATAAAATGTGTAAGTCAAAATGTAAGTGTATTTGAGATAAATGGTAACTTGTATACATTTGTGAAACTATAGTAGTTTTAGTTAAAATAAATTTTAATGGACCAAAGTAAATTATATTAAGATCATAAAATTTGTAAAATATATTTCTTGCATAATTTGAGTGATAATATAATTATCGTGTAGTTTTTAAGAAAAACGTTGTAATAATATAAATTTAACGATTTATATACCAAATAAATTTAAAACACTAGGTAAACTTAAAATATAGTTTTATAAACTAATGTAAGTATAAAAATATATTGGGATCATTTTGAAAGTAGCGGATTAAATGTTCAAAATAATAACTCACGCGATAACGTTTATTTAATATAAAATTTACGCGTTTAATGTGAAATGCAAAGTCATGAATGAACTAATATGATGCAAATGATGTTAATGAAATGTAGACTAAACTTAGTCCAAATAAAATGTTCGTGATGATATGATCATGAATTCGCCGCTAAACCATTAATGGTTACGCGATTTGGAACACGAAACCTAGTTTACGATAAATGTTGAAATTGTAAAGCATGAATTGTTTCGAGAAATGACCGAAAGTTCGGGTTGTCACATTCGCCCATCAAAAAGGAATTCATCCACGAATTCGGTTCGTGTTAGTCTATCGAATTTTGAGTTTGTGATGAATATCGAGGAGAAAAGACATGAAGAGGTGTCGTTACGGTTATTGATGATTGAGAGTGTACAAAACATCGTAGTAAAGAAAATATCGGATGAATCTCTCATAAGTAACACTTTGACTTTGAAATATGTGAAGATTTTGCTTGCACTAAGATTTATAATTAACTGCTCCCAACATAACATGACCCCTCCAGAATTAGACATAGTTAGCTAGGCTATGTATAATTAAGGAACGATGATGTGACGTTCGGTTTAGTTGTTATAACTCTCGATGCTTACAAGGATTTAAACCGTGTCGTTAAAATGGTCGATAAAGTAAAAAGAAGTAAAATTCTCGTAAGTAATAACAAATCGGAAAGAAAATAAGTACGATAGATGAGAATATTTTACAACGAGTGGTTTAGCAGAAGTAGTACATCTTAAGTCATAAGATCCGAATATGATGGAAGACATAAACTTAGTACAACATAGTACATAAGGAAAATTAAGACTGTTAGTTTCCAAACTTCTTCAGTCCTCCGCGTTGTTGTGACCATGACGAGCTTCTCCTCCTCCTAACATGTATGCATTCCCATGAGCACCTTCAACTGGTTGACCTTGGTTTTGAGGACATTGATTCCGATAGTGTCCTTGTTCCCCACATCCGAAGCATGTGACTACGGCTTTACCTTTACAATCCCTGGCTAGATGTCCCGGTGTTTGGCATTTGTGGCACTTGGCAGGGCAAGGACCCGAGTGATGAAAATTACATCGATTACATAGTGGGTGTGTTCCAGCATACCCTCTACCTCTCATTGGTGCAATGACATAAACCATTCCCGCTTCTTGCCTTCTATTTTGTTGTTGATGATGGTTAGTGTTACGGTTTTGGTTGTTGTTATTATAACCTCCTTGGTCATTTTCCCATTTCCTTTTGTTATTGTTGATTTGGTTATCATCGTTGTTGTTGTTGTTTTGGTTATTGTTGTAGTTGGTGCGGTTGTTGGGGTTGTTGTTGTTTTGGTTGGTGTTGGTGTACTTACCTCTCTCACTACCGGGCCATGAGCTTTGAGTCACCCTAATAGCTTCCTCGATTGTTTGTGGATCAAACGAAGTCACATCTCCTTGAATAACCTCGGGAAGTCCCCGATAAAAGCCTCTAGTAACTTCTCGTTATCCGAAACCATAGACGGGCATAACGCGCCAATTCTTGGAATCTCCGAATGTAAGTGTCAATATCATACCCAATTGTTACTAGTTCATAGAATTGCATCTCCAACTTTTTCACTCCGCACGAGGACAAAATTTCTTAGTTACCAAACCCTTGAATTGCTCCCAAGTAAGCTTGAAAGCATTCTCCATTCCCATCGGTTGAGCATATGAGTTCCACCACGACAATGCTCCATCGAGTAGTGTACTTGTAGCAAACTTGACCTTACTATCATCCGGCAATTACACAAAGAAAACACGGACTCAATTTCTCGAACCATCGCACCATGGCAAGGCTCCTTCATCCCTTTAAACTTGGTGGGATCTCCACTTTGAAATCCTTGTAAGAACAGCTCTTAACTCCGGATCCTCCTGCATTTCCAAGAGCAAAGAAGAAGCCTTGCGGCTTCAAAGAAGAACATGCCTCGGCAAAGCAGCAGCAGCCCACCGCTTCCTTTCAATTCTTAGAGCATCGGCTATGCTATCATTCACCAACTTTTGAATAGCCGCTTGGGTCATTTCACCGTGGGCTTTCTTCGTGCCATATCTTCTTCAAAACAAGAGGAAATGTGAGACGTAGCAAAATCCGATGTTAATAATAAACGCCCAAAGAAATGTGATAAGAATGATAAGTTTGAGGTTATCTTTCAAAATAATCGACGGTTTCCTAAGAAATGGGTTATGAGATGTCGTAAGTGCTTCAAATGTATGATGGTTTAGTGACTAAGTGTGAATAGCGTGTAACTCGACATGTTAGTGATGAAACAAAGGAGTGAGAGTGACTTTGCCGACTTAAAGGTTTATCTCAAGATTCGACGTTATCGGTGATGAGTCAACATATATAAAAATTATGATAGGGAATGACAAGGAATTCTCCACATTAGAGTATGAAGAAAGAATAATGGAATGGGCATTTAAAGGCATCCATGTGACAATCGATATGAAATGAAAGTAAATAACTCGAAAATGTACGATAAATCGCATGTAAAGTGAACATGCACTTATGATGAAATGATGAGATGCTATGATAATGTAGTTATAGTCTAGGGTCAATGATGCAACCTAGTTCTCTATAATCAAGCTCGATGCCAATCACACACCCCAAATTACCTGCTTTTGCGTGAATGGAATTCTCGGGATTGACGGTCATAGCATCACAATCACAGTTATATTGAACGACCTAAAGTGTCGTTTGGAAAATACATCGTTTGATTTAAAAAATAATCAGAGTTACAAAGTATAGGTCCCAAATGAAAATCATCTTGTGCAGAATTAATTTTGTTACAAGCCAAACGATGTTCTAAAGTTCATAAAACCCAAGTGAGACGCGTCGTCACCGCGACTCTATGATGTGTCCAAATGCATGCCATGAATCGAATGTCTTAGATACCTGAGATAAAACATGCTTAAAAAGGTCAACACAAAGGTTGAGTGAAATCCATAGGTTTAATCAATTCGTTTGAACACAATAATCGTAGTGTGAGTTAAATGGTTTCACACTCATCGTTGAAAACAAAATCGTATTTATTTCACTAAGTTCATGACACCAAAGCGTAAACATCGCACCAATAAAAATTGGTAATCATCGTTTCATCGCCGCCTAATAGGTAAACTTGCCAATTTACCTTCGGTTCAATATAGTGCGCCGATTTCCCTAACTTGGTCAATAAGAGCGGGAGTGTTAATTCCAATAGGCCTATTCACAATATTCGGCCACCGCAAGTGACTAATGGTTCATGATGTAGGGACTTGAACATGGCAAATACTTAGTGACAATAAAACATTCGGATATAGCATACAGCTCAAAGCATTTGTGTTCGATTAAAATGTAGCATGTATCTCCCCAAGAGTTTGTAAAAGCAGTTAAAAGAGTAAAAGTGGGGCTATGAACTCACCTGTTGCAATGATTACGATGACAAAAGTGGATACATCAAATATAGCGTGAATCTCGAAAATGACCTATTGTGAATGATATGATACTAAATGAGTTATGATATAATGTTATGCATGCATTTCAGTATGTTATTTATACCATTTGTGAGTTTTGAAAATAATATTTATCGTCGAAAATACTCTTTTGACGTCTTGACCATTCTTAAATTACTTTACAAGTATTTACGCCAAAATGTCATCCTACAATGGTTTCAGAATGATTTATGGTGAAATTTTAACTTTTCGTCAGAAATAACGTCGTTGGAAATTTCATGAAAGTGACAAAATGGCTTTGAAAAACTAGTCGTAAAATGGTGTACGTCGACGTTAGGAAACGAACTCGACGGTTTTGGAAAGCTTGTATCAAAATCTAGAAGTTTTAGTACATGAGTTTTCGTCATAGAGGTCTCGAACATAAAGATAATAAAGGTTAAAGATGGTGATTTTGTCCAATTGTTGTGTAAAAATGAGTTTCGCAAAGTTTAAGCGATCAGTAAATAATTTATTACAACTCCGCTATACAAACGGTTGGTCGCTTTGAAAAATATGCTTGGTGATCTCGATTTTATTAGAAGACATCTCGTTCCAAAAGTTCCACATCATCGATAAAAATAGCCTTAAACATGGTCGTTTTAGTTACCGTAACACTTGTCTCGTAAAAATAATATAGTTTTTCCGAAAATAATAGTTACGGCAAGTTTATGAAAACGTGTATATCTTGGTCGTTTCAAACCGCTTTCACGTATTATATGTCCTTAGCTTCGTATCAAAGTATACTAATATATTTTTGATAAGTCGAAATAATTTATGAAGCTTAAGGCTCGTTTTGACTCGTACAAAATAAAAATAGTATGCTGAAATTTTCGTAAAATGTATATATCGTCACAAACTTGAAAAATTCATAACTTCTTCGTTATAACTCCGCTTTAATCCGCTCAAGCGCCACGGATTCGCTTTTAAAGTATATTTTCTAAATATCAAGGCCAAAAATTGTGCCTCACTGTCGGATTTTCCAGAAAAACAAAACGAGATCAGACCACTATATATATTTGTCGAAAATAGTTTTCTCGTACTAAACCTATTCCAATCCCTTCAAATCAACTCCAAAGCTATTCTAATCCTACCATACACCTTCTTAGGGTGTCATGGGTTCCTAAACATCATCAAGACCCACATATACCAAGGGAATAATTATAGGATGACTTTGTATATCTAAAACTCTAAAAATCATGTAAAATGGTATAAACAACACAAGTCTTGCATGTTTGCTCCAAATATGAAGAAATAAATATGAAATGAAAGTGAAAGATGTAAAATGATAGAAATATGCTTACAAGCTTATTATGATGAGGTGCAAAGAACAAAGGTTTAACCTAAACACCCTAGGTTTTTATTTCAAAACCTTGATTAAGAGTGTATCTAGATTGATAAACACTTGAATTGGAAATTTTGGTGAAGCCTTCTTAACCTCTTATGTTGGCGGTTTGGAAGGAAGAAAAACAAGGAGAGAAAAGCTATCTTGGCTTGACTTGAAGTTTTGATTGTGAATGAGATGATTGAAAGTAGATTGAGTGTAGATATACATAAGTAAGAAAGTTTTTCAACCCATTTAATGCACCCTCCCCTTAGGACCGGTTTTAGGGATTATGTTTCTCAAAATATATTTTTTTTTTTTTCTTTTATATAATGTATATGTATAAAATGTGTAAGTCAAAATGTAAGTGTATTTGAGATAAATGGTAACTTGTATACATTTGTGAAACTATAGTAGTTTTAGTTAAAATAAATTTTAATGGACCAAAGTAAATTATATTAAGATCATAAAATTGTAAAAATATATTTCTTGCATAATTTGAGTGATAATATAATTATCGTGTAGTTTTAAGAAAAACGTTGTAATAATATAAATTTAACGATTTATATACCAAATAAATTTAAAACACTAGGTAAACTTAAAATATAGTTTTATAAACTAATGTAAGTATAAAAATATATTGGGATCATTTTTGAAAGTAGCGGATTAAATGTTCAAAATAATAACTCACGCGATAACGTTTATTTAATATAAAATTTACGCTTAATGTGAAATGCAAAGTCATGAATGAACTAATATGATGCAAATGATGTTAATGAAATGTAGACTAAACTTAGTCCAAATAAAATGTTCGTGATGATATGATCATGAATTCGCCGCTAAACCATTAATGGTTACGCGAATTTGGAACACGAAACCTAGTTTACGATAAATGTTGAAATTGTAAAGCATGAATTGTTTCGAGAATGACCGAAAGTTCGGGTTGTCACAACCCGTGTCAATTCCCAATTCTTTCTTGCTTTCCTCCAAAATTCCTCCAATCTTTTCTAATGAACTTCCGGTATCCTTGAACATTTCATCCAAAGTACGAAGGTATTCCGAGATTCCGCTCAAACTATCCATGTTACTAGACAACTTAACAAAGCAAAACAAAACAAATCCCGAATGATTAGCGTTAAAGTTAGTAAAACAAGAACAAACTATAAAAACATATAATAAAACAAACTAAGACACCTAACAAAATTAAAACTCAAATAAAAACTTAAAACCTAAAAATGATAAAAATCAACTCATAAACTCCAACCGGATTCGGTTGGATCACCAACCGAATCGGTTGGTTGAAAATGTTAGACAAAATACGAACCGGATCAGTTATGGGTTGCAACCGATCGGCTTGATCGAAAAATTTATATATATATATATATATATATATATATATATATATATATATATATATATATATATATATATATTTTCTTTTTAAGATATTAATGCAAATTAAGTGTCATTAAGGTGTACTAACTCCGCTTAATTAAATAAAACTCTTCATGAACTAATAATTAAATAACATATTAAATCTCATTAAAACCAAAACTAAAACTAAAACTAAATTAACTACCAATTAAATTCTATTATTAAATTAATTAAACTATAACCGAAAATAAAATTACTATCTAACCATTACCATTAACTATTAATATTAAAATTAATTAAAACTTGATTAACTAATAAATGACAAATGTAAAAAAATGGAAAAATAAATCTAAGAAATGATTAAACCACAAGAATTATTCTAGAAATCAAAACACAATGAACTAAAAGATAGACAAATAAATTCGAACCGTAAAATTTTCACAGAATGTCCAACCGGATTCGGTTGGCTAACCAACCGAATCGGTTAGTTTGTAACCAAAACTTTTTTTTTTTTTATTTCAAAACTACTAATTTCAAAGAAAATTAAAGAAAATCCCGAATCTACCGCCAAAAACTTGGTGTGCTCGGTTGGTGCAAGTTTTAAAATTTATAAACACGAATTAACCATCTAACCTATTAACACATACGAGCAAGTATACTCGTCGTAATAGCAAAGTTTGGTAAGTCGGGATCGTCCCAAGGGATTTTTGTTTGAAATCGATTTGATTAAAAGTTTCTAACAAGAAAGCTTGTCAAGGCTTCTCAAATAAGTGTGTACTAGTGAAATACGAATCAAGAATATAAATATATACTTGTGTGTAGTCTTATAATCAACCATAGATAGTGTTCATAAAGGTTTGGTGTATACTCTTAGTATGATGCACAAATCATAAGCAAATGATTCCCCAACCATGGTATTTGTTTGTAAAAATCATTCTAAGAACAAAACATTTAGGTAATCCTTTCGGTCCTTATCCCAATGATTATCCTATAGAAGTTCCATTTGTTTGCAACATGTTCTCATTAAATTTGTTCTTACGAATCTTTCGAATTCTTCGTGATGAAAATGTTCCTAGTCTTGTTTTAATAAGCAAAACATGGTGGTTGTCAATCACCATATCCCCATACTAGTTTGTCACTTCACTTTTGGAATAAAACATAAGAGAAATCCTTTCGGTCCTTTTTCTTAAAACATGTTTTATTGACAAATCAATCCAAGACTAGTATTTTCCAACAAACTCATTTAAACAAGATCATATATACATGCATCACATTTGAGAACACTATTATGATTAATTACATTCCAACACACAAGTATATCACAAACTACTCCATGAAAACAATCATATCTAAGCACAAGTCATAACAAGGTAATTCAAACAATTCAAGAGAATAGATTTCCATAACAAAGTTCATAGAATACCTAAACTTTGTGATTACAAGAATTAGAAATCGTGGATTGTAGCAACCAAGCGCCTCCAATCACCTAGGATCACCGCACAACCCAAACTACCAAAACAATGGACGAGAATGGTTCCTCCTTGCTCTCGGGCATTTTCAAAGAATACTAAGCTTTTGGGTGAAATAATAGGGTTAGTATTAGTTTTGGTGTAAACTAACACTCTTTGGTTGTGTCACACTTAGTATACAAGTACTAGGTTCTTTATATAGCCAAAGCTCTTGCTTAACTGCCCAAAAACGCTTTCTCAAGTAAATATCAAGAAATGATCGGACTCCAATGATTATGGGAGTTAAGGTGATGAGTGTCTAAATACTCATCATTTTGTACAAAATAAACTGCAAAATCATCTCGAAAATACTCAAAACACATCAAAATGATCAAAATACCACAAATCAGTGTTTTATGTGTTTTAAATGCAAAATATCAAAATCGGATGAAAAACATATCAAATTTGCAAAATTGCGCTTTAGTCCCTCAAGTTTCAAAAGTTGTCAAAAGCAGTCCCCGAGCACATAATTTCAAAGAAAAATCACCAAAGGTCCTTTTAATATCATAACTTGTCAAATTTAGTCCTTTGGTGAAAAATGTATAAAGTTTTGAAAAATTACAAGAATGGTCCTCCAAGTTTCAAAATTGGCGAAATTAGTCCTCGAAAATTGGAAAATGATGATTTGGTCCTCTGTATTTTGAAGCTTGTCAAATTCAGCCCTTGGATCAACTTTTCGTAATTGGCGCTTAAGGTCCTTTGATTTTCGGATTTTACAACATTGGTCCCTATTATTAAACCTTTGCAAACCAATTTGGACCTCGCACCTTGGACCCCTGCTCATTGCCTTGAACCCCTTTATTAATACCTCGCCAAGTCAAAGTGGTTTGACTAAACCCCTACGCGCCAAAAACCTTATCCTGCCTTTCTTCAACCTAGCCCCGCAATCACCGTGCTTTCTCCATCCCCTCCTCAACTTTTCCACCTTATCACTCCACCTTCAACATACTTCCAAGAAACCATAATTCATTCCTCACCAAACACTCAATCTCACACAACAAAGTTAAAAACCTCTTTTCCCGCCAAATCCAATCAATGGCTTAAAACCGCTTGAGCCATCCTAGGGTCCGATTCATGGTGGATTCACTTATAGAGGAGAGAAGACTCCTAGAGCTATAAAAGAAGGGGAAAAAGCAAGTAGTTAGTTTTATTTCTTTTTCCTTAATGTCGTTTTTACCTAAATGTCTTAGTTTAGTTTGAAAACTTTAATTCTCCGCTTTTATGTACTAAACTTAAGTTATTGTATCAATATCATATGTTTCAAGTTCTATTTCAAGGCTTCAATTAAATTTGATGTTCAAAATTCCATTGTTGTAAATTTAGTTTTTAAATACCTATGTTTAAGATTCAAACCGCTTCTTTGAAAGCTTAAACAAGTTTACTTAAGTCATTTATAGCTTTTGAAAAGCTTTTGAATCATTTTCAAGTTAATTTGATCCATAGTCAACAAAAGTCAATCTGTTAGGCTCAAGTTGGAAATGGTGATGAATTTGGTGATGCAGAGGATGGATGTGGGTTTAAACAGATTAGTGTAGTGGTTCTTGGGTTTGATTTTAGCCTCAACACTAGTTGAACATCCGTGAGTGTTAATCCAATTTTCACTTTTCAAGTAATTTTGCATATTGTGTTGGAATTGGTGTTTTCTGCTTTTACTTGTTTGTTTAGTTATATTAAAGATAATTAAGCTCGCTTTAGTCATTGGTTCAAGTCGGAATCACTAGTTAGCTTTATTGAATTTGCAAACCGGTCATTATAGGTGTGTTTGGATCAAGATTTGAATCGAGTTCGTACTGCTCGGTGTTCCACTCTTGTTGTTTTAAGTTTATTTAGCTCTAAATATGTCATATCCGTCTTACTTTTGAGCTTGTTACCCTATAGTCAAAATCATCTATCAATTATCATACATATACACGTTGGGATTTTCAAGGTTAAATTCTTGTTTTGTGTTCAAATTACCTAAACTTAGCTTGCATTAGTTTCCTTTCACCTTAATACATCATTTCCACTCTACAAATCGTGATCAAAGTTGGAATAAGTCAAACTTTTAAGTTTTGTCAAAAGTCAAATAATGCACAAATCTCATTGAGCCATTCTAAGAGGATTTTCATGGGTTCATTTTTGAATCAAATTCAATGAAATCTGTTGTTTTAAAAGCTCACTTGGTCTAGTTTCTTTTTGTCAATTTTGCATAATTTTGTGAATTTTCCTTAAGCCTCAAAAGAGCTTGTTAAATGAGACTAAGTCCCTCGCAGGCATCGTCTCCCAGGGGTTTACATAGTTTTTGCAGAGCTCACAAGAAGCTCATGAGAGCTTGTGTTGAGCTTATCTTTGGTTTACAAGATCTCACCCAGGTCCTTTCCAAGTCCCAATTGCTTGTTTTCATTTTTAGCTTAAACCGTGTCTGTGCGTAGCTTAAAGTACACACCCCGATCATGTTTTTAGCTTATAGCTTTTATATCAAATCAGTGCTAGATTGTGGTTTAGAGGATTAGGATAGTTTAATCTTGTTTCATTTGAGTTCCTTTAGCATAATATTGCCTCTGTTTTGGTTTGGTGCCCTTTGGATTCCATTTGTTACTTCAAGTGCTTATTTCAATAAGCACTTACTCATCGGCCCAATTTTCTACACATAACCCCATGTTTTTCTATTTTTCCTAGCTTCTTAATAATGTTTTAGACTTTTCCTGAAACTTTCTTGATTTTTCCAAGTTGTTTTGCTATTTTCTTAATTTAAATTAGTTTTTAATCATTTTAAATAGCTTTTAATACAAAAAATTAAGAAAAGGTTCAAAAAATAATTTTCATTTTTCTTAGGTTTAGATAAATATAAAAGTAAAAAATTAATTTTCCAGATTTTTCATAATTTATTTTGTAATTTTTGCAATTTAATTAGTTTTAATAGTTTAAAATTCCTAGAAAATAGAAAAATAATCATAAAAATACAAAAATAGTTTTGAAAAGTCTATTTTGATATTTTAGACTTTTCTAAGTCTTAATTTTATTTTTCTAGCTTTATTTCCTAATTTCTTGTATTTTAGATAATTATTTAATAGTTAAAAATAGTTTTTAATTAATAATAATTAGGTAATTAGTTATAAAAATAATTTTATTTTTCTTTAAATTTTCTTTTATCATTAGGATTGTAAAAATGTATTTTTCATATTTTTAGGATTTATATTGTATAAGTTTCGCTTTTTATTTTGCACGTTTACGTAATTTTAATTTAAACGTAAGTTTTTAGTTTTAAGTTTTAAACTTTCATCATTTTAAAAATAGTGATAGCGTTTATTTAATATTTTTAATCTTTTTTAATTTCCTTTAATTTTCATTTTACCCTTGTAGTTTATGTCCTTTTCCGTAGTTATAATAATTCTCAATCTCCTTTCCGCTCAAATCTCGCGATCACTATACGTCCGATAATCCATTGCATAGCTCACCGGGACATAACGACCGGGAGACTCTATACTCCTCGATCTTCATTGAGTTCGTGTTTAAACTGCTTTTAAGGTTCTTACGGCCGGCCATTCACAAGTGGTCGGCCATGTGAGAAACCTGACGGCCACATCATAAGGCAACAATAAATGCGATTTTGTGTAATCAGCGCCGTAAACCGGATCGATTTCTTGTCCGATCGAATCGGTTATTTCGACCAATTGCCCAAACGGATCCGGTTGCGGGTTACGACCGATCGGTGGTTTTTGCTATTTTGACTTTTGTTGACTTTCTCCTTACGCTTCATTCTTTGCTTACGTTGATGATTTCCAAAGCCAAACTTGATCTTTCCTTGTCAGAGATGCTTAGAAATCACTACGCCCATATCATTGAGTCCAAAACTTCCAAGCTCAACTTCCTTCCTTGAGAATCTTCCAAATGTGCATAAAAACTTCATTTCTTCATTATTCGCGATACACCGCTACATATACATACACACACGATCTTTGCACTTTTGCAACAGCTTATGAGTAAATATAGCCAAATATCATGCACAAACCGACAATAACGCTACTAAAAACATGTTCATTTTAGACGTTATCGAGACCCTTTGGTAAGTTCAAAGAGTTAGGGATAAACGATACCCTACGACTTTAGACACACAACGCGATTAAGAATAAGGACGTGACAATTCAACCATCAATAGGAGATAATTAAGGAGTAATAAAACCTAAGTGAACACATCTTTAAACTATCATACGAGCACACAATAATTAGACATAGACTACATACACGTAGATTAGATAATTAGATAAGTAGAGTAATCGGTAGAGATACCAACCCCAAATCCAAACCCCGAGATTTGTACCTTTCCATTTCCTAAAAACATAAAAAAGATAAAAAATAATCTTCCTCACCCAACCTTAGCGTAGTAACTTCTCACTAGCATTCCTATTCCCCAGAAAACGATATCAATACTCGGGCTTACCCTAATACTACACTACAACGATTAGGTTCATTGCCTGTGGTGTTATAAAACTTGCTCGGAGAAAAGGAAGTTCCTTTGACCCCGAACCAGCGCGTAGCGCTTTTCACATAGGCTTGAGGGTTCAAGAAGAAGGTTGAGGCAAGTGATGCAAAGAACCTAGCGGCTCTATTGTTTGGAACAAAGTGCTTGCGGTGTAAAATTTACTCCATTATTTGCTCCTCGCAAAATGTTTTGTGTCACCACCATTCATATGTCGAGTCAGTGTGATTGAGAATATGTGCATACAAGATGTAATTCGAATTTGTCATAGCACATTCACCCTCTCAAGCCTCCACTACACAATTTGATTCACTGCTTTTTAGTTGCATAGCACCTTCACTGCTTCTTTTGATAAAATGAGAATCTTTGATTCACTATTTTTTCTTCAAGCATGCATTGCACATCCGTACATATTCCATTATTGAAATCGATCATATAAAACACTCAACCGAAACTTGTACATTGTCCGCTTTAATCACCTCAAACTTGTATACATTCAACGCTTTAATTCACTATTTTTCTTTAATGTTGCACATTGTCTCACATTGATTCCATTCATAAACCAAGCACTCATCCGAAATTTCATTTATAAAAGCCTCCACCAAACATTCATTCACCACACAATAATCAAACAAACCACACCATGAATTCCAACAAGAAAAAAGGTTTGTCTTTTCATTTCCATATTTATATCATAAGGGCACACCATGAGCACATACACCGACTTTTTATTTTTTATGTGCGTAAATCATCTACATTTCAAGCAATGAATCAAGCTTAGAAGGTCCTAAACTTCATATGCCATGGAATACTACCTTCCAATTGATTACCGTGGCTCGGCTCTAAAAAGAAGATGCTAGGAAGACTAAAGCTCCAAAACAAATTGCCAAAACCGATGATATCATGGGTAAACTCAAGACATATTGCCAAAGAGGCTTTTAATGCCGTAGTCAAGGTTCTTGGCCTTCTCAATGCTCATTTCACAAGAGATAGGTATGAAACCATTTGCCAAAGATGGGTCAAAAGGAAGGGAAACAAATTAGCGATTAGTCATGAATGATGTATGTTGGTGATTTCTATATGGCTTAAATGCCCTTGAATAAAACTGTAAGGCTAAGGAACCATAGTTTTGATGCTTTTTCTTTGTGTTGGTAACTAAACTTTGTTGAAAAACATACCTTGGTGGGTGACCTTATGGTTGGAGCCATGTTTGCTTTTCAGTACCACTTACATTGGGCTATCATGATTTTTTTTGCAAATTAACTCTTCCGTTAGTGTAGCTTTTGTTTTTATGTTTCATACGCGAGAATTTGTTTTTATGTTGGAATTATTACCGAGGTTTTCTCGGTACCACTTCCACTTAATGATGTCATTGCGAGCATAAGACTTTGGTTTTTATGTTGATGTTGGTGAAATGTGATTGTCTAAAACTTTCATTTCATGATCGTGGGTTACAAATACAAACAAGGCCCCATGAATGTTAAACTGATGCACAAAAGAAAACCACATATTATACATTTACTTTAAACCTACTATGTCTGCACCCGCCTCTAAAACACATCATGCAACGCTGCTCTCCAACTCGCACTAACTAAAGCATGGGCTAGTTCCAATAGAACTATAATCGCTAACAACCCTCGTAGTTAGAACAGAGGACGATGAACGCTCAAAACCGGTCTCGAAACTCATCAAATAAAGCAAACGAAAGACGTTAGTGAAGATGTCAAGATGTCGATAATGAGAGGTACATGTAAGACATGAACTTGACCATTGCTACCTAATTCCAAACGAAATGAATGTCAATCTTGATATGCTTCCCTAAATTTGCTCCAATCAACGCCGAATAAGCAACCAATAAAGAATTCGATGATGAATACAACTAAAGACCATAATTTAATGTACCATGGACATAGCGTAAAATCCTCTAAGAGCAAAGAAGATGAGGCTCCCGAGGATCATGCATATAGAGGCAAACTCAATGAACCGCATAAGACAAATCGTGTGTAGTAAAGGTGAGGTAATCAGAAGCCTCGCAACACTCGATAAAGTGTCGGATTAAATACATGGGTACCATCACTCCCAACTTGGATTCCGTATCAACAGGGGTCCTACACGCATGACAATTGTGCATATCTGCACTCAAGAATCTCCACCGCATATTTTTTCTAGAAAACAAATCCCCTCGTGGAACATGAAACATAGATGATTAGAAAATTGTTCAATGGAAAATCCCGATGTAAAGAGGCTATAATCCTCCACAAAATGTTGTAGAGGAAGTTGTCAACAAAGTATCATCCACATAGATTAATAAATAAGCAACATAATGTAACCACCCGCATTTTTAGGTTACTTTTCATTTTCAAGAATTTACTATTCACTTTTACTATTCACTTTCACTATTCATCCATGTAAAATTTTTAATCCACATTCTCGTAAGATACATTATTTTAGTAATAACCGAGAGTTCAACCATCGTTAGATCATTTTCGCAAAACTTATTAAGTAAACATCGCTTTAAAGTTTTGTTTTAGACGGTCCACCGCTTAAACATCACGCCGATAACGAAAATCAACTCGACAATTTTTCACATCGATAAATTCTTAGATCACTCATGATTAATTTGAGAATTTTTAAGATTTATTATTTTTAATATTACCAAATAAGCCCAGAGCGTAACAAAACTAAACTTACGTTTTAAACAATTCTACTTACATCCGGACTTAATGATTCTCAAGACTGTGTTTCTAATATGTTTTTGACACTTTTACATTTTTTGAAAAGTCAAACATATTTCCTCCTTCTTTGACCATAAAGAAATTAACCTTGTACGCTCTACATTTTGCTTCAATCGCGTAACTTTTAAACATCACAAATAATCAAGTTATCCCGCGTATGACTAAAACCACATTTTCACATCTCATATCACTTTTAGACTAATTTTATTCTACTCTATATAAATCCACGGTCGCTTCCCTAAATTTCATTCTTTTTCGATAAACCGCAAATTACGAGTTTTGACCAGATTTCCGACTTTTAAACAGCTTTTGCACCCAATGAGACTTATCACCTATTTTATATTTTTAGATGGAGTATAATGATGAGTTTCATCATTCCTACAAGTATCGTATTTTTACAATACCCGGTTTTACGCTTTATGGCTTAACGACTTACGGTTGGCATTTAGCGAACCAAATCATGCTCTAAACTCAAGATAAGATCAAAATATCCACCTAAGTCATCTTATCAGTATATGGCCGACTTAGGGGGAGTCATCATTTGGTGGCATCATCCCAACCATGGTTCATTTAGATCTTTACAAGTGTCCTAACTTAACCATGGTTAATATTTAACCCAATATATGATTAACCAAACTTACCATCCTATAAATAGCAAGTGATATGCATCCTAAGAACCCTTATAATCTGTTTTGGGTCCTTCATATCACAATTCATACATATCTTCCATCATTTGTTCCATAAACCCAAGTTTATGCAAGGAAGTTCCAAAGATCAAGCTACTACATCAAATCTCTAGCAAGTTTAAGTGATCTTCTTGAGTTTAGATCCACCCAAGTCACTTAGTACTTCATCACCAACTCTTCAAGTTTGAAAGGGTGCCAAGGTGTGGAAAGCTAGCTCAATCAAGTCCTAAGTGTTCAATCAAAGTCCGATCCTTACTAGTTACTCCTTTCTTATTGAAAGCCAAAAGTTGTAAGAAACTTATCTCCACCATCATCTCATCTTTATTATTCATAATCTTACCTATTTCATGCTATATATATAGTTACTATGTTGGATCATGATGTACAAAATCTTTAAAACAAGTTATAAGAACCTATATGTTAAACTTGGGTTAGTAAGTGTATAAATGATAAACATTTGTACAAAGTTTCCAAAATCGACCACATATAGATCCGATACTTTTCATATTTTTAGATAATATTAAACAAAAACGTAGCAATTTGAATCACCAAACGGACAAACGAGTCAAAAGTTATAGGCAAAGAAGAAGCGAAACCTAAACGCTAAAACCGCCATGTAGAAGCTGCTTTTGGTTCTCGCCTTTTAAAAGTGGTACTTCGGTCCGAATCATCAAAAGTTAAAGCACGAAAGTTATCCGAACGACGCTTTCCTTCAATAGTAAAGCAACTCGGACCTTGAAAACGCTTAAACAGCCATTAATTTTCAAAACGTAAACCCGCCTTTATTTAGTCTCATAACTATACTTTTGTCACAACTAAAAGCAAACCAAGAGGCCTAATGGCCATAAGCCAAGACCACGGCTACGGCTAATGTCAAAACTAAGGTGATCATATTTATGAAAACGCCGTGAACTTGTAAAAACTAGATACTTATTAAAAACATGATAAACTTTATGTTATAACAATCTTCACTCAAAACATATTTTGTATCTACTAAGTGCTACAAAACTAGGGAGCTTCATGTGAGGGTTTCATTTGAGTAAAACGATCAAGAGTTCTTTGGATTTACGATTTAAAGTGTCCTAGCTCCTAACGCTTACTACATGACCTCCGAATTGTGATGGCCCGAACGGTATAAACTAAACTCGTTTTCACAACTAGACCATTTCTATACATGACATACACAAATACCATGTACTACATCGGGATCAACATAGAGAAGTATATAGGATGGTTTATGTTTTCCTAAACATTATTCCAAACCTAAGTCGCAACATTCTATTTTAGGTTGCTCGTAGAAGTTCTCACAGATATCCATCATTTTCATTATACATTTGATATCATTTACTCCGAAAGTGAGTTCATAGCCCCACTTTCTATTACTTAAATTGTTTTACAAACCCTTGGGGAGATACATGCTTTATTTTAAACCTAACACATTGCTTTGAAACCGTATGCTTATCTCGAATGTATTATGTGCACTAAGTACCACTATTTCCAAACTTAAGTCCCTATTATCATGAACCATTAATCACTCATGGTGAACGCGAATAATGTGGATAGATCTATCGATTGATTTAATCTCGCTTGTTTAACCAAGTCCGTAAACAAACGCACTCTATTTGAAGAACCATAGGTTAATTGGCAAATTACCTATTAGGTCAATCGTTACTATTATATCAATTTCTATTGACAAGTCGTTAACGCTTTTCGTATCATGAGCTTAGTGCAATAATAACTGCTTTTGTTTTCAAACCATTGGTGTGAATTTATAACTCACACTACAAACATTATGTGTTCAACTCGATTTCCTAAACTCTATGAATTTCACTCAACCTTTGTGTTGATAGCTTTAAGCATGTATTTCAGTCCATATTGTACGAGGTCGGTCACGGAGGAACACGGATACTCAAGAAGGCTATAAATTTTATTATCATTCGAAAATCAATTTAATGTATTTTGTAAACTTGGAACCAACTTGGATCTATTTTTAAACTCGATATATTTGAATGATAAAGCTTTTAAAACGACTTTAGAGATCGCTTTCTATTATTATGATCAGTAGCCATGAAGTAACACCAGTTTGAATTCGCAACGTATCTCGAAATTGGGGTGTTACATATTGGTATCGAGCCACGCTTATAGAGAAACGGGTCTAATCGAGAATTAAACAATAACTACTTTTTCAAACAAAACATTTTATAGCCTTCCGCTCTCCGCTGCCTTCCATCCTCTAGACGATTATGTGACTTTTAGGCATTTTAAGCTATACAAACATACTAGTATATTGATATATACACTTGACATAATTTCAATCATAAACAAAGTACTCAACATATCTCAGATGCCTATTCTAAGGCATTACGGCACAATCATATTTTCCTAATCTCCCAATCATGCATCTACTCGTGCTTTTAGGATTACGAAACTTTATCAAAGACATTGTAATCCGACTACAATGGTCTTTCCTACTTCCGCATATTGTGAGATACAATGGTTTCATTCATTTTCAAGACACCGTGAGATATAGTGGTCTCTATTACATTCTCGGACAATCGTAAATCCTACATGGGTCTCTCTTATACCCTCGTATAATCGTGAGTGAAACAAAGGGTCTCAACTATTTCTCGACCTTGTAAGTTGCACAATGGTCTCTATTATTTCCTAGACATTGTGTGTTGCACAATGGTCTCTATTATTCCTAGACATTGTGAGGTACACAATGGTCTAATTTACTTCACGACATTGTAAATTACACAAAGTCTCTAGGAATTATCTTATAAACCTTATATGATATTATTTTACATGTAACCCGTCACGGTCTATCAATTTCCTAATGGAAATATAAGAAATAGGATTTCTAAAGGACAAAGTGACTCAACATCTACAAAAGTCGAAGTTCAACAACTTTCTACAACATCAAATCTTCTCGTCATTTTTTTGAAGTACTAGCTCGATTAGGTTTCAAGGATATCATTCCGCCATATTCCTTTAAAATTCACTTTTGATTTTAAAACAAACTTGACATCTCTACCTAAGAATAATGGTAAGCGACGCTACACTCTTCTAATCGTCAACATATCACATCATTATCTCGAACCCCATAGAAATTCGAAGTAAAACTTCACAAGACCACATTTCTTTCAAACACTATACGATATAGCCTTCATCCCGAAACCACCTAAGACAGGATCAACTTTGGAAATGGTTTGATAACCACTTGCCACAAGCAAAACTTTCCCTACAATGACAGCTTATCACATCATTACAAACCATTTCACATCAACAATATCTTACACCTTTGATTAACAATAGTTACCCTAACAACAACAAAACTATTCCATTTTGAGGCACTATATAGACGAAAGTATTAGTTAACCAATTGATGGGCTAAGATGTTCGAGATCACCCACGAAACAACAAGGAAACTATACAAATATAAATTAGGCTCCATGCCGCACACTATCACCAAAAACTTCATGTTAGAAATTAAGGTTTTATTGATAACCTCGATATAATAAGATATGATTCGTTTTGAGAATCGGGAAAAGCCAAACTTTAGGTATATTGGACACTATAAGATTTTAACAAACCTTTAGGTTATCAACTTAAGCCACATGGTACATAATATATTCTATGACTAGAAACTTGAGAACGCAAATATTAGAATTCACGATACATCCACATTTCCCTAGACAATTCAACATCGGTAGACACCCTCGAATTCCGAGACGAATTCCCATTAAGGGTGAGACCAGAACCACCGCATTTTTAGGTTACTTTTTATTTTCAAGAATTTACTATTCACTTTTTACTATTCACATTTACTATTCACTTTTACTATTCATCCATGTAAAATTTTCAATCCACATTCTCGTAAGATAAATTATTTTAGTAATAACCCGAGAGTTCAACCATCGTTAGATCATTTTCGCAAAAGTTATTAAGCAAACATCGCTTTAAAGTTTCGCTTTAGACGGTCCACCGCTTAAACATCACGCGATAACTAAAATCAACTCGACAATTTTCCTCGCATCGATAAATTTTAGATCACTCATGATTAATTTGAGAATTTTAAGATATATTATTTTGATATTACCAAATAAGCCCAACGGTAAACAAAACTAAACTTACGTTTTAAACAATTCTACTTAAATCCGGACTTAAAGATTCTCGTGACGTGTTTCTAATATGTTTTTGACACTTTACATTTTTTGTAAATGTCAAACATATTTCCCTCCTTCTTTGACCATAAAGAAATTAACCTTGTACGTTCTACATTTTTGCTTCAATCACAGAATTTTTAAACTTCACAAATAATCGTTAAGTTATCCCGCGATGAAGAAAACCACATTTTGACATCTCATATCACTTTTAGACTAATTTTAGTCTACTTAATAAATTCACGGTCGCTTCTCGAATTTCGTTTTTTTCTGTTAAACTGCGATTACGCGCTTTTGACCAGTGATTTCGACTTTAAACAAATTTTTGCACCCAATGAGACTTATCACCCATTTTATATTTTTATATGGAGTATAATGATGAGTTTCATCATTCCTACAAGTTTCAGATTTTTACAACACCCGGTTTTACGCTTTATTGCTTAACGACTTACTTGCTGGCATTTAGCGGAACCAAATCATGCTCTAAACTCAAGATAATATCAAAAATATCCACCAAGTCATCTTATCACTATATGGCTGACTTAGGGGGAGTCATCATTTTGTGGCATCATCCCAACCATGGTTCATTTAGATCTTTACAAGTGTCCTAACTTAACCATGGTTAATATTTAACCCAATATATGATTAACCAAACTTACCATCCTATAAATAGCAAGTGATATGCATCCTAAGAACCCTCATAATCTGTTTTGGGTCGTTCATATCACAATTCATACATATCTTCCATCATCCGATCCATAAACCCAAGTTTATACAAGGAAGTTCCAAAGATCAAGCTACTACATCAAATCTCTAGCAAGTTTAAGTGATCTTCTCAAGTTTAGATCCACTCAAGTCACTTAGTACTTCATCACCAACTATTCAAGTTTGCAAGGGTGCCAAGGTGTGGAAATCTAGCTCAATCAAGTCCTAAGTGTTCAATCAAAGTCCATCCTTACTAGTTACTCCTTTCTTATTGAAAGCCAAAAGTTGTAGCAACTTATCACCACCATCATCTCATCTTTATTATTCATAATCTTAACTATTTCATGCTATATATATAGTTACTATGTTGGATCATGATGTACAAAATCTTTAAAACAAGTTATAAGAACCTATATGTTAAACTTGGGTTAGTAAGTGTATAAATGATAAACATTTGTACAAAGTTTCCAAAAATCCACCACATATAGATCTCGATACTTTTCATATTTTGTAGATAATATTAAAACAAAAACGTAGCAATTTGAATCACCCAAATGGACAAACGAGTCAAAAGTTATAGGCAAAAAGAAGAAGCGAAACCTAAACGCTAAAACCGCCATGTGAACCTGCTTTTGGTTCTCGCTTTTTAAAAGTGGTACTTCGCTCCGAATCATCGAAAAGTTAAACACGAAGTTGTCCTAACGACGCTTTCCTTCAACACCAATGATGCTCGGACCTTGAAAACGCTAAATGAAGCCATTAATTTTCAAAACAGAAACCGCCTTTATTTAGTCTCATAACTATACTTTTGTCACAACTAAAAGCAAACCAAGAGGCCTAATGGCTATAAGCCAAGACCACGGCTACGGCTAAGGTCAAACTAAGTCTCAAGACCATGGTAGTCAAGACCAAAGTCACGGCAAGGCCATGGCTAAAGCCTTAAGGCTTGTTTACCCAAGACCATTAACTAAGGTGATCATATTTATGAAAAACGACGAGAACTTGTAAAACTAGATACTTATTAAAAACATGATAAACTTTATGTTATAACAATCTTCACTCAAAACATATTTTGTATCTACTAAGTGCTACAAAACTAGGGAGCTTCATGTGAGGGTTTCATTTGAGTAAACGATCGACGAATCATTGGATTTATGATTTAAAGTGTCCTAGCTCCTAACGCTTACTACATGACCTCTTAATTGTGATGGCCCAAACGGTAGTACGATATGTATAAACTAAACTCGCTTTCACAACTAGACCATTTCTATACATGACATACACAAATACCATGTACTACATCATGATCAACATAGAGACGATATAGGATGGTTTATGTTTTCCAAAACATTATTCCAAACCTAAGTCGCAACATTCTATTTTAGGTTGCTCGTAGAAGTTCTCACTGCATATCCATCATTTTCATTATACATTTGATATCATTTACTCGAGGTGAGTTCATAGCCCCACTTTTATTACTTAAATTGTTTTACAAACCCTTGGGGAGATACATGCTTTATTTTAAACCGAACACATTGCTTTGAAACCAGATGCTTATCCGAATGTATTATGTGCACTAAGTACCACTATTGCCAAACTTAAGTCCCTATTATCATGAACCATTAATCACTTGCGGGTGAACGCGAATAATGTCGATAGATCTATCGGGATTGATTTAATCTCGCTTTGTTTGACCAAGTCCGTAAACAAACGCACTTATTTGAAGAACCATAGGTTAATTGGCAAATTACCTATTAGGGCAATCACACTATTATATCAATTTCTATTGACAAGTCGTTAACGCTTTCGGTATCATGAGCTTAGTGCAATAATAATGCTTTGTTTTCAAACCATTGGTGTGAATTTATAACTCACACTACAAACGTTATGTGTTCAATCGATTTCCTAAGCTCTATGAATTTCACTCAACCTGTGTGTTGACAAATTTTAAGCATGTATTTCGTGTCCATATTGTACGAGGTTGGTACGGAGGAACACGGATACTCAAGAAGGCTATAAATTTTATTATCATTCGAAAATCAATTTAATGTATTTTGTAAACTTGGAACCAACTGGGACCTATTTTGTAAACTCGATATATTTGAATGATAAAGCTTTCTTAAACGACTCTTTAGAGATCGCTTTTCTATTATTATGATCACAGTTATGAAGTAACACCCGCTTGAATTCACCGCAGATCTTGAAACCTGGGTGTTACATATAAGACCCTTGTTTATAAATGAACAGGCGAATCACATCTATCGTGATAGAAACCAATACGAGTAGCATAACTCGCGAACATTTGAAACCCGCGCAGGTACTTGCTTAATGCCATATAACATCGATGTAACAAAAACATGATCGGGACCCCGAGGATATTGAAATCCGTAAGGTCAGGTGCATATATACGCCTCAAAAGTGTACCATGGAGAAAGGCATTCTTGACATCGAGCAAGTTGACATGCCAATGTCCGTAAGTAGCGAGACTAAAGACCATGCGGATAGTAGCTAGTTTAACAACCGAGCTGAAAGTCTCATTGATGCGTGAGTTCTGGGTTGAAAGACTTCCTTTTCAATGAGCTAGCTTTACAACCCACTAGGTAGTGTACCTAATCGTTACAGTGTAGTATGGGTAAGCCAAGGGGGTTGATCGTTCTCTAGGGGAATAGAGATGATAGGAGGAGATGTATGACGAGAAGGTAAGGTTGAGGGAGATTCTTTTTAGTCTTTTATGTTTTTTTGAAAGCAAGGTAAATATCTCGGGGTATAGGAGTGAGGGTGGTACTTCTACCAATTTTAACTATTAATTAATTAAACTAATAACTAATTAAACTAATGAAAAAGAAAGGATAGACTATATATTGTAATGCTCTTATGATGATTAAAAGTGTGTTTACTTAGATGTTCTTACTCCCTAGTTATCTCTTATTGGTCGGTTGAATTGTCACATCCTCATCTTAATTGGTGTGTTGTATTCCGTGTGGTCATAGGGGGTGCCTAATTTCCTAATTCTATGAATTATAACTCTCCTCTATACTATTCGGATAGCTGGCACCGCAAAGATCTCCCGAATACTCTATTATCCTAAAGCTACAACTCACGCAATAAATCAACGATGGCTCAAGTGCACTCTAAAGCTTTATGCTATTTAGGACGTTCAAGCTCGCAACATGAAAGAAGAAGCCAGTTTTCCTTACTCTAGCGTCTATTAATCAAGACAAGAGACAACCTAACAATAATTAACAACTAGGTTTCATAGATCTAAGCAAACACAATAGTAATTTAGCTACTCAAGATAAATAAGCATGCATACACACAAGAAATTAAACATAGGGTAGACATAATGATATGATGGATTAACAAACTTATCTTATGATGTAAAGAAGGGTTTGGAACCCTAAAAACTGTCCAATTCGGACTGTACACGAGTTAGGGTTTGTTCTCCAAATTTCTACCTCTCTAAATGTAGAAAAATTGAATTCTATATATAGATTTACAAGTGAGACGACATCCCCTTTTGCTTGTGACGCCATATGGTCGCCTTCTTTAGGGTTTCATTTGAGCCAAGTCATCGTTGGGATCGCGTCAGTTGAGGAGTGTGACGCCGTCTGTCTTCATGAAGGACGTCATCTTGAAATGGTTCTTGGACTTGTGTAGAAAATAAGGAGACGCCTTCAGATATTAGGTGTGATGCCATGCTTTAGAACCTCTTTTTCACCGAGCCGTCAGAGATTCTAATTAGAAAACTTTGAGGGACGCTGCACGCCTTTGGTTGGGACGCACAGTTTGGCATCCTTGGATCATGACTTGCCTTTTTCTTAATGTTTTTGCTCCTTTTCATCCAAATCTTCATTCCAGTATTTTGTTTCCAAAAGACCTAAAATGTGAAAAGAAACGATTTTAAGTAGTAACGGATATAAAATGTATCGATTTAGGGCTTAAATGATCCCCTAAAAACTTATGTTTTAAATCCTTATCACTCATTGAAGTCAAATTGTGTGTTAAATGTGCCCTAAATATTTAAAAAAAAAGGTACCTTAACTCATAATTAGTTTGTCGCTCATGTCAAGGTCGAGTTAAAAGGCCATTACATACCTAGTTATTACATGTTACGAGATTTATGAGGCATTACACTACATTTTATACGCGATTTACTCGGTATATTTGTATTGAAGACCCTTGACTCTTGACTCTCGATTTTGGGTTCAGGAATTGAAAGCAACTAGTGACAAGGGATTGTGGACTTAGGAAACTATTTGTTTTTGTTTTTATTTTTACACCATTTATAAATGTGAATCTCGTGACTTATCCTACCCTTACTTATTCCAAATGTTAATCCTAATCTTTAGCCTACTCGAGGGAAGGAATTGAGCAATCATAGGTGTCTCGCTCATGGATTTAGGCTAGAATTTGTGATTTTGTCGTTTTGATGGAGTAGTGTTGTTGGTAAAGGTTACCTTATAAGAATTATTCACCCATAGACTTGTGTTTTTTACCCAATATTGCCTTTGGGAATTGTTTAGACATTGGCTCTATTGGTGGAACTTTGTATACCGCCAAGCCTATGATAGAATACACATTATGACCGTGATTTCATTCCTTTCGTGAGGTGCTCGCTTTGAGATTTCTTGGATCGGTATTTTGTAAACTCATATCTTCCGCTGAACTGGGAGATATCTTTTAGAAATTATAATCAGCTCTACTCGAGGGCTAAGTCAAGTGAAGGGATATTTGATAACATCAAATAATGTATATATATTTTACTATCAATATTTTGTGTTTGTTGCCTTTCTTTGTATCATTTTATATGAATATGGTACTTAATTATTTCATATTTGCATATTCGTGTTTAAAGTGGCATTGGAACTAAAATTACGAGAAAAGACTTTATTTGGACGATATGAACGATATACGACGTAAATAAGACGAGCTCTCTACGCCTTATACATTATTTAATGATAATTCAATGAAGTCTCGGATGCTAGATCGTTACGGCATAGACGGACGAGGTCTCTAGGTCAGATACACTGGAGCATTTATTTACCGAGCATATGCGAAATAATACTACCACCGCTTCTAGCCGTAGTCATGAAAAGTTACAAAAGCATTTTTGGTCGAAGTAATATACGACGAAGCAAATCGATGGATTTACGCCAGAATGGGTATGTTAATACAAATAAGTCAGAAAACGCTTATTTATATTTTACGATCTTCTAATGTTTTGTCGATAACAAACGAAATCATTTTAACGAAACAAATAAAATACGTAAATGGTTTGAACTAATAGTTTCTAACGATTCACATTTTCACATAAAACACTAAAACAAGTATAAGTGATTTTATGATTTGTAATATATTGGATTTCACATACACATCATAACATTAACACAATGAGCACATAGATGGTTTTAGAGAGAGAAAGAGGGACATTCTAGTGAGAGAAACTTGTAGAATATTAGATTACCAAAGAATATCCAACCTCTACCTTGCAAGGTAGAGGGTATTTATAGGTTACAAACTAAACGACCTCCGACGGCCCGTGGATCGTGGATACAGCTGGTAAAGACCCGACCTTCCTCCACGGTGTTGCACTAAACTATTTTAAGCTACTAACTAACTAATTAACTACATAAAAACGTAACTAATGACCAATCTACGAGCTAACTTGTGCTAGATAATAGTTGGGGTGACCGACTCTTCAATACCGGAATTATCTAATTCCTAACAATCTCCCCTGCGGAGGTCACCCCATGTTTTACATTACGTAACCTAACATTCTATTCTTGACTTGGTTCTTGAGCTCAGAGACTTTCATACATCAACATCGTGAAACTTAGTGCATAGGTGGTGCAACTTCAAAGTCCGCAAAGATTTGTACTTTAAATTGGAGGTCCATTTCGATCCACGTGATAGTAAATATGAACCACTTTTGAGATCATCAAGAATCAAACAAATCTTTGAAACATCCATTGTGGTGTTGTGACTTTAGGACCGACATGCTCACATTCGATCATGATATCTTCTCATCGAGTTGCGGAAGCATTAGTTGATTCATGACATTGATGCAGCAGTAGCGTAAGCATGGAGTGAAAATATCGAGTCATTGATGCACTAATCATGATTTCTTTCGAGATGAATGTGTTAAGTGAGCATGCGGCTATGGATTGACCGCTTCATTCGATCACCGCAAACGCCGGGCGACTCGCATACAACAAGCTTAGCAATAAATCGCACGAAAGTGTCTTTGATCACTTTCGTTGAATCGAGGTACACGCCCACGGTTCCCGCTGATCAAGACATGTACCGCCTGTGATCGTGTATAATTCAAGAATTTCCTTGACAGGGTTTCGCAATGCTCTAGTCGTTCTCAAACCGAACGCCTCAAAGAAGACAACACGGAGTGAGTGAACCAAATAATTTAAGTCCACCGATTGATGAAAAGAGATTTGAAAACAATCGTATTGCTCAATAGAAATTGTTTTTGCAATACAACGAAGGTTTTATTGAAAATCAATTATCAATCATAAAACACCTTTGGTTTGAAATATGAGTACACGGTCGATGTGCTAAAGAAAAGAGTTGTTAAGCACAAAGACCGGTTTTTCAAAGGTATCCGCAAATCCATAACTCGAACCGTGATTGATTCAAGAGATTGAATCGCCCCATTGTTTCTGCTCGCTTGTCACATGGTTGATCCATATAATAGATCTCACATGCCACCTACCGTGAGCTTGTTTGATGTTGGCTCCGTAAGGCTTTCCATCTTCATTGTGAATATGTAAACACATCACTCGGATGTTCCGCAATACCACAAGGATAATGCGAGGACTCAAGATATAATCTCTTTCCACATTGTGTGAAACAGAGTCTTCATTGAAAGTGTCCTAATGAGATTTATTGATGATCTCGTGGCTCTAGACTCAATTTGTGCATATTTGGATCCCGTGTCGAGACTAGGGAGAGGGTCTCCTTCTTCAATATCAACAATCTCTAAGAGAAAGTCGATAGATAATGTCGGTTCCTCGTGAGAATGAAACAAGTCCTTTTAAGAGGAACTTGAGTGGTTTGAAAGTTGAAGTGCAAGCGCCATCGGGTCCATGACGCCTTGTCTTCAATACCGATGTTACCATCAAGAGCATATGAATTGAACCCGGTTTCGCCTCTAAGGTTGAATAAATGGAGGGCTATTTGTTTTCACCCTTTTCTCATTCAATTCTTTTAATTCTTCAACCCTTCGCAAGCTTACCGAGACTTCATAGCTAGAACCTTGTTGGGTTTATTCCAAGATTAGCTCGCCTTAGTCCGCACACTTCCCATATCTCATTTTCTCCTTTTATCATCATACCTAAGGACTTCTACACTAACTAGTGGATTGTCCTCGGTAGATCCCTCCGGTTCAAGGGATCATGGGAACCAATACCTAACCTTATCATCCTTATATCACCGCATATAAAGTAAAGTTGGTCGGTCTATTTGGTATTGTTCATCCGCCATTGGATCCAATTGAAAACCATTTGAAAATCAATTCGTATACTTGTGATATATTATCAAAGCATTTTGTACCGAATTGTTTTTGATATTTTAGAACGAGAACTCCCTCAACATGTGCCTCAAGTATTTGAAAATGTTTTGCACACGGAGGCAAGAGAAAGAATTAACTTTTTGATTACCATTTTCTAAAGATATCAACATCACTTCCCACATTAAATCAAGTAGGTGTAGCATTTCCGGGAAGGATGAGGTTTCCATGAATTTGCTCCCCCTCAATATGTGCCTCGAGGTTGAAAAGAGTTTTGCACATACTAGAGGGAACCCTTTATCATCAAAGGATTAGAAGCCATGTGATCAAGGTACTTTAAAAACATTTAAAGTTGAATTTGCAAAGATTTAAGTGTTGTGTACCCTGATGACTTGAATTTGCAAAGAGAGTTCTCCCCCTTAATATATGCTTCGAGATTCGAAAAATTGTTTAGCACATATAAGAGAGAAGTTTGCACATAAATTGGTCATCTTATCTTTTAACATCTTTCATATTTATATCACATTTTCTCCCCCGATCAAAAATCTTAAATCCTTTGAGATTTTGGATCTCAAGTGATTTAAATATGTATGAGGTAAAATATTTGTAGGAGAAAATGTGTCCGATTTTATATGATCAAAAAATGGATAACATGATGTTTCCCTTTTACAAGGGGAAACCATAGTACAAATCCTAGCACTATTACATGTATTACAGCTTGTTCATATTTATTACACCACATATTACACATAGTTAAAAAACCATAAACAAGATCCCAAGAAGTCTTCATTCATCCTCTCAAGAAGTTTAGTGACCATCACGAAGCCTTCCACCAACAAAACTTTCAAGGTCATGGAAGATCCTTCGTGTCTTGAGTCTTCGCCCGATTGCAAAGAATGAAATGTTCACATCTCTTCACGCCATCCTCATCCAAAAATGGTTTTAATCCAAGATTTCATATCAAGTTTGGCTTCTTTCACTCGTGTCAAGTTCTTCTTCACCAATTTGAGCGCACCATCACTAAACTTGTAGAGTTCACAAAGACGATAAGCATACGAGATCCATATCCGCTTGGTGAAGATGACGGCTCTAGGGGTGTCAAGGACTTTGTATTCTCGATGAAATTCATGCCCGCTTGCATTCCATTGAGGACTTGTAAGGTTGATCCTAGTTTGGTAGCTTTCAATGCCAAGTCGAAAGTCCTCAACTCGCTTTCGAATGACTAAGCCCCGATCCAAAGAGTGACAACCGCAGAGGGCCTTTTTCTCACGCATGTAAGTGCTCAAGGTGTCCTTGAAGATTTAAGAGATAGAGATCTTCAAATCATTTGGCGTAAGATGTTTGAAGTCGTTCTCTTCAATAGTATACACTTTGAGGTCGCTCTTTTAAGGACAATCTTCTTCAAGTACTCATATCCATAGATAGGGAAGATCTCTACACTAACAACACTTAAGATTTGCAGCTTTGATCCGACATCATTGCGCCTTTTATCGCACCATGTCTTTCGATGTAGAACTTCTTCTTTTGAACCACCAAGGAGAAATACCATAAGAAGTCGCAATATCATACTTTTGTTCTTCATTTGCCCGCACTGATCAGAACCATCCGCTCAAGCCCCGATCGTAGTAGGTTGCGCTTTTCATCTTTGATATTGATAGAGCAGTGTCTTCTTCACAGAGCGAGCACACGATAGTCCAAGTCGTGATTGAAGAAGAATTTCACCGAATGGTCATCCGACTGTGTTCACCACCAAGAGGAAGAGATTTGTTGACATTGAAGCGATCGATTTGATCACCGACTTGGTCATTTAGCATCTTATGGCATTCTTCCATCCGATATTGAAGATGATTTGCATCCGAGTGGAAGACTTTGACAATTTCGTAAGCTTGACCTTCAAGATCTCTTGGTGTTATGGATGAGATGCTCTTCCGCTCACGTAACCATCTAATGAAACTTCCCATATCACCGCAGTAGTGTAGAAGAGAGTCTTCACCGAATTTCGTAATTATTGGTGATAACCGATGCCCAATTGTTGTCGTGAATCATAGAGTCGACTGGATGGTCCATGGGTTCGGAGAAGGAGGTCTATCTTCCACAATGCGCCTTTGAATTGTGTCTCTCAAGGTGCAACTCGATGTGCTAGTGCGATTCCCACCATGTAAGAATCAAACCATCAAGGCTTAGGAATATGCTTTGTAGATGCATCATCTTCATCTCGTTCGAGTCCGCCATGACATGCGACTCTTCGTTAACCATTTGATCATCGTGAATAGAGGTGGACGGATGTGAACCTTGAATCAACCGTCGTCCGTGCAGCAGATTTTTTCTCGAGTACTCGCTTTTTGTAGGATCCGATTGACCGGAAGATTTTGGCGGTGATGATGGTGGTTGTGATGGAGGTGTGTTGGTTGTTGTAGAAGGATTACCGATCCGAAGTTCCAGCCCCCGCTGGTGGTGGGGGTGGAGTGGATCTTTGCGATCCTTCATCAATGCTTCCATTACAATTGTTCTCCTTTTCTTTTAGCTTTTTTCTCCGACATCAATCTTAAACCGCTCATAATTGTCGAACTTAATGGATTCTTCAAGTGCCTCATAGAGTTTATCGTGAACCTCATGCTTGTCCTCTTCAAATTTCATACATCCTTTCACACGTAGTCGCTCTCATATCGGTGATGGGGAGGTCCTTGAATCGCCTAAGAAGTGGAGCCCATTGCCCATTCCACAAGATCCTTGACTTCTCCTTCAATGGCGGCAGAACCCTTCATTGAAGTTGAGGTGCTCCAATCTATAGACACGATCCACCGTAGAATCAACAGATTTAGGAAGTTGCCTTCCGAGCTTCTATCCTTTTAATGGCTTTATCCAAGAGTTGATCGAGGTGAGAATCAGGAGGGAAGTCGGTGGAGCCACCTCATCCGCAATTGTAATGACAGTTCGGGGGTTGGTGGTGTTTGTACAGCTTGAATGAGAAGGTGGGGGTGGTGGAAGTGCAATGATAGTGAAGATGCAATATTGGAGGAATAGTAGACGATCTTGTCAATGTCGACATTATACATGGATTGTGCAAAGGTCTAAGGATTTGTCATTAATGAATTGATCACCAAAAGAAAAATCTTCATCAAGATTCTTAAGTGAGGATAGAGAGTTAGTAGACGATTTGGTTCATCCATCTTCAAGGTCTCATCGATCTTGTCTCAAGGTTCTCCTCGAGCCTTTTGTAACAGAGTGTCAACATTCAAGCCGATTGAGTCTCACCAAGTGTAAGAGATTCCTTAAACGCTTTAGCACCTTGACCACCCAGATTGTTCTTTTGCATGAGATGAATCGTTCTTCTTCACTCATATTGATTTGTGGTGCTTGATGGAGATGATGAGATAGTTAACAAAGATGTGAGCAATTTGTTCGGGCCAACACTTGCAACTCCTTTACCCTTGTCAAGTGTAATTGGGGTTGTTTGTCGAGGTAGTTGAGCGGGTTCTCTTAACACAATTCCACCCACCGGAGCTTTCACATTCGACTTTCAAGGCTTTGTCAATTCCAAGTTGCGATCAAGATCATCTTCATCGCTTAGCCTGTAACATTCCTTGGTATCTCAAGTGTTCTCACCAATCTCCTTTTCCACTTTCTTCCTTTTACTTTCTCGCTTCGGATGCGGTGTCGATCGTTGAGACCTTTCAAGTCTCTTTTTAGAAGAGAGGCATAGGATGCTTGTGAGGTCGACTTGGTCATGGGAGCATTTGGTTGTAAAGGAGAGGGTGTGACATCAAGAGAGTTTGGTTGCTTTTTCATGTATTGCTTGAAGTAGTCCTTCTTCTTGATATCTTCTCGTGAGAAGACAATCGTGAATTGGCAATCCAAATACTTCTTTATCCGCACTCTAGGAACATATTTCGTGTTTCCTAAAACAAATTCATCTTCCGCTTTGTGTAAAGTTGATTCGCACCTAGGAGTGAATTTATGAGTTTGTTGTAAGCACCGGATAACAAGCTTAGAGAACTGATGCCGGAATTGTTCTGCTTTTTTCGCCTTGAGCTTTGTTTTGGAAATTGATTCACGATATGAGCTTGATCCGATACATTCTCACTTTATCGAACCCCGATGTTTTGCCGATAAGCACAAGTTAAGAATTGTTGTAATGGCTCTCCAAGGTTGATACATGTGTCCAAAGGATTGTCGATGCTCTTGAAATACGCTCGATAACCCAATCCAATAAGAAAGACAATCGATCGTCAAGACCGTGGAGATTCGTAACGAAAGTCGTGGTTACATGGGTGATTCCAAGAGCCTTGCTCGTAATATCGTAATCAATTGTGAACACTACTTGAGCTTTGTTTTGGAAATTGATTCACGATATGAATGTGTTCATTGATAACGAAAATTCTTCCCAAATACGATCCGATACATTCACATCAACCCTATTAACGATTCCCCATAGGATTTGCAAGATAGGGATTCTCACTTTATCGAACCCCGATGTTTTGCCGATAAGCACAAGTTAAGAATTGTTGTAATGGCTCTCCAAGGTTGATACATGTGTCCAAAGGATGATGTCGATGCTCTTGAAATACTGCTCGATAACCCAATCCAATAAGAAAGACAATCGATCGTCAAGACTGTGGAGATTCGTAACGAAAGTCGTGGTTACATGGGTGATTCCAAGAGCCTTGCTCGTAATATCGTAATCAATTGTGAACTCCATATCATCCAGCTTGCAGAGTATTGAATGTGATTTTGTTCCATTGAACGGTGTTCCGTAATTGTTGAATGTAAATGGTCGGAATTGAGCATTGCTTGGTAAGTGCTCAAAGAAGTTTGTGTTTTGAGGATGTCAATAGAAACTTTGAGTATCGGATTTTGTTGAAGCCTTTGTAGGTCCACATAATGCTTGCTTTTTCCAATACCGCCCATTGACTGGGAAAGATTTCTTCGTCGAGAGAAGTTTGATGATGCCAAGGGTAATGCTCTTTTCTCGATTGAACTTGCCATTGATGTTCGAGTAATCATACAATCAACAAGAATGAATGGGAACAAAGTTAGATGATAAATGGTAAGTGAGACAACATTGAGAGCACCCTTATGACATAGAAGTAGTAACTCGTAAGGAGTCCCCAAAACACATACAGAGAAAGATAGAGTGGCATAGATTACAAATATATGACAACTTTCAAATATATGATAACATTCATAATTGAGATATTTCAATGAAGTACACCATATAGATAAATAATTACATGACGAGCTTATAAGGATTAAAGGGCAAAAGAGTGCATCTCAAAGTGATCATGACATGAGCCAAGATACACATGTAGAAGTGATATATTGATTCAACACGTCGAATTAGGAGATCCTAAGTGTTGAGAGAGTGAGGTCATCTTTAGCACAAAACCTTTGAGCATTATAATAATCCTTGACCCTAAGACTAATTCGCAACATGAAAGTGAACAATGTTGCAAACTTGTAAAGACAAGTCGTCATCTAGAGTCACAGACAAGTCGCTAATAGTTTAGCATTCTAAGTCGCTATGCTAATTCGCTAGTTTGTAAAGTCAAGTCGCCATGAACAGTAACTGAACCAAGTCGCTACAAAATAGTTAACTAAGTCGCTAGGTTACTAATTCGCTAACTTGTAAATACAAGTCGCTAACTACTAACTCGCTAACCAAGTCGCTAGAATATAGTGAACTAATTCGCATGTAAACGTAGTCGCTAAGTTGAACACTAACTCGCTATGAAGAACATCTGCACTAAGTCGCTACCAAGAACAATTTAAATCGCCACCAAGAACACTTCTAACATCAACCCATCACCAATCCACTTAATCATACATCAATGTATTCCAAACAATATATTCCAAACAATATATTCCAAACATTTTGAACCCGCTCAATCATTATACAAGCAACAAACATACTATTACATGAAAAATCGAACCTAAGCGAGAGACAATAATCACAACTCACGAGCTCGAAAGGATCCGGATATAAAGGACATGTTAGAAACCGGACACAAAAGCTTAAGAGAACAAAGATAGAGGAATCAAGCAAACCTCTTACTAAGTCGCTAGGATGAGCAAAAGTGACGAAGAGAAGAAAAACGAGAGAGAAAAAAACTTGTTTGGGAAAATGGTAACTCGCTAATGTGTAATTCGCTAGGGTATACAAACCATCTTAGGCAATATGACACAATTGGTCCTTGTGGTTTTAACATGAGGTGAGGTAATTCGCTAATGCAACATAACTTTCACTATATGACAAGTTTGGTCCCTATGGTATTGATGAACGAGTGGTAAGTTGCTAACACGGATTAGACAACGCCTCTAGCATGGATTATCACATCGATCACCATGAATCAATTAAACATTTAAACACATAGGCAATTACTACGAAGGCACACAAGGAAAATCACACGAGCAAGATACAACCACAACCAATAACCGAGAGAAACTCATAACCGATATTTCAAAAGCATAACCAGCTAGTCACACAAGCAGAAACCACCACAACATACAAATAAGCAAACATCATAACCAAAGATGTAAGCCAATGGCATATAAAACAATCTCCCCTCAATCAATGTCATCAAAGATCATTGATTGATATTAACCAATCCTATTATAACACCAAGAATATATCATTTGTTCGAACTTCATCTATGATCCCGTGCCATTATTGAATGACATTTCTAGGACCGTAGATGTTATCGATAACAAGGAATATATTCTTTATTAGTTTGAGGAAAATGATAAAATTTTGAAATAAATAAAAAAATGACATAATATTTTGTAAAGAAGTATATATTTTGAAAAAATGATAAAATCTCAAATTTTTTTTTTTTTTTTTTTTTTTTTTTTTTAAGGAAACTTGATTTATACAAAGATATGGATGGACGAGTCCTGATTCAAGATGAATAGGAGTCAAAGTAAGAAGTACATCAACTCTGGCAAGCTATAGCTCCTGAATGAGCTATGTTCATATCTGAAGGGAACCAAGTCATGAAGTTCCTGATTGAATTGAGCATTGTACCTGAAAAAGACTGAGAGCACATTGTACTTGAAGCACATGTAGACTTGTACATAGAAGGGTTAGTGACATGTTTAGTCTCACATTTGGATGCATCACAAGATAATCCGACGTATCATTAATGGGGATCCTATTTGGTTCTACATTCTTGAAAAGTTTACCCGGGAATCCACTGAGGCATGATCTAGGAATGTAAGTTCGCTTAAGTCCTCAGAACTTAAATAATCCGCCATGGGAATCCATTTGAGACCGCAGAAGTTAAGCTAAATGAGTGCACAACCTTGTTTTGACTATTTGTCCTATTGTGATCGAGAATTTCTTTGGGGATTGATCTGTCAGATGATGTTTTGCATGAGACCTAGTTAAACTTATTGCATTTCTGATCTGTGAGTGTTGACCATTAGTCCTATTTTTGGGATTCAACATATCTGAACTAGGCAATGAAGTGACTGGTTTTGACAAAACAGACTTACTATCAACTTGGGATGTAAGCTTAGATTTCAATGGTTTAGCTCTTTCAGATCTAAAGGCATTAGGTTGTTTAATAACTGTTTGTTTCAAGTGATTCTGAACATTTGACTTTCCCAAAGTTGAAGGTTTTGCAAACTTAGTGTTCATCCTATTTCCAAAGATACTTCCCGAGCTCATTTTTAGGGCAACAATATTGAAGCTCTTATCCCGAATTTGTGCTTTGAGGTCATCAATATCTTTCTTCAAGAGGTTAGATTGATTGACTAACTTAGAGTTTGTTTCCTCAAGGTTCTTTCTTAAATGCTCATTTTCTCTAGAAGGTTGGACACACATAGAGCTAGTTCGTAATTTCTAGATTCTAGTGTATCACTCATCTCATGACCATTATATTTCGGGCTTCGAGAGAAGCGATTTCGCATTTCTTATGGTCGAATCTTTGTCCCGAATCGATTTTAACTTATTAATTTCAAAAATTTCTAAATTCGAAGTTCCAGACACAACACTGCTTTTTTGCATAAAGCATTTCATTCTTATGTTGTATTTCAATTTGCAAAGAGATACGTTGTTTTTCAAGAATTGAAAATTTGTTTGAAAGCTCATCATATACCCTTTTTCAATCATGTTACTTGCATTTGATTCGCATAAAACAAAGATTGATTCCACATTGTTATGTTCGTAAAGAGTCATGTACCTTTTGTGAGAATTTGTGTGATCGATAAGTGTACCTTGTTGATTGATACCTTTTCTCGACTGGGAATTTGAGATCGCGTCGTTTCTCTTCATCCTTTTCCATCACAACCGAGATTCTCGCAATCGTCTTCTTCACCGTTCAACTGAATGAGGCATGACACGTCATCATTGTTCCATGGACACTCTTGACACTCATTCAATTCCTTCACTTATTATTCTCTTTGCGCTTTCTCGATGTATGTTTCCATATTACTCATAAGTTGAATAAATGAGTTTCGAACTCATGAATTTCCATTCCCGTGTGCTTTTGAAAGACATTCCACCATGATATTATCAAAATCGAGGAGTATTCTTCCCGTAAGTGGTCAAATTGGTTGAAGATGGTTTGGAGAGCAAATGAGAATCATCACTGAGAGCTTTTCTTTGGTAATTTGAAACCCTACCGCTCTAGGTTAAGCAAAACAGCTCTTGTTAAAGTGGGAAAATCCCGACGAAGGATGGCACAACTTGTTCGATCCATGGTTGTGGATAAGAGTAATTTAAGAAGTCGATCGAGATGTTGAAACGGCTCACCGGTGCATTCCATATTCTTAGCATCATCTCGCAGACATTAAGAGTGACTTGTTTGAGTTGTTCGATTGATCGACATCGAATCATTAAGTGTGTGGCCTTCAGATAGGCATTCTGCTTCACTAATCAGGCCGTGTCATAGAGAGCAAGTACTTTGGTGATTAAAGGATCCGTGATGACCGACATTGTGTTATTATGAATTACTCCCAAGTCTCTAGAGATTTAGAACCAACTCGCTACCAACTAAATAGCAATAATCCCAAGTCGCTAGAAGATACCGCACCAAGTCGCCAACACTTAATTCGCCACCCCGCTAAGTCGCTAGAGTTCCAAGTCGCTATCCGATGTAAGTCGCTAAGAAGTAACTCGCTAACACTCAAGTCGCTAGCAAAATTTCGCAAAGAATTGCCACTCAAGTCGCTAACGATGCAAGTCGCTAAAGAGCAACTCGCTATGCACCAAGTCGCTACCACTGTCGCTACCCGTAGTGGAGAGTCCACTACTTGTATCAGAATCGCTAGGTGTAACTCGCTAGGTCTAAAACTCAGAACTCGCTATAAATTAGTGAAGCAAGTCGCTACGAAGAAAGTAGTCCGTGAGCTAAGTCGCTAGCAAGAAAAACCATATAAACATCACTTTTCAATCCAAAACAACCCAACCAAGATGATTCAAGCTACCAAGTGAAGACCTAAACACTTGTGATGATTCTAAACATAAAAGTACTAACAAAATTCAAACTTTAACACAAGAAATCAACCAAATGATGCAAAACCACTAAACTTTTTCAAACTCAAAACCACCTAAAACCACTAGAAATCCAAAGATGTGCAAGATATGATCTAACCATGGCTCTTGATACCAATTGTAATATATTGGATTTCACATACACATCATAACATTAACACAATGAGCACATAGATGGTTTTAGAGAGAAAGAGTGGGACATTCTAGTGAGAGAAACTTGTAGAATATTAGATTACCAAAGAATATCCAACCCTCTACCTTGCAAGGTAGAGGTATTTATAGGTTACAAACTAAACGACCTCCCGACGGCCCGTGGATCGTGGATACAGTGGGTAAAGACCCGACCTTCCTCCACGGTGTTGCACTAAACTATTTTAAGCTACTAACTAACTAATTAACTACATAAAAACGTAACTAATGACCAATCTACGAGCTAACTTGTGCTAGATAATAGTTGGGGTGGTTCAATCTCGACCGACTCTTCAATACCGGAATTATCTAATTCCTAACTATCAACGCCCAACATAAACAACCAAATAGATTGACATAAGTCGATCTAAATATTTAAAGGAAGTTTTAAATTGGCAAAACTATTCAACCCCCTTCTAGTTTTCCACAATTGGCATCGAGCTTCATTACCAAGTTTTGTTTGTATATTGTACTTTGAAAACTTGATACGATCCGTATGTTTGAAAACTACAAAGAAGGGAATTTCTTAAAACAAAAGTCATGTTTTTAGAAATCATCATATGTTGGATAGTGATAGATCATTCTAACATTTTCTTTTGAGAAGTCTTCATACTAGATTTGGGTATCTTAGAAGATCATGAAGTATTTCGCTCTATGATTTCTAAAACCATAAAAGGGAATATAGCAAAGGATTGGGGTATTTAGAAGATCATGAAGTATTTTAGGCCTATGGTTTCTAAAACCATAAAAGGGGATATAGCAAAGGTATGTTTTCTTAGTTACATTTTTTTTCAAAACGTGCTAAATTGCTTGTGGACAAATGGTGATATATGCTTCTATCTTATAATAAGCATAATATGAAAAGTGTTTTAGTGATTTTTTTCTTTGAAGTTTTGTTGTTAGATATCTTGTTAATCAAGCTTGAATAAAGGTAAAATGGGTAATATAACTTCACTAAAAAGTCTACAAAGACTAAACCTTTTCGTTGAGTCAAAACGCACATTTTGTAATTGCAGTCGATCCGCGGATCCCTCAGTTACACCGGACGGATCCTCAAGCAAGGGATCCGTGGGATCCGTAGGTCTGAAGATCGCTTTTTCTCAATTTCAAAAATTCATAACTTTTAACCGTAAGTCGTTATAAGTCGTGCCACCTATCGCCTTAAAGGAATTTGAGTCTACTTTCATTTAAAAATAATTTCATAAACTGATTCAAAACAATAATTTACGTAATCATTGATTAATAATAGAAAGTCATTTTTCGGTCATAACTTTTGCACAAACTTTTGATCTAATTGAGACGGATGTTTTCGCTTTTGAATAACAATGTGTCCTCTATTGAAATTAAGGTTTTGATCATATTTATAAATATAAAATAAACTACTCAAGCTTGGTATACATGTTTATATTTAACACAAAGCGATGAAAAGAACTTTCGTATGCTATGCTAAATGATAAATTGTCTTCTTTGCATTACTTGATTATTTGCTTATCTAAAATAGCTTTTGTGCTTGTTTGATTGAATAGCATATGTGGTTTCCTTACCTTGCTATTCATTATCTTGTTTGTCGATTTAGTAATATTCTACTAATCAATGTGCTATTTGAAGGAATGTTTGGGATAACATCTAGCTGTGTCGAAAATGTTAGTTTAGATACTTAAATAAGTCGTATAGGTTGAAAAATGTTTAAAACATATAACACACTAAATGGATTTTTGATTGAGTTTGTCATGTGTGCAACATAAATGTTTTATGTGCTTATATGATTTCTTTTGTTCTTGTATCGCTTTTCTAAAAACAACAAGAATGTACATCGGATCATAACCTACACTTGTGTTGATGATGTACTCTCCCATTTTCCTTTTCATGATCGCTCTCCAAGCTTCATAGTAGGATTGACAACTTGATTATTTCATTCGATATACTCAAGTAAATTATTTTGCAACGCAAATATAATTGTTCATATCCGAAAGTCCAAACTCAAAGCTTTCCAACAACATATGTTGAACTAGCTCATCCAACCATTTTTGTTGTTTACTATATGGAAAACTTTTAAACCTATTTTTAACATGACGCCTTCACCTTAGTTGTCTCAAGTATAATATTAAACGCCAAGTATCATCATTGTTACTCTTGATAGGCCATTGTAGGAATATAAATTTTCCTAACTCGAGAATGAATATTGAGAACTTATTGCACTAGAAACTCAATTTGACCTAACGGTTGAATGGCTTCCTTGATAGAAGTTGGGTATGTGGAATCACCCGTAAAATGGTCGTGTTTAGCCGTAATTGAGCACCGCTAGTAATGATCTCATATTCATTCTCTCACTTGGGAAATTTATACTCCTATGTTTTCCTAAAGTAAGTTTACAATGGAAATACTTTGCATTGTCTTAGGATTACTAATCAAACAAGTTGTAAAATTAATTTTCTTTAGTTAATCACAACCACTTGCCTCATCAAGCGATTATCTTGCTTTGATCGAGAAGAGCTACATGACTTCATGGACGAAGTTCATTGTATGCTAATCACCATCCGTAATGACTATACATAGTTCATTGCTTCCACACAAAACAACCCTACTGCCTTGAACACCATCATCTACTCTGACGCCATTGTTAATACGATTTACTAATCTAGATCGTAAATCTATTTTGAGCTTCTTGAATAGCGGTTGTTAAGTTTGATAAACCTATGTGTTACTTGTGAGCTAGATCTCATTTAATTGCTTATGTGCTATTTCTACATGCTCTTAGTATGTTTTACTTGTATACATGTATGCTTAGTGTAGAGATCATTAGCTTCTAAGTTCGATACTTAGAACAAACGCTCACTGTTAAGTAAAACTGTCCCAGATGCCGGATCCCTAGTTTGTAACTATCTGGATCCCTCAAGTGAAGGATCTGTGGGATCCGGGAAAATAGAAGTGGAGTTTCAATCCTTTAAACCTCAAACCATGTTCCTAGATTACTTCACACTAGCTGAACTTAATACTTTAGGATGTCTTAAGTCCTACTCAAGCTTAGTAAGCTTCACACTCTCTCATAGCTCATTAAGGATCATACTCAAAGTGTTTTTCGATCTATCGTTTCACCTAAACTCATTACTCTTCCGCTCTCTAGATCACTCATTATTTCTCACATGATCCCTCACATCTAGACTTAGAAATCTTTCGATTATGGCAAAATTGATCATAATCATCCTTACCTCTAAATTGGTCGAAATGGATCAAATTGTAGTTCTTCCACCTTAAAACCTTTAGGATCTTCTCCAAGACATTATCCTAAGTCACTATCTGATCACTAGGATCATTTAGCTCCATTTGACACTCTCAAGATTTTAGTGTCATCTTTGTTCATTCATGGGTACTCACGAAAGTTCCAATTTCTTCCATATAAGGCAATCATTAGCTACATCACTCATTGCCCTTGAACATTTAAGTATCCTTCCATTTAAAGACACTTAGGAGAACTGAAACACTCAAAAAGGTATAGGCTTTAGACATTTCAAACATCACTTCTATCCTTTCCTAGCTGCTGAGAGTCGGATCCCTAGGATTAGCCTAGACGGATTCCTCATTGGTGGGAACCGTAGGATCCGGGTGATGATTTATGTCAACTCTTGCTCGAACAATCATTTCAAGCTCATCTTGCTAACTTGAACACTCCACCTCATCCTAATTAAATCCCTAGATCAAGAAAACTCAAGTTGACTCTTATGCATGCTAATCATCACATTCCAAGGATATTAGAGACTTAAGTCTTGAATGCACTTGCCAAATCCTTCCCTTTATAAGTCATCTTGCTAGAATCCTTAGTCATCAAACACAACATAATTCTCAGCATTTAGAAACCTTTTCCTTCGTCATTTCATCATGAGGAAAGCTCCTAGTGCTAAATCATCCAACCAAGAACCACCCAAGAAACTTGCTCGTATAGTACACGAAATTTCCTCAACCGAATCATCTCCGATTAAACCCACAAATGGTAGGATTTCCCATCCACCGAATCATCATCCGTAAGAGATAATAGTGTTAGAATCTCACCTCAACAAACCCATTCAACAATTGCCAAGAGAACCGCAATAATTAGCATTAAACCTTTTAGGTTAGAAAAGGATCATCGAGATCTAAACCAAACGCATTCTAGTTCTAGCAAAATTTCTAAACCTTCATTCCTAGAGCATGGACTTCACCAAGCCTCTCTATTCATTAGAGCATTCACCACCGAAAACTTCCCATTCACCAACCTTCTCATTAAAATAGGAACCACCAAGGACTTGATCATATATAGGAATTTCCATTACCACCACTCTCATTCCTAGTAGAACCTCATCCTAAATTACTCAATGTACCTCCACCATCATTTGTAGAACCTCCTCAAAACATCCTGTTCCTAATCAAGACAATAATTGCTCTAATTGTCTAAATCACCCAAGGACTTGTTCAAGAAGTACGAAATGAGTTGCATTTCATGTTTAATCATCTTCTTGAAAGATTGGACCAAATCAACAAGTCTACTCATCCCTAGACTCAAGCACATTGTTGCTTCTTAAGCTTTGGTCACTTATTAGTATTAGTAGAATATAGCTAAATCATTCTCTTAGTTTTTAGAGATTTGTTGATCATCTCTTATATTTTATTGAATGATAGTTTACTTGCCATATTACATTGAGTATATGTTTGTTGGTTGAATACATATCTTATTTTGATGTTAACATTACTTGTTACATCACCATTGCTTGAATTTAATCATCGGTACCGCACGGATCCCTCAAAATTGCCTAGACGGATCCCTACTAGAGGGAACCGTGGGATCCGTGAGACAGAAAACTATTTTTCTACTAACTTGGATCACATATGCAGGAAATTGTGCATTATACTTGTTTTCTAACCTTTGTTTTGTAGTTATTCAATCTACACTTGAAGCCTTTGACACCCTAAAGCTAGGGGAGCTTTGTGTCAAAACAATACATTGCAAATTAATTGCAATATTAGGATTACATTTCTCAACATCCCTTTGCAAAATTGCAATCATCAAGCGGGAGCACATTCAATCACTTAGATCGAAATCTTTGCAAACTTAGTTGCAAACAAACTAGCTTAGTATTACTTACTTGGCGCCTTACATAGGATGGACTCGTCAAGGGGAGTAAAGACGAGATCCTTTCCGGTACTTCTCTCTGCTTCTTTACTTTTACTTTTTCACATGTTTTTCTTAAAAACGATGTGTTGCTTTCTTCAAACACTTTTTGTTTCGACAAAAGGGAGAAGAAAGTAAAACTACAATTCAAACTTTTACAATTTTAGCTTTTCCTTAAAATAATTTTATATTTTGTCATCAACAAAAGGGAGATTGTTAATACAAATAAGCCGTAAAACGCTTATTTATATTTTACGATCTTCTAATGTTTTGTCGATAACAAACGTAAAATCATTTTAACGAAACAAATAAAATACGTAAATGGTTTGAACTAATAGTTTCTAACATATTCACATTTTCACATAAAACACTAAAACAAGTACAAGTGATTTTATGATTTAATATTACATATGTACAACAACTAGTGTTTACATATTTGGGTAAAATATACACATAACTAGTATGTAGTATATTGGGTAATATAAATAGGTAGAAACTAAAGTATCATGACCCATTGAGCTTGACCCATAACCCATTGCATGACATCATGCTTATATCATATATGGATAATATCCATAACCCATGGTATTGACCCATACCCAATGTCTAGATACATTGAACCCTTGGTGAGCACTCAGAGAATGTCTAGAAACATTGAACCCTTGGTGAGCACTCAAGAGATACATTGTATCTAGCCAAAGATCCATGGATAAACCCATGACCCATGACCCATAACCAAAATACCCATGGGCAAAGAGGATGCGTTCCACGGATCCCTAGTTTTGTGCTAGCCGGATCCTTGTGGAAGTGATCCGTGGGATCCGAGGAACAAGAGAATTTTCTCTATAAATAGTGAGCTATTTCTTTCCTTTTGCTCACCACTTCACATATACTCTCTCAAGTTTTACATCTCTCAACCTCGGATCCAAGAGATCTATGTAGTTTGTCTTTGTTTTGTGTGATCTTCTAGGTTCCTCTTAAATGCAAGATCACCACTTCTTGAAGTCAAGCAAGCTCAAGTCCATGAGTTGCCATGCTTCATCATCATCAAGATAACTGAAGTTCTCTTGTTGATAGCTCTTACTTTCTCCATAGATGTTGAAGGCATTAGTGAAGAATGCCAAAAGTGTCAAGACGAAAGCATTAGTGAAAGGTGCTTATCGTTCGTGTCAAGAGCATTAGTGAAGAATGCTATAGGTGTCAAGACGAAGGCATTAGTGAAGGATGCCAAGCGTTGTGTTAAAGGTATTAGTGAAGGATGCCGAAGAATCAAATCAAGTAGCATTTGGGAAGAACGCCTAAGTCGTATAATCGATGAGGTGCATCGTTATACATATAAGTATTTGTTTACTTCCAAGGATCGTGATATCCTTGAAGGTTTTGTAACAAGGAGTAGATCTTCTTGATATTAGGTGTTGTGTTGTGAAGGGTAGTAGTTCCTCCATAGTAATGGAACTAGGTGCTTAGCCTAGTACCTAATAAAGGGTAGGCGACGTTGTGATAGGATTAGTTCTCCTTGGTGTGAAAGAACTTGTTGGTTAGCCTAGCATCGTATAAAGGGTAGGCGACGTTGTGTTAGGTGTGGTTCGCCTTGGTGTGAAAGAACTTCGATCTAGCTTTATACCGAAAAAGGTTAAGCGACGTTGTGAAGGCTTCTCCGCCATAAGGAGTTGGTGTAGTGTTTACGAACTCTCGAGTAGGTGACTCGGGGAGTGGAGTAGGCAAGGAAGGTGTCCTTGTAGCCGAACCACTATAAATACTTGTGTCGTGGTGATGTGCTTCTTACTCTATATCCTTCATTACACGTTTATATATCTATCTATCAACGTCCAACATAAACAACCAAATAGATTGACATAAGTCGATCTAAATATTTAAAAGGAAGTTTTAAATTGACAAAACTATTCAACCCCCCCCCCCCTTCTAGTTTTCCACAGGGTAGCTTGGATGCCAAGGAGTTAAAATCCAGGGACCAAACTCAGCCAATTCATATTAAGTTTTATATATATCACGTGGACTGAAAGTTTTGCGATGAGAACAATCAGGGGCTAAACACGTACAACTCATATGAAGTTTGAAAGATATTATAAAAGAAACTGATATTTGTATTTGTGGTTGGTTCATGTTGACGCACGACCAAAGCAACAAAAGGAAACACAAGGACCGAACTGGAAAGGAATCTTAAAGGCCTAATGCGGACAAGTTTATGATAGTTTCACATATATATATATTTTACTCCCATTTACAAAAGTGGGTGTTCGATTTTGGTATATGACCGATAAAGAGGAGAAAACCCTTTATGGTTTTCTACTATTCGACACCAAGAAAGAAAGTCATGACATTCAATTAGAAGATCAGGATCGACGACTTAGCACAATATGTATACTTTATTTCAATACTTAACGCTTGATTCACATGGATTAATTCTTATTAATTATTTGATTCCATATTTATTTGTTGGAGTAATTATTGTGTTTTATTTACTGATTCTTTGCTATTAATTGGTTTATGTTCATTAAGTGTACTTGATAACATCAAATAATCTGGTTTCTTGACTTCAAAACTTGAATTTTGGATGAACGGTAAATGGTGATGACTTAGTTATAGATTTAGACTATTTGCTTGATTTTATTTTACACCAATTTTATCCCATGTCTTATCCTACCCTTTAGTCATGAAGCGTGTCTAGGTGATGCAGTAAACTTGATAACATCAAATAATCCACGAATATTAAGTGTCAATTTCCAATTTCCGATAATGCTCGTATTTTATATCATTTATATGGATTTACGCTTGTTTTCCTCTATATTTCACTTTCAGGTAAATTACGAGCATTGGAGCTAATGAGACGCGGATTTGGAGAGTTTATTGAAGATATATGATAGTATGCTCATTTTGAAGATGTTACGGCGTAACTCCCCTCTCACATTACGCCGTAACAGAAGCGTGGCTCAAAAAACCAACTAAACGGAAGATTACGGCGTAACTCCATCCCAAGATTACGCCATAACTAATTAGGTCAAATGAGGTTCCGCATCCGCAAGCTACACCGTAACTAATTCCACAATTACGGTGTAATCACGATTTATTGAAGATACGGCGAACTCATTCTTGATGTTACCCGTAACCGCTTTTCGAGCAAATTACGAAGAAATGGATGTTACGACGTAACTCTTAACTTAAGTTACGCCAGTAACGGATCTTACCTATAAATACCGCCCAAATTCCATCATTTCTATTCATCCACTTCACACAAAAATTTAGAGAACGTGAGTAGAAGGTTGAAGGCAGATCTTAGGAGCATACGGAGCCATCTCCAAGGAGAAATCACTCCCTACGATAAGCATTAGCATTTTATCATTTCTTTACTTTCAATTCATGTATTTCGATAATGTTAAACATTGAATCGATTGTTTTAGTTAATATGAGCGGCTAAGCACCTCTCGGTGCTAGCCTAGTTATGATTCCTTAATTATTTTTTTATGTTTACATTGCTTCCGTATAATTGTTTCTAGTGTATGCATGCATAGTTTGTTGGTAGCTACCCTTGTTTGGTAGTTTTGAATGGCGGTAGTGGCTAGTTACTTAGGAGATATGACCAACCGACCCTAAGTAGTTAGACGAGTGGGAAGGGTAAGAATTGACCAACCGACGACCCTTCCTCTCTTGTGCGATTTGACCAACCGATCACCTACCGTTTGGATGAACTTAAGAAGTTAGGGATGAGTGTTTAAGATGCTAGCGCCCGGGCACTCATCGTTATAAATCTTGCATGTAGCGGAACTTAATGACTTGGCTTAGAGGACTAAAAACAACTGGACTTTTGAGGGGTCACCCGATGATCTCCGGTGGAAACCTTTGCTGATAGGTTAGGACGAACTGGCCAAATGTTGTCCTAGCGACTTTTACCCCCACTTGAAGCAATTGGAAGTAATTAAACGTGAACTTAACATGATAGGAAGATTAACTAGGTTAGCACACTTCTCCTCTATTGATCACAACCCTCGCCTTTACTTGCTTTCTTTTATTTTCTTGTTTTAGTAGTTAATTAATCATTTCAACAAAACCCATTAAAATCATGACACCTAGACTTAGTTAAAATCCGCACACATAGCTCTTGGGACAACCTCGGTTTTACCAAATACTACACTACACACGACCGGGTACACGCCCGTTAGTGCATTAGGGTAGACCATAGGTATAACGAGACAATATAAATATTAAAACACAGTCAAGAAACCTCGCATCAAGTTTTTGGCGCACGATCGGGAGTTATATTAGGATTTTCATTAAGTCTTTCATTTTGTTTTGTTTTAAATTTTCTCAATTTCTCACGATCTTTTTCAAGTTTCGGTACCATGGAAGTTGTTAACATTGATGACCTCACTCTTGAGGAATATTTGGCGTTGACAAGAGAAGAACAAGGGTCGAGGCTCGTAAGACCGGCGATTGGAGCTAATGTCCGCTTCGAGATTAAAGATCAATTTATGAGGAGCTTCGTGCTAACCCTTTTTCGTGAAACAGGGACGAAGATGCGTATGAGCACGTTGAGAATGTCTTGTACATCGCAAGCCTTTTCAACATTCGGGTGTGTCTTATGACGTTGTTATGCTAAGGTGTTCCTCATGACTCTTCTTGGGGGAGCAAGAAGATGGATCGAAGATTGCCGTCAGGCGGTTGATACATGGGCTCTACTAAAAAGCACTTCATCCAAAGATATTTTCCTCCATCAAATATATCTAATCGACTCATGGAGATCCATAATTTCAAGCAAGATGACGATGAAACGTTGTATCAAGCACGGGATAGATACAACTTTCTCCTTACAAGTGTCCAACTCATGACTAAACAACCAAAGAAAAGGTCAACATCTTTTACAAGGGTATCAACGTAACTACAAGACGAATGTTGGACTACCAAGGACCGATCCGAAACATGACTCCTACTCGCCATTGAAGCCATCCAAAATGGCCGATCATTCCCAAAATGGCACGATGGAGGAAGCAAGAGAAACCAAGGCGAAATCTAGATGGAATTGCCGCCATCACTAACAAGCTAGAAAATCTTGGTCGGGATATGCTCAAGCTCGAGAAAGTGTTCATGCCATCCAAGTAGGTTGCGAAAGTCGTGGAGGAGGACATCTCACCAAAATTATCCTCACATTAACGAAGATAGCACAATCGAAGAAGCTAAATATGGAGAAAATCAACCGTTTTATGGGGAAAATCGGAATAGTAATGGCTATCGTGGAGGACCTTCGAAATTACAACCGGGCCTTATGGAGAAAAAGGCCCAACATTGAAGAGACCATCAACCAATTCCGGAAAGTTCAACCCAAAGCAAAAAGAACAAGATAAATGGCTCAAGGATTTCTAGGAAAATACAAATAAAAGCCTCTCCAGACACGACACAACCCTAAAAAACCTAGAAGCCATGGTGGAGAAACTTAGTGCAGAGATAGAGATGAATGACACTGAACCTGAGGGGTCAAACCTATGGTGGTATGTAATGCCGTTTTTGCTGATAATGATTCACAGGAAGTGATTGAAGATTGCCATTCCCCAACCGAAAATCTAAAGGCTGCGACTGTCGACAATCGTTTGCAATTACGCCGTAACTATTTTCCTGAGTTACGGCGTAACCAGGAGTCAGAAGACGTAAACAGGTCAAAAATTGGGTTATTTTCAGTTAAAGATGTTAGCACTGACGGGTTCGTAGTTCCATGTTCAGTTGGGAATCATGATATCTTGGGATTAGTAGATTTTGGGTCTAGCATAAACATCATGCCACTTTCAATATTCTTAAAACTCAAATTAATCCATCTTTGGAAAACGGATATGGTGATTGAGATGGCCAATATGACCAAGGCTACCCCATAGGAATCACATGTGGTATTTGTGTTAAGGTAGATAGGTTTGTTTCGCTCCGAATTTGTGGTTATCGACATGGAGAAAACACGAGGAACGTTTAATTCTTGGTAAACCGTTCCTTGACTCATTGGGATACTATAGTGATAGAGTAGAATTTAAAATGGACAAAACTTTGTGCCATGAGCCGGATGAAATAGTGACAAATGAAGATTCAAAGGAGGCTCAAGTTAATTGTTCCGATAGGTTTTCTCCTTCATATTTTGGCCATTTGCAGGGAACCGAGTCTAGTGATGATGACAACAGCGAAGAAGAAGATGATGATGTCCGACCTTCCGTTCCTGATATTGTTGTTACGGAAAACTTCACTGTTGTGCTCCTGAAATTTCTTTGATTGAGGGTTCTAAAGTGAAATTGCCTACGTGTTCTCCATTTCTCAAACGATGTAATGGGGGAGGACAATTTCTCATTCGAAGGATAAAAAGGGCAGCAGAAGTTTGGTGGTGCTGGGAAGACGAAAAACTAATCAAGAAGCGGTGGATGCAAGGACACGATATTATGAATGATTGGTTCACTGAGGTCGATTGGACTCTTCATTTTTGCGAACCGGCTATGATGTCTGATGAATTCACTAGAGCATGGCCTACGTGCGACCCCAACCGGAAGATTTGCGATGGAGGAGAATTCCCCGATCCTAACTGGCTAAAACGCAAGGAATGGGCGTGCTTTGACAAGGAACGGAGAATGAAAGTCGGATACAAAGGAATCTCATTTGAAAATTGGTTAAAAGTAAAGTTTGGAGCTATCAAACTAAAATGGGAAGTCGAGGCTAAATTTCGCTACGAATGGGCGAAAGCTAATTTTTTGCAAGAAAATCGATACTCATTGACCCATATTATTCCTCCTTGTGTTTGGGACCAGCCATCCTCGAACAAAAAAATAGTTAAGGAAGGAATGGGCCAAGTCCGAAGGCCACCATAAAGCCCCGAGGCTTTGAGTCTAACTTAAAGACTCAGTAAATAAAGAAAAGTGCTCTTTCGGAGACAACCCGAATTATCCCTTTCATTTGTTTTATTTCCATTTCTGTTGGGTTTGTGTTTTAACCATTTTTGCGGAAAGAGGAGAAAAGTTGTTTAACATGTCTTTGAGGGGACTGATCATCCACAGTTATGGCGTAACTCATTCTTATGGTTACGCCGTAACATACTTTTTGCAGTAGTTCTTCTCAGAGCATTACCAATTACGGCGTAATCCCATGCAATGGTTACGCCGTAGCTACACTCCTGTAGCGTCTGCCATGTTTTGCTTTAATTACGGCGTAACTCCTTATAAGAGTTACGACGTAACTATCCTCTGTAACACTTCTTTCTTTTTAAACACAATAACCTTGTATTAGTTTTTAAATGAACTTTGTGGGTATGTTCCATGTAAGCCCTCACGAGACTACACTCGTCCACTTGGGACACCAAGTGGTTTAAAAGGCTTGTTGCATACGCTAAATGCAACCGTGATTCCTACGAAAGTGAGTTAGGTTTCTTTTTCATTTTCTTTTCTTTTTAGAATTATGCTTGTCGGTAGTGTGATTTCGTGGATTGAAGTTTGCTCGTTGATGCTTATGCGAAGGCACGATTCTTTTCGTGAGACTTCTTTCTTTTTGGAGCAAACTTCAGGGAAGTTCTCGCTATAATTCTACTTTTCTCTTCACCTTTATTTAACGCTTAGTACAAAAGGGACTTTATGCATTTCAAGTGGGGAGACGGGAGTAGAATTGCCTCTTGAACTTTATTTTGCTCTCGTTTTTCTAGTTTATTTTGAAAAATTATGCCATTTTTAAAATTTTGACATGTTTTTCTTAACCTAACTAGATTAGACCTTAGCCGAGCACATTATAACCCTTGATATTATATGGTGAGATTAGCCTTATCCGTTTCCAAATTTTACCCCAAATCCACCAAATTATGAGTGTGTCGGTAGCTTGTAAACTTTAGAACTTGGCCTTTACATCATTTCGAGACCATAGATGAGGTATGTTGAGTTAGCTCGATGTATTTGGACTTTTTAGTTTAAGAAGGCGTATAATAGGATTATCACCCAAATAGCCTATCATTGTGTGTCTATCGATTAGTCACCTCGACTTCTCAACCCCATGTTAAACCCTTTGTTGCACTCACCTTTAGTGCAAGATACCCCTAGATACACCCATCTCGAGCCATTCCTTTCATTTTGTTCACCCAACATATTGTTTCATTACACCCATACACCTTAGCCTACCTTGTAGTCTTTATTTGTAATTGGGACGTCATTGTTTGCCTAAGTTCAAGGTTCAAGTGGAAAGGTTCGGAATCACGCTTTTGTCGACGACATATTCTTAAAGATCATTGAAGACCCCCAATTCTCATATTGTTCATCTCATGGGGGATGTTATGTTTAGTTGGGGATGTTATATTTAATGAAGATTAAAAAAAAAATTATAGTTATTCATTTGATTGTAAAGTGCGAAGTTATAAGCACTATGTTATGAGCTTACTATAGAATTAGTATCGAGGAGGCCACCTCGGTCACATTTGAATAATGGATTTGGTAATGTGCCCATCATGACGTCTTCTAATGGCACATCTATCTGGTATTATCATGATCTGGTTGCTTGACTTCGAAACTTGAACTTTGGATGAACGGTAAGTGGTGATGACTTAGTTATAGATTTAGACTATTTGATTGATTTTATTTTGCACCAATTTTATCCCATGTCTTATCCTACCCTTTAGTCATGAAGAGTGTATAGGTGATGCATCGAGCAATCTTTGGTGTCTTGGCCATGGATTTGGTCATGTATCATTGATTTTGTCCACTTTGCCATGACATGTTAGTAATGACAAATCACCCTTAACCTTTGTCGTGTCTACCCATATTGCCTTCAAGAATTGTTTTGTCCTTAACTCTAGTGGTGGAGATTTGTGTAACCGCCAAGCTTATGATAGAATACATGCTATGACTGTGCAATGAGTGATCACCCAAATTGACACTTAGAATAGTTGAGAGATTTGAGTGTTTTGTTCCCATTTCGTGAGGTGTTCGGCTTTGTTTTATTCTAGCATAAGGATTTGTAAACTTATATTTTCCGGTAATGGGAGATATCTTTTTAGGAATCTATCTAATAAGGTCTACTTGAGGGCAAGTAGAGTTCAAGTGGGGGATATTTGATAACATCAAATAGTCCGGAATATTAAGTGTCAATTTCCCACGATAATGCTCGTATTTTATATCATTTATATGGATTTACGCTTGTTTTCCTCTATATTTCACTTTCAGGTAAATTACGAGCATTGGAGCTAATGAGACGCGGATTTGGAGATTTTATTGAAGATATATGATAGTATGCTCATTTTGAAGACGTTACGGCATAACTCTCCTCTCACATTACGCCGTAACAGAAGCGTGGCTCAGAAAACCAACTAAACGGAAGATTACCGCGTAACTCCCTCCTTGGATTACGTCGTAACTAATTCGGTCAAATGATGTTCCGCGCCGCTGCAAGCTACGCCGTAACTAATTCCACAATTACGGCGTAACCATGATTTATTGAAGATATGGCGTAACTCATTCCCGATGTTACGCCGTAGCCAGCTTTTCCAGAGCAAATTACGAAGAATTGGATGTTACGGCGTAACTCTCAACTTAAGTTACGCCGTAACCGGATCGGACTATAAATACCGCCCAAATTCCATCATTTCTATTCATCCACTTCACACACAAATTCGAGAACGTGAGTAGAAGGTTGAAGGCGGATCTTAGGGAGCATACGGAGCCATCTCCAGGAGAAATCACTCCCTACGATAAGCATTAGCATTTTATCATTTCTTTACTTTCAATTCATGTATTTCGATATGTTAAACATTGAATCGATTGTTTTAGTTAATATGAGCGGCTAAGCACCTCTGGTGCTAGCCTAGTTATGATTCCTTAATTGTTTTTTTTATGTTTACATTGCTTCCGTATAATTGTTTCTAGTGTATGCATGCATAGTTTGTTGGTAGCTACCCTTGTTTCGGTAGTTTTGAATGGCGGTAGTGGCTAGTTACTTAGGAGATATGACCAACTGACCCTAAGTAGTTAGACTGAGTGGGAAGGGTAAGAATTGATCAACTGACGACCTTTCTTCGCTTGTGCTATTTGACCAACTGATCACCTACCGTTTGGATGAATTTAGAAGTTAGGGATGAGTGTTTAAGATGCTAGCGCCCGGGCACTCATTGTTATGAATCTTGCATGTAGTGGCACTTAATGACTTGGCTTAGGGGACTAAAAACAACTGGACTTTCGAGGGGTCACCCGATGATCTCCGGTGGAAACCTTTGCTGATAGGTTAGGACGAACTGACCAAATGTTGTCCTAGCGACTTTTACCCCCACTTGAAGCAATTGGAAGTAATTAAACGTGAACTTAACATGATAGGAAGATTAACTAGGTTAGCACACTTCTCCTCTATTGATCACAACCCTCGCCTTTACTTGCTTTTCTTATTTTCTTGTTTTAGTAGTTAATTAATCATCTCAACCTTAAAACATATTAAAATCTGTGACACCTAGACTTAGTTAAAATCCGCACACATAGCTCTTGGGACGACCTCGGTTTTACCGAATACTACATTACACACGACTGGGTACACTGCCCGTTAGTGCATTAGGGTAGACCATAGGTATAACGAGATAATATAAATATTAAACCACAGTTAGTAAAACATGAGTACACCAAAGACCCGTTAGTATATGTGTAGATCAACAGTAGACGCAGTTTAATAAATTTAAGACCTGATCACGCGTGTGGAAAATTAGAGGGGGGGTTGAATAGTGTTACCGATTTTAACTTTGTTATAAAATTTAGTTTGTGAAAAACTTTGATTTGATTCGTTAAGAAATCACGCAAGTACAACTGGATGTGTATGCAAAAATGAAAGAACTAAGACTACTAAATGTAAATCAAAAGTAAGAGTTAAGAGATGTAAATATCAAACCCAAGACACGATGATTTATAGGTTCGGTAACGAAGCTCTTCTTCGCCCTACTCCACTCCTCGAGTATTTAACTCGAGATTTTCAAGCACTATGTCAACAACCTCCCTTCAAGCGGAGAAAACCACACAAAGTCGCTTATCAAAAAAATTGACACTAAGATAAATGTCGAGTACTAATCTAGCTATTACTAATCTCACACTATCCACTTGATCCTCACTAATCACACACACTACACGATGCACACGATTTACCCTAGATCCACTTGATCTACACACTATCAACACAAGCTACACGAGATCTCTAAGATCTCCACAAGATCACAATGATCCACACACACATGCTAAACAAAGATGAGAGAATTGATGTACGCCTAGATACAACAAGTGCGTAACAAGCGTTACGAGTGCACTACACTAAACTATAACACCTTGTATCTTCTTCATACTTTGTGTTCTTTTCTTGCACAAGTAGAGGAATGAAGGTGATCACTTGGTTGGATGAGTGTATCACTCTTAAACAAAATAAACTATCTAAATGATCAAGGAATTGCAAATGTGTTTGAGGGTTGAAACTCAGAAAGTTATGTGTAAAAATGGATGAGGAAAATCTGTGACATCATCAGGTATTTATAGGCAAAAGAAAAATTGCCGTTATAGTACGGACGATACAACTAAGTATGGGACGGTACCAATAAATTTAGTGGAACCGTCAGTATTTAGCGGTACCGTGGGGACCAAAATGCTCCACATTTTGTTTTTAGTGGTGAAGGTTTATTTAGGGAAGATTGGAGCTATTTTTGTGAGGGAAATAGTTGTTGGATCATTCAAATGTATTTTTCTGATTAAAATATTTCTTTTCTTTTCAAAAACAATTTGTCATGTATATTTTTGAAATTGTTTTGTCACTTTTAAAATGTGAGATTTAGAACACAAATTCAATTCTTTGATCCCTTTTCAAGTTGTAAATTTGTTTGTTCTTACCTAGAGTGATTTGCGTAGAAACGAGATATTTCGACTAAAAACTTGTTTATGTTAATTTTGACGTAAAGTGTTTTTACATTTTCTTATCATCAAAACGTAGAGATATCGAAAATAGGAATAATATATTTAGATATTATTTGTATAACAATCTTCCCCTTTTTGATGATAACAAAAGCATAAATCATTTTAGGTGAAAATTAATTTTGGCAAGTTTTTGAGTTTATATCCCATTTCTCCCCCTTTTTGTCAAAGCAAAAAGATTGTCGAGAAGACACTAAAGCTCCTCGTTGATGTGTGTTCCTCCTAGTTTGGAGGGCACCAAAGAATCGAGCAATGGTTCTTGCTACAAAAACGAGTTAGACGACAAATATATAATATCAAACAAGAAGCAACAACACATTTACAAAATGTAAAAGAAGTGGCTAAAAATGATAGCCAAACAAAAAATGATCTAACCAATATCATTAAAAGCTAAAAATAAATTTCCATTCATTCACGATTAATAAAGATCACATATAAGATGTGATTGCATCAAGACTTACAAACATAAACAACTACTAGGAGAAGCATATAAATATTCTTAGTGACATTAAATGTCCTAGGATTTGCTTCTTGGGTCACAAGATGGGTCCTAAGGTTTATTCATGATAACTAAATATAAAATGTTTAGTTGGATGCGTCATTGGTTGGTGGAGGAGGTGGAATGATGGGCTCTTGAGGTGGTGTAAGGAGATGTTCCATATAGGAGAACATGAAGTGTAACTCATCTCTTAGAGAGAAGATGATGTTACGGTTGTGTAAACAACATAGACAATTAGCACTATGAATGTCAACGGGAAGTAGTTGGATAAGGCGGACCATGATTGGAGATGGTGGAGGTGGTGTGAGTGAAGGTGATGACAGAGTAGGCATGGCATAATCCAAAGGAGTGATGGGTGAGAGTGTGAGGGTCATGTCCATTGAGGAGATTCTAGTCCCAAAGAAGGAAGAAGAAGAAGAAGTTTTCTTGTTTGAGGTCTTGGATGGTGCATTTGGTAGAGGGGGGGAGCTAGGAGTGCTTTATAAATGTAGTGTATAAGCTTTCATTTGCTCATCATCATCATTGGCAAGATCAATGACAATGGTTTCTTGTTGTGGCTTAAAGGTGATCTTGTGTGGTGGCCTAACGGTTATCCTTGCTTTCTTAGAAATGTGTGTTATGGATTTTTGAGGAGAAGACATTGTGTAGTTCTTATAAAAGGTTGAAGAACAAGGGGTGATCAATTCTTGTGAGGTTATAAGGTTTAAATAGGCAAGGTGAATGAATTTTGAATATTGATGAGGTGTTATGTCTAAAGGTTAAGAGAATGTGGTGCTTCATGTGAGTTTGGCTATGGTTAGGAGGTGGAAGTTGCAGGTATTAGGAGAGGATAGGTTAAGGAGACAAGAAATGTAGCTAAAATTTGATTACTGGGGAACGGTACCACTAAACCTCATACGGTACCGTTAAATTTAACGGTGTCGCGGTCTGCTTAGTGGTGCCGTGGCCTGTAAAATTTGAATTTCACTACTTTTGTTTCTCTTTTAGGCAATCTAGGGAAGTTTTAAGTAGCCTAGTTTGCAGCAAATCCTAGTGCACCAATTCACTAGAGAATAATTGCTATAAAGTCAACTATCTAACTACATATATCACCATATATGTTTGTGTGACAAACTAAATTAAGCCATAAGCATGCAAGAAATAAGACAAAGCAAACTACCATGCAAAAATAACCTAGTTAAGATTCAATCAAGTTATAAATATTCTAACTAAAGTTAAGATAGACAATCTCAAGTTCAAGTTATCTTTATAATTAGATTAATCCAATTCATAGCATTCTACTCACTCCTTGTCCATGGTTAGGAATTCGTAATTGAAAAGAGATTCAAGAGATGAATCCTCATTGTAGGCACATTGTCCATGGTTAGCAATTCGTAAGATTTGAGCAAATTGTTGAAGAGTTAAGACAATCCTTTGATTTTGAATCCAAAACTAAAGTGAAAAAGATTAGTCCTCGTTATGTACGAGTTCAACCTAATGAAAGAATTCTAAGAAAAAACGATGACATAATTGATTGTTGACTGTGAGCAAGCAATCAAAACCTATAGCATGAAATGAAGTATAGATGAGTTCTTGGTTGAGTAAAGATGAATCAACAATTCTTCCTTCATGTAAGTATCGAGTGTAGGATATTAGTTTTCACATACACATCAAACCATAACAACAAGGTGGGCGTATAAGTGGAATTCTAGAGAGAAAGTTAGAGGTTTAGGGAACTTAGTGAGAGAAAGTGAAAGATATTATTATGAGCTCAACTCTCTACCTTGGAAGGTAGAGTATTTATAGTCTTACATAAAGCGCCACACCTAGGGCATGGATCATGCATCTGTCGGTAAAGACCCGTCCGTCCTCCACGGTGATACTTAACTAAATACTACTTAACTTAAAATAACTACGACTACGAGCTTTCTAACGATTACATATACTTGGGTGACCGACTCTTTAATACACGAATTTCTAATTCCTAACAATCTCCCTAAGGAGGTCACCTCAATCATGTACCAAAATTACATTGAATACAAATAGATATTACATTAAAAAATTGATCTTGCATTCTTGATGTAGTGCTTTGCTTGAAGCTCGTAGTCATTGATTCTTCACATTGCATGTTTGGTTACTCTAGGTGGAGGTCTTTTCTTGATCCACGTGATAATAAATATGAGTCGACTTTTGAGATCATCGGATATCAAGAATCTACGAGACATCCATTGTGGTGTTGTGACTATGGGACCGACATGCTCACATTCGGATCATGATATCTTCTCATCGAGTTGCGGAAGCTTTAGTTGATTCATGATATTGGCGGCGTAGCGAAGCATGGAGTGAAAATATCGAGTCATTGATGCACTAATCATGATTTCTTTTGAGTTGAATGTGTTAAGTGAGCATGCGGCTATGGATTGACCGCTTCATTACGATCATTATGACGTCGGGCGTACTGCATACAACGATTAGCAATAAATCGTACAAAAGTGTCTTTGATCACTTTCGTTGAATTGAGGTACACGCCCACGGTTCCCGTTGATCGATACAAGTCTTTGCTGTGATCGGTATAATTCAAGAATTTCCTTGACGGGTTTTCGCGTTGCTCTAGCTGTTCTCAAACCGGACGTCTCAAAGAGGACAACACGGGTGAGTGAACCAAATAATTTTAAGTCCACCGATTGATGAAAAGAGATTTGAAAAACAATCGTGTATTGCTCATAGAAATTGTTTTGCAATACAACGAAGGTATTATTGAAAATCAATTATCAATCATAAAACACCTTTTGGTATGAAAATGAGTACACGGTCGATGTGCTAAAGAAAAGGTTGTTAAGCACAAAGACCGGTTTTCAAAGGTATCCGTCAATCCCTAACTTTGAACGAGGATTGATTCAAGAAATTGAATCGCCCATTGTTTCATTCGGTTGTCACATGGTTGATCCATATAATAGATCTCACATGCCACCTACCGGGAGCTTGTTTGATGTTGGCTCGAAGGCTTTCCATCTTCATTGTGAATATGTAAACACATCACTCGGATGTTCGCAATACCACAAGGATAATGCGTAGGAATCAAGATATAATCTCTTTCCACATTGTGTGAAGCAAAGAGTCTTCATTGAAAGTGTCCTAATGAGATTTATTGATGATCTCGTGGCTCTAGACTCAATTTGTGCATGTTTGGATCTTGTGCGGAGACTAGGGAGGGTCTCCTTTTCAATATCAACAATCTCTAAGAGAAAGTCGATAGATAATGTCGGTTCCCGTGAGAATGAAACAAGTCCTTTTAAGAGGAACTTGAGTGGTTTGGAAGGTTGAAGTGCGGTGCAACACTGGGTCCATGACGTCTTGTCTTCAATACCGATGTTACCATCATTAGCATATGAATTGAACCCGGTTTACGCCCTAAGGTTGAATAAATGGAGGCTATTTGTTTTCACCCTTTTCTCATTCAATTCTTTTTAATTCTTCACCCCTTGATGCTTACGAGACTTCATAACTAGAACCTTGTTGGGTTTATTCGATTACTAGCTCGGTCTCGATCTGCACTCTTCCCTATCTCACTTTTCTTCTTTTATCATCATACCTAAGGACTTCTATACTAGCTAGTGGATTGTCCTGGTAGATCCCTCCGGCTCGGCGGATCATGGGAACCAATACCTAACCTTATCGGCCTTATATCACCGTACATAAAGTAAAGTTGGTCGGTCTATTTCGTATTGTTCATACGCCATTGGAACCAATTGTAAACCATTAGAAAATCAATCCAGATACTTGTGATATATTATCAAAACATTTTGTACTGAATTGTTTTGATATTTTTAGAATAAGTGCTCCCCTCAACATGTGCATCAAATGTTTGAAATCATTTTGCACACGGAGGCAAGAGGAAGAAATTACTTCTTTGATTACCATTTTCTAAAAGATATCACCATCACTTCCTTTGATCAAATCAAGTAGATAAAGCATTTCAGGGAAGGATGAGGTTTTCATAAGTTTGCTCCCCCTCAATATGTGCCTCGAGGTTTGAAAAGAGTTTTGCACATACTAGAGGGAACCTGCACATTGAGATAAATAATCACGTTTCAAAACATAGGTTTAAGATAGATGCTCTCCCTCAACATGTGCATTGAAAATTTGAAATCGTTTGTCACATGTGGGAAGGACAGCATGTACATCCTTATAAAACCATTTACCGAATTATCAGTTTAAAATCAATTTAAATCACACATTCTCCCCCGATCACGATTATCAAATCATTTGAGATTTGTGATCTCTTATAGATTTAAATTGTTTTTGAAAGCTTTTAAAGAGAATTGTGACTTGATTATGAAAGCGACTTAACTGATAAGGATCGGATTTTACGACTTTAAACTCCATTGATAAAACATGCATGTGCATCTTTTGAAAACAATTTAATGCCAAATAACTTTTTAATATAATTGAAATCATTCTCCCCTCAATCAATGACATAGGTTGTTGATTGAGAGATAAGATTTTGACAAATAAGTCGATGATTATCAAAATAGAGACCTAGTTATTTTTCAAAGCATTTAGTTTTATTGAGAAAAATGTTTATAGAATCGAGCATGGAATTTGAAAACATGGTAAAACATGGCTCTGTTCTTTCTTTTAAAACCGGGTTATTGCACGAAAATGACAATAAACCATTTGTTTCTCTTTCTCCCAAATTTTTTTTTTTTTTTTTTTTTTTTTTGAATTCGAACAACATCTAAAGTCCCGTGTCATTCTTTGAATGACAGCATAAAGACCGTAGATATTGTCGAGCCGATAAAAACATGACAAATTGACAATATTTTTGAAGATTTTGAATTTTTGATTTTTATGGATTTTGAAAGTTTTATAATTTTCTATTTGATTTTGAGAGTTTTATAATTTTGTTTTTCGAATAAATATTTACAAGAGATAGATGAAGGAAACCTTTACTCCTCGTCTTCCTCACGAAGGCGTTTGAGTGTTTACGGTTGAAGGCTTTTCAAGCCAAGTCGTGGAAGAATAAACTCAAAACGTTCTCTTGGAAGAGCTTTGGTGAAGATGTGCGCTAGCGGTATTCGGACCTCACAAAATAGAGTTCCACCACACCTTTTTCCACTTGTTCCCCGATGAAATGATGTCGAATGTCGATATGCTTTGCTCTTGAGTGTTGAACGTTGTTGCATGAGGAGCAATAGCACTTTATTATCACGATCTGAGGGATTTTGTTGAATTTAATGCCATAGTCGAGATAATTGAGATCTCATCCATAAGATTTGAGCACAACAAGATGATATGGCTATGTATTCAGCCTCTGTAGAGGAAATAGAAGTACTCATTTGCTTCTTTGAAGACCGACTCACAAGCTTATCACCCAAAACCGAGCACCTCGGATGTACTTGACGAGTATCTTGACACCACATGATCGGCATCTGCATAGGTTTGTTAGTGACATACCGGTGTCCTTGGTGCAGAGACCCATATTGATGGTTCCTTGGAGATACCGAAGACCCGCTTAACCGCTTCAAGGTGCTTTTGAGTAGGCTTAGCACGGTATCTAGCACACATGCAAGCAAATAACAAGATGTCCGGTCTACTAGCGTTGAGGTACATCGGGGATCCAATCATACTATGATAATTCGTTAGGTCAATCATGATCCACGAGTGGTCCTCATCTAGTTTGGTTCGATCAATCATGGGAGAAGATATAACTTTTCACATACACATCAAACCATAACACAAAGTAGCATATAGATGGAATTCTAGAGAGAAAGTTAGAGGTTTAGGGAACTTAGTGAGAGAAAGTGAAAGATATTATTATGAGCTCCAACTCTCTACCTTGGAAGGTAGAGTATTTATAGTCTTACATAACTCGCCACACTTTGGGCATGGATCGGGCATACGATGGGTAAAGACCGTCCGTCCTCCACGGTGTTACTTAACTAAATTACTACTTAACTTAAAAGAACTACGACTACGAGCTTTCTAACGATTACATATACTTGAGGTGACCGACTCTTTAATACCGGAATTTCTAATTCCTAACAATCTCCCCTAAGGAGGTCACCTCAATCATGTACCAAAATTACATTGAATACAAATAGATATAACATTTAACAATTGATCTTGCATTCTTGATGTAGTCCTTTGCTCTAAGCTCGTAGTCATTGATTCTTCACATTGCATGTTTGGTTATTCCAAGTGGAGGTCTTTTCTTGATCCACGTGATGATAAGTTTGAGCCATCTTTGGAGATCATCACTATCAACAATCTCGACACATCCTTTGTGGTGTTGGTATTTTGTGATGTTGTGACTTTGGGACCGACATGCTCACATTACGGATCATGAAATCTTCTCATCGAGTAGCGGAAGCTTTAGTTGATTCATGATATTGGCGGCATAGCGAAGCATGGAGTGAAAATATCGAGTCATTGATGCACTAATCATGATTTCTTTTGAGATGAATGTGTTAAGTGAGCATGCGGCTATGGATTGACCGCTTCATTACGATCATTTGCAAGCGTCGGGAGTACACGCATACAACGATTAGCAACAAATCGCACGAAAGTGTCTTTGATCACTTCGTTGAATTGAGTACACGACCCACGGTTCCCGTTGATCGATACAAATCTTGCTGTGATCGGTAGGATTCCTAAGAATCTCCTTGACGGGGTTTCGCAATTGTTCTAGTTGTTCTCAAACGGAACATCTCAAAGAAGACAACACGGAGTGAGTGAACCAATAATTTTAAGTCCACCGATTGATGAAAAGAGATTTGAAAAACAATCGTGTATTGCTCAATAGAAATTGTTTTTGCAATACAACGAAGGTTTTATTGAAAATCAATTATCAATCATAAAAATACCTTTTGGTTTGAAAAATGAGTACACGTCGATGTGCTAAAGAAAAGAGTTTTTAAGCACAAAGACCGGTTTTCAAAGGTATCCGTCAATCCATAACTCGAACGAGATTGATTCAAGAGATTGAATCGCCCCATTGTTTCATTCGGTTGTCACATGGTTGATCTATATAATAGATCTCACATGCCACCTACCGGGAGCTTGTTTGATGTTGGCTCGAAGGCTTTCCATCTTCATTGTGAATATGTAAACACATCACTCGGATGTTACGGCAATACCACAAGGATAATCGTGGGACTCAAGATATAATCTCTCTTCCACATTGTGTGAAGCAGAGAGTCTTCATTGAAAGTGTCCTAATGAGATTTATTGATGATCTCGTGGCTCTAGACTCAATTTGTGCATATTTGGATCCTATAACGGAGACTAGGGAGAGGTCTCCTTCTTCAATATCAACCATCTCTAAGAGAAAGTCGATAGATAATGTCGGTTCCCGTGAGAATGAAACAAGTCCTTTTAAGAGGAACTTGAGTGGTTTGGAAAGTTGAAGTGCGGTCGTCCTTTGGGTCCATGACGTCTTGTCTTCAATACCGATGTTACCATCGGTAGCATATGAAGTGAACCCGGTTTACGCCTAAGGTTGAATTAATGGAGGGCTATTTGTTTTCACCCTATTTTCATTCAATTCTTTTAATTCTTCAACCCCTTGATGCTTACCGAGACTTCATAGCTAGAACCTTGTTGGGTTTATTCGATACTAGCTCGGTCTTAGTCCGCACTCTTCCCTTATCTCATTTTCTCCTTTTATCATCATACCTAAGGACTTCTACACTAACTAGTGGATTGTCCTGGGTAGATCCCTCCGATTACGGCGGATCATGGGAACCAATACCTAACCTTATCATCCTTATATCACCGTACATAAAGTAAAGTTGGTCGGTCTATTTGGTATTGTTCATCGCCATTGGATCCAATTGAAAACCATTTGAAAATCAATTCGGATACTTGTGATATATTATCAAAGCATTTTGTACTGAATTGTTTTGATATTTTAGAACGAGAACTCCCCTCAACATGTGCATCAAGTATTTGAAAATGTTTTGCACACGGAGGCAAGAGAAAGAATTAACTTCTTTGATTACCATTTTCTAAAGATATCAACATCACTTCCTCATCAAATCAAGTAGGTATAGCATTTCGGGAAGGATGAGGTTTCCATAAATTTGCTCCCCTCAATATGTGCCTCGAGGTTTGAAAAGAGTTTTGCACATACTAGAGGAACCTGCACATTGGGATGAATGATCACGTTTCAAATCAAAGGTTTAAGATAGATGCTCCCCTCAACATGTGCATTGAAAATTTGAAATCGTTTGTCACATGTGGGAAGGACAACATGTACATTCTTGTATAACCATTTACCTTAATTATCGGTTTAAATCCAATTTAAATCACACATTCTCCCCGATCACAATTATCAAAACATTTGAGATTTGTGATCTCGTATAGATTAAATTGATTTTGAAAGCTTTAAGGAGAATTGTGACTTGATTGTGAAAGCGTTTGAGCGATAAGGATCGGATTTTAAGACTTTAAACTCCATTTATAAAACATGCATGTATATCTTTTGAAAACAATTTAATGCCAAATAACTTTTTAATTTAATTGAAATCATTCTCCCCTCAATCAATGACATAGGTTGTTGATTGAGAGATAGAGATTTTGACAAATAAGTCGATGATTATCAAAAATAGAGATCGAGTTATTTTTCAAAGCATTTAGTTTTCGGAGATAAATGTTTATAGAATCGAGCATGGAATTTTGAAAACATGATAAAACATGGCTCTGTTCTTTCTTTAAAACCGGGTTATTGCTGAAAATGACAATAAACCATTTCTCTTTCTCCCAAAATATTTTTTTTTTTTTTTTTTTTTTTTTTTTTTTTTTTTTTTTAATTCGAACAACATCTAAAGTCCGTGTCATTCTTTGAATGACAGCACAAAGACCGTAGATATTATCGAACCGGAAAAACATGACAAAATGACAATATTTTTGAAGATTTTTGAATTTTTCAAATTTTATGGATTTTGAAAGTTTTATATTTTTCTATTTGATTTTTGAAGGTTTTATAATTTTGTATTTTGTTTTTCAAATAAATATTTACAAGAGATAGATGAAGATAGACCTTTACTCCTCGTCTTCCTCACGAAGGCGTTTGAGAGTTTCGGTTGAAGGCTTTTCAAACCAAGGCGTGGAAGAATAAACTCAAACGTTCTCTTGGAAGAGCTTTGGTGAAGATGTCCGCTAAGCGATATTCGGACCTCACAAAATATAGTTCCACCACACCTTTTCCACTTGTTCCGATGAAATGATGTCGAATGTCGATATGCTTTGCTCTTGAGTGTTGAGCGTTGTTGCATGAGAGAGCAATAGCACTTTATTATCACGATGCGAGAGGATTTTGTTGAATTCAAAGCCATAGTCGGATAATTGAGATCTCATCCATAAGATTTGAGCACAACAAGATGACATGGCTATGTATTCAACCTCTGTAGAGGAAATAGAAGTACTCATTTGCTTCTTTGAAGACCACTCACAAGCTTATCACCCAAAAGCGAGCACCTCGGACGTGCTTGACGTGTATCTTGACAACTGCATGATCGGCATCGCATAGGCCGTTAGTGACATACCGGTGTCCTTGGTACCATAGTCCCATATTGATGGTTCCTTGGAATACCGAAGACCCGTTTAAGCGCTTCAAGGTGCTTTTTAGTAGGCTTAGCACGGTATCTAGCACACATGCACACGAGAGAACAAGATGTCGGTCTACTAGCGTTGAGATACATCGGGGATCCAATCATACTCCGATATTTCGTTTGGTCAATCATGATCCACGAGAGGTCCTCATCTAGTTTGGTTCGGTCAATCATGGGGTGTCAGCAGGGTCACATGAATCAAATCCAAATTTCTTTAAAATCTCATTGCATATTTAGATTGATTTATGAAAATGCCTCGGGACTTTGTGAAATTTGTAATCCCAAGAAAAATGACATTTGTCCCATCATTGACATTTGAAACTTTGAACTCATTTCATTAGAAAACGATCACATTCCATTGGGTCGGTCGAGGCAAAAATAATATCATCAACATAAATTTGAACATGAGTTAAATGTTTGCACGACTTCACGGTGAACAATGTAGGATCAATGCTCCTTTCTTGAATCCGGTTGATAGAAGAAACTTTGACGATGTATCATACCATGCCCTTGGAGCTTGCTTTAAACCGTAAAGAGCCTTCTTCAAGCGATAAGCGTGAGTAGGATGCTCTTGGTTCACAAATCCTTGAGGTTGGTGGCGTGACAACTTCCTTAAGATCTCCGTTCGAAATGCCGTCTTTACATCCATCGATATACCACCATGTTCTTACTAGCGACATTAGCGGAAAGATTACGATTGCCTCGATTCGAGCAAGCTGGAGCAAAAGATTCTTCAAAGTCTATACCCTCCTCTTGACGATATCCTTTAGCAACTAATCGAGCCTTGTTCTTCAACACATCACCATGCTCATCAAGTTTTACTTTGAAGATCCATTTTAGAGCTATAATCATAGCACGATCGGAGGCGGTACTAACTCCCATACATCAAGACGATCAAACTCATGAATTTCATCTTGCATAGCATTGAACCGACTATCTTCATTCATAGCGGTTTAACATCTTTTGGTTCGATCTTAGATAGTACGGAGTTGAAGAAGCACCATAAGGCATCGGTTGCGAGTTGCTTCGGGTTGATCTGAGACGAGAGGATTTCCAATGATGTTGTCTAATGGATGATCGTGAGTCCATTTTCGAGGTGTTCATGTGGCATTTGTTGAGGCCGAGGTAGGCGAGTCGATGTCTCTGAAGAAGATGGTTCGATGATGATTCGGGAGTAGCAAATATGTTTTCAAATGGAGCATCTTGAGAGTCGCAAAGGGATTAACTTCATCATTGATGCGAAACATTTCCATGATGTACATTTGAAGAATGATGATTTGTTGATGAGGCGAAGGATCGTGACGGTGCTTCTTGACTTCTGAGATATTGAGGCGATGGATTGACTTCATTCAACGGAATATGAGCATCCTCTGTTGTAGGGATCGACACCTCATTAGTAGTAGACTCATCAGTTCATCAAACATGGGATCAAACAATTTCTTTACATCATCTTGGATGGAGGTACATATGGAGTTTCTTGAGAGGAGTTTGGAACAAGGGATGAACCAATAGGACTGTTTTGAAGTGCGGGTCTGGTGGAGTGTCCGAGGAGCCATTTGACGGTCGACTCATCAAGCGTAACGTGAATTGTTTCCATGATATTTCGGGTTCTTTTGTTGTAGATTCGGTATCCCTTTTGTTTGGTGCATATCCTACAAATACTCCAATGTCGACTTTAGCCCTAAGTTTGCCCAAGTCTTGACCTCATTAGTTGGATAGCACAAGGCACCAAACACACGAAGGAAAGATAGATTAGGTTTTCTTTGTGGACAAGTTCATATGGAGTTTTTCCATGAATGGTGTGAATCGGGGAGCGATTTTGTGTGTAGCATGCGGTGGCAATTGCTTGACCCGGAGAAACATTGGAACCTTTGAGTAGATCGGCATTGTTCTAGCGGCTTCAACAAGAGTACGATTTCGTCTTTCAACTACACCGTTACATTGAGGGGTTCGTGGAACACTTCTTTGATGGTGATTCCAACGCTTTCATAGAATTCACTAAGTTGTTTGTTGACAAACTCGGTTCCATTATGCATTACGATAATTACGGCGGTTTTGTTTAGTCTAACTGCAATTTGTTTGATGAGTTTGATGATGATATCGGGAGTTTCATCCTTTGTCCTTAAGAACTTGACCCGGTGAATCTAGAATAATCATCAACCACAACTAACACATATTTCTTCCCAAAGATATTACGCACCCTCATTGGTCCACATAAATCCATATGAATCATATGAAGAACTTCGTGACGAGTTAGTAGGTTTGGGTTTATGGGCATACTTCTTGCTTTTTCCCAATTGACATCTTGAACAAAGATGATCCTTTTCATACTTTAGTCTAGGTAAACCTACAACTAAGTCCTTTACGGAAAGATCGTTGATGGTGCGAAGTTCAAGTGATTGAGACGACGATGCCATAACCATGACTTTGTTTTGAAGCCTTTGATAACAAGCGATTGGTGAAGCTCTCATCATGTCATCGATAGAGATGGTGTAAAGGTTTGAGCCACGAGTTCCTTTCAGCAGTTCCTTACCATTAAGATCTCTAACAAAGCGGTATGTTTTACGAAGGCTACTTCTAGATCGAGAATCACGAAATTGACCAACGAGAGCAGTTATGACCTAAACCTTCCACATAATACACTCGGAGATGACACTATCACCAACAACATAATCTCCATAACCCATAATAGCACCGAAATGATCATTACCAAATCTAACGATCCGATGAATTTGCTCACGAAGTTCATGAGCGTGACCGGTCTCGGTCATATGCTTGGAGCGACTGAGTCCGGTACCACGAGCGATTTGAGCGATCTGCGGTTGAACACAGACAAGAATGGATAAGCGGATAATTGGGATCCCCATGCAAGAATGGGTTCCATTTGGTTAGTTACAATGGTTGGACCACCCACATCGAAATAGAAGCATTCATATCGAAAAATGAGGTAATGGAATCATTGTGAATAGATGCAATACTAGTGTCGTATTAGCCCTATTTACGGTGTGACCACTTCTTAAGGAATAGTTCTACCGGTGGGCATCCATTTTCTAGTGGGCATTATCGATTAGTCTTATGACCAACGGTATCCAATAAAAGCCTATTCTGAAATGTTCTTCTGTGGGTTTCCATTGTTTTCTACTCTCTTTCGCTTTTGCCTTTTAGCCTTTTTAGCATGAATTTTAGCATTAACAAAATTAAGCGGACAATTAACATCATTAGGCGAACATTAACATCACATCCATGATTAGAAAGCAATTCAAGCAATCATCGGTACAAGGTTTGCAAATAGTATCGAATTGAATTAATTACGATGCGCCTATGGCTAATACTAGAATCAACACGATTCGTTTTATTCGATTCAAACTTAAGGTTCCTAGATTGTTCTTCTACTCTCTTCCGGTGCACATTCTTAGCTTGAGAGGTCCTATCATTCCTTGTATTGTCTTGAGACTTTGACTGCTCCCTTTAATGTCACCGATTACTCTGTAGAGGAATGGGAACATTAGTTTGTTTTACTACTCTTTGCACCACTGTTTAGATGTCTTTGGGATCGAACTACATGCGGTGTACTACGGTTCACTTTCTTAAAACTAGAGTCTTGAGATTTGTACTCCTAGAAGGCACGCTTGAGTTCTCTTTCTTAGCATTGACAGATCTAGAATCGAACTACTCAAGGGTACACTACGGTTCACATTCAAAACATTGGGAATCGAGTGCATATCATATTTGGCCTTAGGCATCGAGCATGGAATCAAAGGGTTAACTTTCTCACCTAATGTCTTTGGGCATATTGTGATCAAGCATTCTAAGATTTCTTGAGATCGTTTGGCATATAAGCATGCATGTCCAATTGCATTATCATGTGGTTTCTCTAGCTTATCCTCTTCAACAATCTCACGAGACATTCTAGGCAATCCTTAAGGGATGAGAAATATGTTTGAATGGCAAGTTTGTTGTTCCTCGAGATGAGGGGACATATGTCACGGATAAAGCATATTTATTACGAGTGAGCCTTAGATACACCATTCTCCCCATTGATCATTGGCATTTTCCCTTTTACGACTCTTGATTCTCAATTTCCTTTTGCAATGAAGCTATTTGTTCGTTGTTTTTGTTACTGAGTGACTTTAATTGATTCAAATAACTCATTGAAATGACGTTTAACCTTTTCATTTTCTTCTAGAAAACTTTCGTTTTCCTTTTGTAAAGCATTTACTAGGTTTTGAAGATGAAACGTTTGAGAATTCGAGAATCTAAAGAAGGAGGCATTTGGGAGCTGTCATATTGTTCGTTTGACCCTTTAATTGAGAGATTTGGGCTTTCAACTTTACGATCGTGTTACACCGAGCTTGAATCATTCATCTCGTTTGTTAATTTGAAAAGCGCATCAAACTCGGAGCATCGAAGATGTCTTGATATTTGAAGTTTTGACATTTTCTTTGAGATGTTGATATTTTAGTTGTAGATTAAAATACTCAACTTCTAGTTTAGAAAAATGTTTAACCAAATTGTCATGATCATCGGTTCAATTTTCTCATTTAGTTTAGAATTAGTTTTTCAAGCTCAATGACACGATCATGGGAGACTTTCGGGGCCACGAGATAGTTCATGAAATTTGGAAGCATTAATAGAGCAATTTGAAGCGATGAAAAAGACATCTTGAGCAACACATTCGATAATAAGATTCTCATTTAATGTATGCGGTTCTTTCTCTCAATCTCATTATATTTTAGTGCACGCTCATAATCACTAACTTCAACAACCATTGCATCAAATTCCTTTTCCATACCCTTAATATCGGTTTCTACCCCTTTTAAGACTCTCAAAGTGATCTTTTAGAAGTTTAAAGAAGGGCATGACCTCGATTAAATAACATTCTTTCATTTGTTCAAAACCTCTTTCTCCTTGATTATACCGATGGGTGTGATCCTTTTCTTGCAAGTTTTCTCAAAATCAACAAATAGTTGAAATATAACGTATTGGCTAATTAATGTCTTGCTTTTAGTGGCAATTGTTCTAGGAACAAGATGCATTGGTGTATTAGGAGGATACACAGTCGCTCTAGGCATTTTCAAAGGGAGGGTTTGTTTCAATAATGTTTTCCGCTTTACGCTTATCTAAATCCTTTTTCCGAAAGACTTGTTCGGGAGTCAACAAAGTCGAGGCTTAAACTTGTTCAAGGAAATCCAGTTTTCCTTCTTGTAATCATGAGGAGAGATGATTATGTTTTCTCTTTGCATTTGGGATCATTTTGTTTCTTATTCATCTTTTCCTAGTGATTTCATTTAATATCTTATCTTCCTCGGTGCACTCAACGCAACTAGGTTTACGCCTAGGCTTAAGGACTTCATTACCATCATAAAGCACCTTATGAGCATTTCTAGCCTTTTAATTACCTCTGGATTTGGTTCCTCAACAAGGGAATGCTATGCTTATCGCTTAAGACACGATGTTTCGTGACCATGTGAGCGATCGAATGGTGTTTCCTTGTAAGTACAACTTGTTTTCAAGTTTGTTTTCAAAGTTTTCAGATTAGAAAAATCTCTCAAGAGTTTTGATTCCTTTGCATTAAATTCTTGCTTAAGCATTTTCACATTTTCTTGAAGTTCTTGTTTTGCTTAGTTTGTTTTAGAAAGTTTTTCTTGCAAGGAATTTAATTCTTGTTTCAATACTTCTTCTCTAAACTTACTTTTCTAATTCTTGTACTCACTTGGACATCCATTTCACCTTTCACGGTGGTCAACTCAAATTTTGCACGTTGTTCATAAATAGCAACACGTTCCTTATAGGCATTTAGTTCGAAATTATGGAATCATCGGGAGCACATGCGGTGTATTCATCAAAGACATAGTCATTGTTGATGCGAAGAAGATGCATCACTTGGTACAACTTCACTTTCACTTTGTTTCACGTATTGATCGTATGGGACAATATTGATATTACCCATATTTTCAATATTTGATTCAATAGTTTCGATTGGTTGTACTTTGTCATGCATCTGTTGCACATCGACATCATCGTATAGCTTTAATACCTCGAGATGAGTTTGTCCTTGGATGGGCCACTTGTGGTGAAGAAGAGATCTTGGGAGAAACCATTGGAGAGATGCTAGCCATAAAGATTGTGTGTGCGATGGGTCCATCATCTACATCAGTCGTATGCATCACGATCGGCGACTTGAAAGGCATTCGATGATTGTGACCTATCTCTGAATAGGCTGCTCATCCACATCGCATCATAGGTCTTGGCATTGCCCTCGGCAAAAAGCAACAATTCCTCTTCATCCAACGCAGCACCATTGTCACGAGCTTGTGCGGCAACATCTTATCTCTGAAGTAATCGGCGTTACATGGGCGCTTTGGAGATGTGCGGTTCCTTGCAATGTGTCCTTCACCACCACGTTATAGCATTTGATTGGCTTAGGTTGACCTTGGTTACCATTTCTTCCTCGATTCGGTTTCCAACATAACCTCTCCCGCTCCACCTCTTCCCCGATCATCTTGTCTTTCTGAGCTGGTTGCACCACGATCCTTCCATCTTTAACGGTGGCTTGATTATGTGGGTTAGATGCGATTACGAGGTTGTTGTTGGTTTGTGGGAGAGAATTCATGTTTTGACTAATGAGAAGAGCTAGTTGATTGATGATGTTACCACGTGTGCATCGGCATCGACTTGTTTGAACATGGGATCGGGAATGAGTTTGTGATTACCATTCCCAAGGGTATGACTTGTGATGCTTTGGTTGTGATTCCAATGTTTGAGTAGAAGGTTGTTGAGTCATTAGGCGAGCTTGTCTCTCCACGGTTGGTTTTGAGCGATTGAGAATCAATTTTTCAAACATGGCATGTCTCTCATTACGAAGGAGGAAGGCATAGAGTTGCTCATAGTTTGTATTCTTCAATCCTTTAGTGAGCTTCACAATTGTGACAAACTTGTGCCATTCGGGATTCATGTTGTTCACAAACTTTGAGTTCGGTGAATGTTAGGCATAGTCATTCGATGTTCCTCATGTCATTCACTAACTTATGGAATCTCACATAGTACTCATAGACACTCTCATCTGGTTTCATCTTGAAGTGCTCAAATTAGTCATAGAGTTGGGATTCTCTGTCTTCCATAGTTAATTACGAACCCGAGAGAAGCATCTTAACATTATCCCAAACGCCTTAGCATCGGTGTTATGATTGATCGACTTGTAGATGTCTTTAGGAAGACCTTGAAGAACAATGTTTGAAGCCACGATATCGCATCGAATCTCTTTTCTCCTTATCATCAAGCTCATCATACATCTTAGGTCCATCCATTCCGTAAGCAGAGTACCATCTTCATTAGTATCAAGTATGTCTCTAGTCGTTTCAACTCGATATGGTCCTTCATCAATGGATTTGAGAATATTGACACCATTTTCCTTTCCAAGGCAATACAATCGATTCGTTGAGCCCAAGAATCGTAGTCGATTCATCAAGCATGGGTGGGCGAGTATCTGAGCCATTGCTTGTACATCCTCGACAGCGATGGAGATGATGTAGGGACGTTGGTAGACATGTTAACAGTTATACGGGATTTTATAACTCAATGATTAAACCGGAAATAGATTCTTTCACGGGTTTTACTAAATCAAGAGAAAACCGTAAACAATCACTCAAGTCGCTAGATGATAAAGCTCTAAGTCGCTAGAAACAAATCCACTAAGTCGCTACCAATTAATTCGCTAGACAACCAAGTCGCTAGAATCCCAAGTCGCTAACGAGAAAAGCAAGTCGCTAAGTAGTAACTCGCTACTGGACCAAGTCGCTAACCAAATTTTGGCGACAATTAGCTACACAAGTCGCTAGAAACACAAGTCGCTAAAGAGCAACTCGCTCTTGACCAAGTCGCTACCACAAGTCGCTACCCGTGGTGGAGATTCCACTACTTGTACTTTAACTCGCTAGATCTAACTCGCTACCACCAACAACGTAAGTCGCTACAAAATGTGAAGCAAGTCGCTACCAAGAAACTATTCCGTGAACTAAGTCGCTAGCTTGAAAACCATATAAACATCACTTTTCAATCCAAAACAACCCAACCAAGATGATTCAAGCTTACCAAATGAAAACCTAAACACTTTTGATGATTCTAAACATAAAAGTACCAACAAAATTCAAACTTTAACACAAGAAATCACCCAAATGATGCAAAACCACTAAACTTTTCAAACTCAAAACCACCTAAAACCACTATAAATCCAAAGATGTGCAAGATATGATCTAACCATGGCTCTTGATACCAATTGTAAGATATAACTTTTCACATACACATCAAACCATAACACAAAGTAGCATATAGATGGAATTCTAGAGAGAAAGTTAGAGGTTTAGGGAACTTAGTGAGAGAAAGTGAAAGATATTATTATGAGCTCCAACTCTACCTTGGAAGGTAGAGTATTTATAGTCTTACATAACTCGCCACACTTTGGGGCATGGATCGGGCATACGGTGGGTAAAGACCCGTCCGTCCTCCACGGTGTTACTTAACTAAATTACTACTTAACTTAAAAGAACTACGACTACGAGCTTTCTAACGATTACATATACTTGAGGTGACCGACTCTTTAATACCGGAATTTCTAATTCCTAACAAGTACTCAATACTCAACCAAAGTATGAGACTTTAACACCTCTTGCGATTATCCACAACGTCATATTCGTGTGTCATTGAGTAAAACTACGTAACTCCTTAAAGTGATAGTTAACGGATCTTCAACCATCCATCCCGACGGCTTGGTAACTAGATAAACCAAGGCTTCAACTTAAAATTCTTAGACCCGAGCAAGTTATCAAATAAGAACACGCCTTTGAAATTTAACTTCAATCTCAAATAAGTGATAATTGATTAACTCAAGTAATCGCCTTTTGTCAAATGCCCAATACGTGAATAAACGCACAACCGGATGTACGTCGATCCACCGAATGAACCGGAACAAATGATTTCTGACATTAATGCATTCTTCCTAAAGGTATACATGTAGAGGCGATGGGAAGATTCACCACAAATGTCTTCAAGCGAATGAGGTAGTCATTTTCCTTAATGTTCATGTGGTTGATTTATAGCGAGCACAATGAGAGGAACAATAATCCGTAAAGATTTGGCAAAGGAATACCAAAGCGGATCATTATCCATGAACAACAATCCGTGAAGATTTGGCAAAGGAATACCAAAGAGCGGATCATTATTCAATAGTGCAACTTACAATATCATGATAGTCATTATAAGCGCCTTGTGAAATAGCGGAGATAAGGTTTCTTGAGAATTCAAGAAGTACTTCTTAGATGGTGAACCAGTTGAGTCAATAGAAACGAGCATGAGCTTCGTTTGGATGATCAACATTCGCTCTTGAGGTTGAAAGTACACATCAAACATATCTTTGAAAAACAATGAATCCCAAACATTGATTCCCATTTATCCTTAGTAAGTGAAGCATTAGGCGTTGGAGGAGAGTCATCAAAAATCAAAACACTGAATCCCAGTTATCCTTAGTATATTCATTCTTCATCAAAAAGAATATACACTCATCATCATCAAAAATTAAGTCGTATAACCATTATTCAAACATCCATCATCATGTAGTATATTCACTCTTCTCCCCCTCAAAAGTTGCATCTGAAGTTGCCATTTTTGATTTAACAAGTGAATAAGAGTATACACCAATGAACGTAGATCCACTTGATGACTGAATGAGCGTGGAAAAACATGAAGCTTGTTGATGAAGAATGTAGATGAGTATGGCCATTCATGAGAGATTTCTCATTAGTTTGAAGATAAAGCGCCGTAAGAGCGTACACTTTTCTTTTCTATGAGGAACGGGGCTGAAGTGTTATCTGCAGACGCCATAATGATGAAGTACGAGGCCCGAACTAAAGTGAGCAGACGTCATTGTTAAGAGCCCAATCATATGTTTAGAGCCGCCCGAATCCAAATACCAAGGGACGATTTATACGACCGCTTTGGACAACAGACGAAGACATAGAATTGGAAACATTGGATCCCCACGTCTTGATGGGTTCCTTTTGGTTAGCACAAACATTCTTTGAATCGGCATAAACCCTAGATGCAATGGCATTATCCCTAGGAGTGAACTAGTAGAAGCATCGAGACTTAGTCAAATGACATTTTGTGCTTAATGGGATTATTCTACCGGTTGGCTTCCAAACCTTAACAGCACTATTCTAGGCATAGTGGATCTAGCTAAGGGTAAGGTTTGCCATTCGTTAATATTCGACTGTGGGCTTCCACCGAAATCCTACATTTGTAAACACATTCCTGTAGGTTTCGTGATTGCTTAATCTGTTTTGCTCTCCAAGCTTTCTTAAGCGGGTTATGAATTTTAGACCTCGAAATAACACATCACATTTATCATGATTACCATAAAATAAACATTTTTACATGTTTTGCAGACAACATGAGGCCTCGAATTAATTTCGTAAGCTTAGACCTAATACTAGAACTAACACGATTCTTTTGTTCAAATCAAACTTCTTGTCCCTATGGTGTTCTTTAACTTCCTTATCATGAACACTTTTAGTTTATGTAATCCTATCCTTCTTTGCATTGCTTCTAGGTTTTGACCCGCTAACTTTAGTGTCAATCTTAACATCTGTAGAAGTAACGATGGGAACATTACATGGCTTCACTACTTTCGCATTCTACGGTCTAGAAGTCTTTGGGATCCGAAATTCTAGGAGGCACATCAAAGGTTGCTTGCTTGAATTTTGACATGGAACAAGGCATATCAAGGGTCACATGCTTGGCTTTAGGCATAGAACAAGGCACAACTATTCTATCTCGCCTATTGTTAGATTTCGGACTTGTGACAATTACATACTCTAAGAGTTCCCGAGATCATTTGGCATCCATGCGGGCATAGGCTATAGTACTATCAAAAGGTTTTTCTAATCTTTCATCTTCAACAATCTCACGGAGACCCTTCAAACTTTCCTTAAGGTATGAGAGATATGCTTTATGTGCAAGTTCATTATTCCTAATGGGCGGGGGAATATATAACATATCGATAGCATATTTATCACAATCGAAACCTTAGGAACAGTATTTGCAATTTGGGATTGGCAACTTTCCTTTCACCTCACGCTTGATTCTCAATATCGTTAAGTAAAGAAGTTATCTTTTCAATTTGTTTATCATGATTAACTTTAAATGAATCACATAACTCTTTTTTTGATCATTAACCTTTGAAATTTCAACTTTAAAACAATCATTTTCCTTTTGCAAGTTATCAATTATGTTTTGAAGTTGGAAATTCGAGAATCTAAAGGAGGAGGCATATGGGAACCAAATACATCCTTCTTTTCACCTTTCGCCAGTGAAATTTGGGCTTTCAATCTTTTGATCGTGTTATAATGAGCTCGAATTTGTTCATCACGTTTGCTAATTTCAAAAGCGCATCAAACTCGGGAGCATCGAGGATGTCTTGATATTTGAGGTTTTAACATTTTCTTTGAGATGTTGATGCTTTAATTGCAAAGCAAGATGTTCAACTTCTAATTTAGAATAATGTTTGACCAAGTTATCATGATCATCCTGTTCTATTTTCTCATGCAATTTTGAATTTGTTGTTTCAAGCTCAATGACACGATCATGGGAGACTTTCGAGCAATAGATAATTCATGAAATTGAGAAGCATTAATGGAACAATTTGTAGCGATGAAAACACATCTTGAGCAATACATTCGAAATCGATTCTCATTCGGTGTATGCAAGTTCTTCCTCTCAATCTCATTATATTTTAATTCTCTCTCATAATCACTAACCTCAACAATCATTGCATCAAATTCCTTTTCCATTTCTTTAATGTCTAAATTCATTCCTTTTTAAGACTCTCAAATTGATCTTTTAGTTGTTTAAAGAAAGGCATGACTTCGGTTAAATAACATTCTTTAGTTTGCTCAAAACCCTTTCTCCTTCATAATACCGATGGGTGTGATCCTTTTCTTGCAAGTTTTCTCAAAATCAACAAATAGTTGAAAGATAACATATTGACTAATTAAGGTCTTGCTTTTAGTGGCAATTTTCTAGGAACAAGATGCATTGATGTATTCGGAGGATACACAGTCGCTTTAGGCATTTTCCTAAGGGAGGGTTCTTTACAACAAGATTCTTCGCTTTTGCTTATCTAAATCCTTTTTCCAATCTTGTTCAGGGGTTAATAGAGTCGAGGCTTAAACTTGTTCAAGGAGATCCAATTTTCTTTAGTGTAATTATGGGGTTTGATCGTTATGTTATTCTTTTTACACTCGGGATCTTCTAACTTCTTATACATTTTCTCCTAGTGACTTCATCGATTTCTTATCTTCCTCGGTGCACTCAACGCAACTAGGTTTTGCCTAGGCTTAAGGATTTCATTACCATCATAAAGCACCTTATGAGCATTTCTAGCCTTTTAATTACCTCTGGATTTGGTTCCTCAACAAGGGAATGCTATGCTTATCGCTTAAGACTCGATGCTTAGTGATCATGTGAGCGGTTTGAATGGTATTCCTTGTATGTACAACTTATTTTCAAGCTTGTTTTTCAAAGTTTTAGATTGGAAAAATCATTCAAAAGTTTTGATTCCTTAGCCTTGAATTCTTGCTTAAGCATTTTAACATTTTCTTGAAGTTCGTGTTTTGCTTAGCGGTTTTGGAAAGCTTTTCTTGTAAGGATTTTAACTCTTGTTTTAATACTTCTTCTCTAAAATTACTTTTTCTAATAATTGTGCGTATTTGGATATCCATCTCCCGCTCACGAGTGGTAAGTTCAAACTTAGCACTGTTCGTATATGGCAACTTGATCCTTATAGGTATTGAGTTCGGTGGTCAAGGAATCATCGAGCACAAATGCGGTGTACTCATGCAATTCATAATCATCATTTTGAGACGAAGATGCATACCTAGGTACTGCAGAAACTTTCATGCAACTTTCCTCTGCATTAACGTGCACGAGGTTGTGGCGGTGCATCTCTATCTTGGGTACATCCAAGCTTCCATGGAGCGTTCCTTTGCATTAGCTTGCACGGGTTGTGGTGGTGCACCTCTCTCTTGTGAACATGAGCATGAAGATTCTATTTTAGCATTGTCCGACTCATCATTATTTATTTTCTCTAACATTCTCGCATTCAAGAACACCCGATTCTTCCACGGATACATTACCCAACTTATCACAACAATCTCTCAACCGCACGACACTCATTCACTTTTTCATCCTTTTGTGCGGTTTCCTCAATGTACTTTTCACATTATCCATGAGTTGGATAAATGTCTCAATGAATTCTCGAATTTCCATTCCAAGATGTTTTTGAAGGAAATTCCATCAAGTGTTGATCGTAATCAAATATTTCCCAACGATGAATGGTCAAATTGTTTGTAGATTACTTGAAGAGCTGCTGGAACCATCTTTTGAACTTCTTCATTGGTAAGTTGCGACTTTAAATGCTCTAAGTTCAACAACAAGCTTCTTGTCAATGTAGGTAAGTCCCAGCGGAAAAGAGCACTACATGTTCGATCCCGACTATGGATAACAACCGTATGAGGTGCATATGAAGTAGTTGATAGGGCTCAATCTGCATTCCATTTGCATGGCATTCATGGCGAGTGCAATTCATTCTCATTGTACTCGAACATGAAGATCTCACATCCTCGTTGTTTAATTCAAACATCTTTAATCGTTCGATGTAGCATCCATTATCATTATTATCCACATCATACAATTTAAGCACTTCGAAATCACCGGGTCGAGAGAATAAGACATGATGTGGTAGAATGCACGGATTTTACAAGTCTATGATTTAAACCGAGAAATAGAATCTTCGCGGGATTTTACTAAAATCAAGACTAAACCGTTAAGCAATGACCAATGGAATGTGTTAAGACAATGGATCGACACAATGATAGACACTTGTTAGGTCTTATGATTGTTTGTGGGATAAGCGGAGATGTTGTTTGTGTTAATACAAATATCGTCATTAAACGTTATTTATATTTTGATCTTTGCCTAAGTTTTGTTAACGACAAAAGTAAATTTAATTTATAAAAGCTTAAAGCTTGTCAAGTTTATTAGATATTAAAACAAGCTTTCTCAAACAATATATTCATCATTCAAGCATTTACATTTATGATTAGTAACATCTTGATATGACTCTAATCATTATGTATGATAGTAGTTTGTAGAATGTGTTAGGTTCTTAAAACCAAACACTACTTAAGCATTTGCATATTTCTATTAATAGTAATACAACATTTTAACATCATGTATTACATCATGGAGATCATTGGAAGATTCCATTAGATATTTTGTGAAGATTTGTACTCTTCATATCTTACACAATCTTACTTAGATAGAGTTGACTTTAGGCAAGATTTGATATCTTGACCGTCGATCAAGCGGTACCAATTGGGTACAGGCGGAACCCTTTTAGGGGTCCGCGGTCCGTCGACAGCTCACATCAAATTGGCTATAAATAGCAATGCCAAGCCAAGTAGTTTTCATCCCTTTCTAACATACTCTCATACATATCTTCTCTCTAACCTTTCTAACTCAGTTACATATCATATTAGTGATCTCTTTTGTAGCAAAGAAGATCAAGTCATATTCAAGCTTCAACGAGAAGTTGGAAGTCTTGTTTGTTTAGTGTTGTATGATCTAGTGTTGATCCATACTTCATTGTTGTATCAAACCATCATAATCTTGTGAGTGTGAGTGGTTAGTATTTTAGTCCTCAAAATACATTGTGTGTGGGAGTAGTTGTACCCTTGGAAAGAACTCGACATCTAGCTTAGTGTCGGAAATAGTGTGGCGAAGTGTAAAGGTTTTCTCCGCGGTGAAAGGAGCTTGTTGACTAGTGAAGTTAAACTCTCGAGTGTGAGACTCGGGGGTGGAGTAGGGCAAGGAAAAAGAGTCCTTGTAGGCGAACCACTATAAACAACTTGTTGTGGTTTGATCATTTCTTTCCTTACTTACTTATTACATATTGCTTGCATATTTCATTAACATACTTAAGATCAATATCAATTGATCTTTCAATAAGTTTCAAAACAAAGTTTTAATCGGTAAACTATTCAACCCCTTCTAGTTTTCTACAATGGGTACGAGCCTCGTTGCTCAAGAATTTCTAAAATAACTTGTATTTTATAAACTTGAAACGATCCATGGATTACGAAAACTTTAAAGAAGGGCAATCTATCAAAGACCACCACTTTTGAAACCAATGGATTTATCTATTGGAAAAACCGTTTTGAAACATATGTAAAATCAAAAGATATAGATCTTTGGTTTATTATTGTCAAAGGAGATTTTAGTTCTACAACAAAGGATATTTCCGTTGATGAACAAAAGAAATTAGTTGCTAAAAATAATGAAGCTAAAATGATGCTTTATAATGCTTTACCTAGAAAAGAATATGAAAGAATTTTTATGTGTGAAACCGCCAAAGATATTTGGGAATCTTTAATTGTTACACATCAAGGTAATTCACAAGTCAAGGATAACAAAATTGATCTTCTTGTTCAACAATATGAACAATTTGTTATCCTCAAGATGAAACCATTGATTGTGGGTTTGCTCGTTTAACACTATCATTACATCACTTAAAGCACTTGATGAATCTTTTCGTAGTAAGAACTTTGTCGAAATTTCTTAGAGCACTCCATCCCAAATGGAGAGCTAAAGTGACCGCTATTGAAGAATCAAAATATCTCTCAATAATGTCACTAGGCGAGCTAATTGGCAACCTCAAAGTTCACGAAATGATAATGGAGAAAGATTCGGAGATCATCAAAGGAAGAAAGGAGAAGATCAAATCCGTTGCTCTTAAAGCAAAGGCGGAATCAGCGATGATGGTGAATCTTGTTCCGATAGTGAAGATGAGGAGTATGCCATGGCGTTAGAGATTTCAAGAAGTTCTTTAGAAGAAGAGGAAAGTTTGTAAGACAACCTCGAGAAGAAAAGCCATTCGAAAAGATCGGGATGATAAGAAGATTAAAGGTGAAAGAAAGTGTTTTAGATGTGGTGATGCAAGTCATCTTATAGGAGAATGTCCCAAGCCACCTAAAAGCAAAACTCAACGAGCTTTTGTAAGTGGTGCTTGGAGTGATAGTGAAGACGATGAAGAATCAAGCAAGGAAGAGATCGCTCTAATGGCACATGAGTCAAATGAGGTATGCTTAAAAGTTGGATTGGAACCTGATGAATGGATAAAAGATAGTGGATGCTCACGACACATGACGGGCAACAAAAGTCTCTTCTCATCATACCAAGAGTATGACGGAGGTAATGTCACTTTCGGTAGCAATCTCAAAAGCAAAATCATTGGCAAAGGTACGATTGCTCATAACTCTCTAACTATTGAAAATGTTGCTCATGTGGATAGGTTAGGATTTAATCTACTTAGTATTAGCCAACTATGCGATAAAAAGTATAAAGTACTATTTGATGAAAATGGTAGTAAAATACTAAAAGATGGTATCACCATAGCTAAAGGAGTTAGGAAAAATAACATATCGTCATGAAAATAGATAAAACATATAATGACAAACTTTGCCTAACAACATTAGCGATAGCTCATCTCTTTGGCATAGGCGCTTAGGTCACGCTAATATGAGACTTATACAAAACCTATCTTCAAAAGAGTTAGTTAGGAATTTGCCAAAACTAAAATATGACCAACACTTTTGCGACGCTTGCAAAATTGGTAAACAAACACATAGTAGTCACAAGTCTAAAAATATGGTATCTACATCTAAGTGTCTAGAATTATTACATATGGACTTGTTTGGACCATCCGCTATAAGAAGCTATGGAGGCAACTTATACACTTTGGTCATAGTAGATGATTACTCAAGGTTTACTTGGACGTTATTTTGAAAACCAAAATGAAGCTTTTGATAAATTTGAAATACTTAGCAAGAAAATTCAAAATCTTCTAGGTGTCAAATTGTGTCGATCCGAACGGATCATGGTCGTGAATTTGACAACGAAACTCAATTTGGAAACTTTTGTGATACAAATGGTATAACACATAACTTTTCCGCTCCACGAACACCTCAATCAAATGGAGTAGTAGAACGTAAAATAGAACAATTCAAGAAATGAGTAGAACAATGCTTAATGAACAAAACATTCCTCAAAAGTTTTGGTGTAACGCCGATTGACACTTCTACATATATTTTAAATAGAGTCCTAATCGTCCTTTCCTAAACAAAACACCATATGAACTTTATAAAGGTAAAAAGCCAACATTAGGATATTTTAAAGTCTTTGGTTGCAAATGTTTTATTCTTAACACTAAGGATTATCTCACCAAGTTTGACCCAAAGTCTTATGAAGGTGTATTTCTTGGTTACTCTCAAACTAGTAAAGCTTACATTGTCTTAAATAAAGAAACAATGATAGTCGAGGAATCGTTGAACATAACATTTGACGAAGTCCACCTCCTCTAAGACATCACCTTTGGTAGATGATGACTTAGTTGAAAGTCAAATAATTGAAAGTCAAATTAATAATAACAAGGAAGATGAACCATTAAATAAGGAAATTGTCAACATAAAAGAATCTAAAAGTCATCCATTAGAAAAGGTCATAGGAAAACTTAATCAAAGAACCTTAAGATCACAAGCTCAAAATCAAAGTAATCATTTTGTTTTGTATCCACCATTGAACCAAAAACCATAAATGAAGCAATAAAAGATGAGTCATGGGTAATGGCCATGCAAGAAGAATTAAACCAATTCGTTAGAAATGATGTTTGGAAACTAGTTCCAAAACCTAAAGATCAAACTATAATTGGAACAAAATGGGTCTTCGAAACAAAATGGACGAAAATGGTATAGTATCTAGAAACAAAGCTAGACTTGTTGCACAAGGTTATAATCAACAAGAAGGAATTGACTATGATGAAACTTATGCACGGTAGCTAGACTTGAATCTATTAGAATATTACTTGCTTATGCATGTGCTTATGATTTTAAATTATTTCAAATGGATGTTAAAAGTGCTTTTCTTAATGGGTTTATTAACGAAGAAGTGTATGTTGCTCAACCTCCGGTTTTACCGACTTTGAGAAACCACATCATGTCTTCAAACTCAAGAAAGCATTATCTGACCTTAAACAAGCACCTAAAGCTTGGTACGACCGTCTTAAGACTTTTCTTATTGATAACAAATATACTATGGGATTAGTAGATAATACTCTTTTACTAAGAAAAGGAATCGCAAATTATTATTGTTCAAATATCGTTGATGACATTATATTCGGATCAACTTGTCAAGAACTATGTAATGATTTCTCTAAAATCATGCATGACGAGTTTGAAATGAGTATGATGGGTGAGTTAAACTTCTTTCTAGGACTTCAAATTAAACAACTAGAAGATGGTATTTTCTTTAACCAATCTAAATATATAAAAGACATGCTTAAGAAATTTGGTCTTGAAGATTCCAAACCAACTAAAACACCCATGTCTTGGACACTAAACTCACCAAGGACGAAGAAGGAGAATCCGTAGATAACACTAAATATAGAGGAATGATTGGTAGCCTACTCTATCTTACGGCTAGTAGACCCGACATTATGTTTAGTGTTTGTCTATGTGCTCGCTTTCAAGAAAACCCAAAGGCATCACACTTAGAAGCATTAAAAGGATTTTAGATATATTAAGGGAACAACGTGTTTAGGATTATGGTATCCCAAAGGAACGGGTATAGAAACCATAGTGTATGCCGACTCGGATCATGCCGGTGATTATGTCGATAGAAAAAGTACAAGTGGTATTTGCACTTTTGTTGGACATTGTCTCACCTCATGGTTTGCAAAGAAGCAAGCGGCTTTAGCCATCTCTACTATTGAAGCCGAATCGTCTCGGCCGGAAAAGCATGTCAACAAGCTCTTTGGATGAAGCAAGCTCTCGTGACTACGGAATTCATCTCAACGATATTGTAATACTGCGACAACAAAGGAGCCATCGATCTCGACAAGAATCCTGTTCAACATGCACGTACAAAGCACATTGAAATCCGTCATCACTTTCTTCGCGACAATGTTCAAAAGGAAACATCTCAATCGAGAAAGTATCCTCGAAGACAACATTGCCGACATTCTTACTAAACCACTTAAACGAGAACCTTTAATTTTCTTAGACTTGGTTTAGGGTTAATGGAACCAAACATGTAGGATAAACATAGTCTAAAACATTAGAATAGTCAAAACAAAATAATTTTGTCTTGTATACACTCAGTAGCCACGGCACAAACGACAACACAGACGGAACCAAAATTTGGTGCCGTCGGTCCGTGGTGTCTCTGAAACAAAACAACTTTATACATAACATCTTCTTCCTCACAACCCACTTTACCAAAGCGTGTAAAACTTAAACCAAGCTCATTATTATCATCTTCCCACTCTCTTATCATTTGAAGATAACATCATTGTAAGTATCCTAACTACATTTCATCTCTTAATTACGAGTCTAGGATTCTTATTTATGCACAAAACTATCACAAATCATTACATGGGGTTTTATGTATGCTTTTATACCAAATATGAATTCAATTGGCAAATTGCATAACTAGTCATTCAAATTAGGTACTACATTATCATATTGCATAAACAAATCATGTTTCCCACTAATTGATAGATAATAAATATATGGCCTTATTCAAACAACCAAACACCCCATGTCAAAAGTTTTGAAAAGCTTCTCACTTATAGGAAAACATTTTTTGCTAATACAAATAGAAACGTTAGAATTTTCATCACTTGCATGCTCTTGAATACTAAAGGTATTGCATAACTAATATGCACTCCCGGGTATATTCAAATGTAGCCACATTGAATTAGGAGCATTTGGGTTATCTCATGGTATTTGCCAAACACTCCACTAAAACCATCTTATGCATAAAATGAGTCGAGATAACCGCAACTCCAAATTGTTTTCATATAGGCACACACTAGAATCAAAAACGTTAAAATTTATCTAAAGTTTTAACATGTTAATTCTTATCCTTAGGAATAACCATGGTAGCCGCAAGATTCTATGATCACAAAGACACTCTTAACTACATTCCCAAACACCACAAAACCAAAGGACTCACCAAGGAACAAGTAGAAATATTTAGGGTCTAGAATCTAGGTATTTCCACGGTAGAACCATTCACTCATCCTTCCTTGAGCATACCAATCTTCGTGAAGAACTAGCCGCCATTCAATTCGATTGTCTTCTTGACATTGATGAACCAATTTGTCCTAGGTTCGTATTAGAATTCTATGCTAGTGTGACCGGTTTTAGTGATGAAGGCGATGATGAGTTTTGTCTTAGCTTTAGAATCAATCAAAATGACTTCACCATCACTTTAAGTGAATTTGCTAGAGTACTAGGAATTCCCAACCGAGGAACTTGTGTCTACGGATAAGTGGTCACTCACCGCACTTGATGCAATCAATGACCGCTCTCTCCCTACATAACCCGTTTAGCCGATAAGGATGTCATCCGTGAACACCTTTTAACCCAAAACGGATACAACCCGAGTCACCCGAAAGGGAAAAGAGGTAGACCGAGATCCATATGGAATGGAGCTCAATGAACTTAAGCACGAATTTAAGAAATGGGAGGAATTACTTAGAGCAAACGTCATTAGCACCATAGGAATAGGGATCACATAAACGCTTGTCTTTGCCACATGCTTTACAACTTGTCCACCGAAACCATTCAACTTAGCCTACTACATAGCTAGGAGAATGATTGATATTCCAACTCAAGGATCCGTTGCTCTTCCATACGGGATGCTTCTCACCCGTCTCTATAGAAACTTCGCCCAATTCCACCAACCCCAAAAGGGATGCACCTTCAATATGATCTCATCCTCACATCTTTGTGCCCTTGAGTGATGCTCGAGTTGCTAAGACTAAAGGCAAGAGAGCTAAACCTCCAACTCCTTCATCATCATCATCAAATAGCTCAGGATGGTCTTCCAAGCTCTCGTCTTCCACCTCAAGAGTATTACACATCTCTTCCGAAATTGAGAATGAATCGTGAAATTCAAGCAAACTAAGGGAATGTTCAAGTGCCTTGGTAGGATGATGAACAAAATTTACAAGAAGTTGGACAAATAAGGGTACTTTAAGGAGTGTTTGGAACAATGCATTATCGTTAATGTTTGATACTATTTAGTTGTTTTTATTATGTAGGATGATAATATAACTTGAAACAATGGTGTATGCTAACAATCTCATGCAGGGGGATAGCACAAGTATGCTATCAAATTTTACCCATTTTCACTATATTGTGAAAATCAATAAGCCTTGCTCTTAATCTATGCTCCACTGTGTTTACATATGTGTTATTTACTTTTCCTAACTAGAAATGTTTAGTTTAACAAGTTTTGAGAAAATTTTCGATTTGGAAATTTCGCTTTTAGGAAACTTTCATCCAAATTTGACCTCCACGGATCGAGGCGGCACCTTTATTTTGGTACCGTCCTTTATGAATTTTGGTACCGCCATATCTCATGCAGGCGGACGGGCGGCACCCTTTTGGGTTCCGTCGTGTATGATTTTGGTGCCGTGATCCTCCGTAATTTTACGAATTTCGACTCTTTCGTAATTCCAAATTATCTTCCATCACTTATAAATCAATCTTAACTAGTTTATCATTATTAGAACTAGTATTATTCACTAAGGGATGTAAGAAATCCATTTCCACCAAAATTCAAAATTTGAAAAATCCACCCAAGGAGCCCTTTGGCATAAAGGAAGGAACCAAAATTTTGGTACCTTCAAATCAAGTGGGTAATCCGAATATTAGGAAATTCCACTCACTAGAACACATTTATTGCATATCTTTTCTTCCTCACTCCATCTTCTTTGTATGGATTGACTTGGGTGATATGACTAGCATTCAACCCACTTCCAAATCATTAGGAACCTCATCTATTCAATGGTTCAACATCAAATCAAACCTTTCTCAACAATTTCTTACCTCTATAAATTGAAAGGCTTTACCATGATCATCCTCACACCTTCTTCACTCTCACTTACTATCTAGCAAATCAAAACCCAAGATAAAATGACTAAATCATCACCAAAACCTTGCAAGAAAACCGCTAGAATAAGCGTAAGGCCTTGTTGCTTTGATAATCTTAGCTCATCATCCGAATCTTCACCACTCACCATCTCATCTCCCATTAGAGATGATACACACCTTACCTTGGCTACACCCACTTCATCACACATTGTGATCACCACTCCACCACCATCAAAAGCACCTACTTCACCTCCACGGCACCCATCCAAACATCCAAAACACCTCACCACCTTCACCAAGGTCTCCCTCTCACTCCCATGGAGTTATTTTCTACTCCACCAACATCACCAAATCCTTTCCTAGAGGACTTGGAAGACTTGCCTCCTAGGACAAGTCATCCACCACCATTGCCATCATTTGGCACCATTGAGCGAATAGCTCATGAATCACCACGGTCATCCATTGACCCAAACGCCCATTAGGGCCAAGACCTCTCCTTTTCCACCCCATTCACAAGGACATTCATGGTCCTTTATACGGGATCATCCACTTCCATCATCAATGTCCCTCATATTGAGGACATTCGGGAGAGCATGTGGGATGACAATCCCACTAGAGAGGAGATTCAAGCCGAACTCCACAACCTCCACCAATTCAAAGGCATGGTGGATTCTCACTAAGTGAGACAATGCAAATGCAAAGTGCTTTGCTTGCATCCATCATGACCACTCCAAACATCCCAACACCACCAACACATCCACCATTCCACCACCACAACCTCCGCAAACTTTCTACCCACCAAGACATGGTTGCTCCACTTGTGAGCAAGCGGGTCAAACCGTGGAACGGACCGGATTATGGTCCATGACTTCCACGAAGAAATGAGGTTCATCCTCAACCACATTCTTGAGCGTCTCAACGCTCTTTCCCATCCACCATCTCTTTAGGATGGTTTTAGAATAGTCTTTTATTTGTTTTTGTTTTAGGATAATTTTTTTCTTTTCTCTTGTACTAGAAACACATCATTGTGTTCTCTTTTCATGATCTTTACTCACGAAAAATTTTAACAAATGAATGTTGTTTATTATGTTGTTGGTGTCATTACATAGTGTTTGGAAATGCTTGTGAATGATCATTATTACTAACATTTTTTTTGTAGCTTTATTTTCACAATCCATGTATCTTCCCATTAAAGCACCCAATTTAGGGGAGCCTTGAACAAGGGGAGATAATAAGCTCGAACTCATTACATTCCATAGCCTCTTCTTTTGTTGAGACAAAAGGGAGAAAATATAGAACTTGAAATTATTTATATTTGACTTTTCCGAAAAGTCAAGCGCATACAATTGACTTTCTAAAAGTCAAACAGAACCCTCATTGATAATACTTGACTTTTCTTAAAAGTCAAGCGCATACTTTGACTTTACGAAAAAGTCAACATCATGCATCAACTAGTGAATTCTTTGACTTTCATAAAAGTCAAAATTCATACACTTATATTATCATTTCCTTTTCAAAGTTCTAAAACTAATATTTTATAACTCTTGTACAAACTTTGTCTCTTTTATAAAATAAAATTTATATTTTGTCCTCAACAAAAGGGAGATTGTTAATACAAATATCGTCATTAAACGTTATTTATATTTTTGATCTTTGCCTAAGTTTTGTTAACGACAAAAGTAAATTTAATTTATAAAAGCTTAAAGCTTGTCAAGTTTATTAGATATTAAAACAAGCTTTCTCAAACAATATATTCATCATTCAAGCATTTACATTTATGATTAGTAACATCTTGATATGACTCTAATCATTATGTATGATAGTAGTTTGTAGAATGTGTTAGGTTCTTAAAACCAAACACTACTTAAGCATTTGCATATTTCTATTAATAGTAATACAACATTTTAACATCATGTATTACATCATGGAGATCATTGGAAGATTCCATTAGATATTTTGTGAAGATTTGTACTCTTCATATCTTACACAATCTTACTTAGATAGAGTTGACTTTAGGCAAGATTTGATATCTTGATTTGTCGATGGCGGTACCAATTGGGTACAGGCGGAACCCTTTTAGGGGTCCGCGGTCCGTCGGATCGCTCTCATCAAATTGGCTATAAATAGCAATGCCAAGCCAAGTAGTTCATTCATCCCTTTCTAACATACTCTCATACATATCTTCTCTCTAACCTTTCTAACTCAGTTTCATATCATATTAGTGATCTCTTTTGTAGCAAAGAAGATCAAGTCATATTCAAGCTTCAACGAGAAGTTGGAAGTCTTGTTTGTTTAGTGTTGTATGATCTAGTGTTGATCCATACTTCATTGTTGTATCAAACCATCATAATCTTGTGAGTGTGAGTGGTTAGTATTTTAGTCCTCAAAATACATTGTGTGTGGGAGTAGTTGTACCCTTGGAAAGAACTCGACATCTAGCTTAGTGTCGGAAATAGTGTAAGCGAAGTGTAAAGGTTTTCTCCGCGGTGAAAGGAGCTTGTTGACTAGTGAAGTTAAACTCTCGAGTGTGAGACTCGGGAGTGGAGTAGGGCAAGGAAAAAGAGTCCTTGTAGGCGAACCACTATAAACAACTTGTTGTGGTTTGATCATTTCTTTCCTTACTTACTTATTACATATTGCTTGCATATTTCATTAACATACTTAAGATCAATATCAATTGATCTTTCAATAAGTTTCAAAACAAAGTTTTTAATCGGTAAACTATTCAACCCCCCTTCTAGTTTTCTACAGTTTGGTTGTGATTTGGGTTGGTTGTAGCACGATTTTATGGAGAAATTTAGGTCTAAAAACTTAAAAGCTCAATAACTTTCTTCGGAGAGGATTTGGGCCTCGAAAATTCGTTTCACGACACCGGTAAAACCTCACAATATTCAGTTGTTCCGTCGTTTTGACAGTATTTCAACAAAACGGAGTTACTGGATCAAAAGTTATGGCCGTTTGAAGTTTTGACGTAAAAGTCAACTTTGGTCAAACCTCTTCTTCGTAAAAATCAATCAAGTCGCTAAACCCCTTGAACCAAGTCGCTAAGTACCAAGTCGCTAAACCTCTTGAACCAAGTCGCTAAGTACCAAGTCGCTAAGTACTAATTCGCTAAAGCTCCAAGTCGCTATATAACAACTCGCTACAATCCAAGTCGCTAACAAAATTTTGGCAGCAATTCGCTAAGATTCAAGTCGCTAAAGACTCAAGTCGCTAAATAGCAACTCGCTACTCACCAAGTCGCTAGCACCAAGTCGCTACCCATAGTGGAGAATCCACTACTTGTACTGTAAGTCGCTAGGCCTAAGTCGCTAGCTCCAAAAACTGCAACTCGCTACAAAATTGTAAAGCAAGTCGCTACAAAGAAACAAGTCCGTAAGTCAAGTCGCTAGCAAGAAAAAAACAACATAAACATCACTTTTCAATCCAAAAACAACCCAACCAAGATGATTCAAGCTTACCAAATGAAAACCTAAACACTTGTGATGATTCTAAACATGAAAGTACTAACAAAATCCAAGCTTTAACACAAGAAATCGACCAAATGATGCACAAACCACTAAACTTTTTCAAACTCAAAAACCACTAAAAATCCAAAGATGTGCAAGATATGATCTAACCATAGCTCTTGATACCAATTGTAGGATATTAGTTTTCACATACACATCAAACCATAACAACAAGGTGGCGTATAAGTGGAATTCTAGAGAGAGAAAGTTAGAGGTTTAGGGAACTTAGTGAGAGAAAGTGAAAGATATTATTATGAGCTCCAACTCTCTACCTTGGAAGGTAGAGAGTATTTATAGTCTTACATAAAACGCCACACCTAAGGCTGTGGATCAGGCATACAGTCGGTAAAGACCCGTCCGTCCTCCACGGTGATACTTAACTAAATACTACTTAACTTAAAATAACTACGACTACGAGCTTTCTAACGATTACATATACTTGAGGTGACCGACTCTTTAATACCTGGAATTTCTAATTCCTAACATCGAGACTCAAGGTTGTTAAAGCCACGAATGTGGTTTTCGGGTGTGTTTTGTTCAAGGGAGATGTTTGGGATGTATGTGTTGGTGAGTTTGTGGTCGAATTCATATTCATGAGACATATTGATACCTGAAACAAAACAAGAGATAACATTCAAAAATGTTCATCATCCAATAAACACTTACTTTGTGTGTGTCCAACGTTTTGAAAGGCTCAAGGCGCACTAAGGCGCAAAGGGCTTATAGAGCCTTGAGGCGAGGAACAAATCAAGGTGCGGGCTTCATGAATATGAGGCACAATGAATTGAATAAAATTTTAAAAGTTTTGCATGATAATTTATGTATTAATGATGACTTAAATAACACTGAAATACTTAATTTATCGAAACAATCTCAAATTCAAACCCAAAATACCAACCAATGTAGCAAGATGATGGCATGATGACATCTCATTATCTCATACTCGAAATTAAAGGAGAGGTATGTATGTATAGATACTTGAATTGAAGGATGAAACTTTCAAATTATCTAATTTAGTTAGTTTCTAGGTTAGGTTACACTAACAAATGAGGTCGATTAATGTTAAATTTGAAAAACAAGTTCAATACTCGTCACCTATCCTAAGCATGCCTAGGCGCAAGGCTCTAAAGTCTAAGGCGTCGTGACTTTTGTGAGCCTTATGCATGTGTGGAACCTCGGTCCGAAAAAATCCCTAGAGCTTGAGCCTTGAGCCGAGGCACGCCTTAGGTGCGCTTTTTAAAACTATGTGTGCGTCTATATGTAAACAATGTGAGGTGCGGTAATCTCGACTCAAAAACTAAAATAATGAGTTTACCCAAACACTCCTTAATTTAGTTTTGCTCAAATAAATATGTCGAAGAATACACATTAGTTATGTATTTCGGCAAAATTTGTGAGTTCTTGTATGCATGAAAAGTATTTTTAGATTGTATTAACAATGCATGAAAAACATTTTATGATGATTCTAGTTTCGTGAATTTCTTCAAACACGGAATGGGGGGGGGGGTTGTTTGGCTAGTGCAAAAATTTTAATGCCAATGATTCTTTAAAATTGAAAAGCATGAATATCAATTATTTCTAGTTCAATTTTAAGTTTCCTAAACATGATTCCACCAAAAATGCCTAATAATTTGTGAATTTAAATCAAAATTTGGACTAAAAATAAAAATTCGATGGGTTTATGTAAATCCTATGGTTGGAGGAATCAATATAGTTGTACATTGTCTAATCCTAGTCCTAATTGCATACAAACCTAATTAAAATTGAAAACCCCCAATTCGGATTATGTGAATTGTAAAACCCTAAACTCAAAATTAAAGAAAATTGGAATGAATTAACTTACAATTATTGTTAAGAAAAGTGTTGTAGTTGATAATCTTGTAATTCAATGCCTTAATTATGATTTTGTGGAGTGGAATTGGATTTTTGTGTGTTGGTTCGACTTTAGAGTGTTTGCAATAAATATGTTTTGTTTAAATGTGCCTAATGAGGGAAAAGGAAAAGGAGAATCAGATTTGTTAGGTGCACGGTACCACTAAATTTAGTGGTGATGTGACCTGCTGAGACAGTTTTTGGTCTCATTTTGATTTTTGAAGATTAAGTCTCGCTTATTTTGTGAGACTTTTCGATGCGACAAAAGAATTTATACCTAATAAATTATTTTGGGAAGAGAATCAAAAGATGTTCGATAATCAAAGGATGACCTAGAAATAGACATAAGACGAGACTCTATTTATGGACACACGTAAACTATTCATTTACGAAATTTGTTCCATCATTCCTAATCCTAAATGTAGATAATTGAAGGGTTCACGTTTGAGGGGTTTGGTTAGGATGTCGGCGATATTATCTTCCGACGAGACTTTTTCGATGGAAATGTTTCCTTTTTGAACATTGTCGCGAAGGAAGTGAAGACGTATTTCGATGTGTTTCGTACGTGAGTGTTGAATGGGGTTCTTTCTCAAGTCAATCGCTCCCTTTATGTCGCACATAATCAGAATCGTCTAGATGTATGTCGTAGTCGAGTAGACCTTGTTTCATCCATAGTGCTTGTTGACATGCCTTTCTGGCGCTTACTTATTTGGCTTCAGTAGTGGATATAGCTGTAGCCATTTGTTTCTTGGAGAACTAAGAAGTTAGACAACAACCCATGAAGGTACAAACGCCACTCATGCTTTTTGATCCACATAATCTCCCGCATGATCAGAGTCGGCATAGACAATAGTTTCTACACCGGTCCCCTTGGGATAATATAATCCAAATTTCATAGTGCCTTTAATGTATCGGAAGATACGTTTAACCACTTCAAGATGAGAGGTTTTGGGATCCTCTTGGAAACGAGCACAAAGGCAGAAACTAAACATGATATCGGGCATGCTTGTCGATAGGTATATTAAACTACCTATCATACCTCTATATTTAGTACTATCCACAGAATCACCTTCTTCATCCGTCATGAGTTTCGTATCCGAGGACATGGGTGTTTTAATTGGTTTAGACTCTTCTAATCCAAATTTCTTAAGCATTTCTTTTATGTATTTAGATTGATTAAAGAAGATACCATCTTCCATTTGTTTTATTTGTAGACCAAGGAAGAAATTTAATTCACCCATCATGCTCATCTCAAACTCATCATGAATGATTTTCACAAAATCATCGCATAACTCTTGACAAGTTGATCCGAATATAATATCGTCGACATATATTTGAACAATGATGAGATGTGAATTTCTTTTCTTCATGAAAAGTGTGTTATCTACCATCCCCATGGTATAATCATGTTTAACCAAGAAAGCCTTTAATTTATCGTACCAAGATTTAGGGGCTTTGTTTGGAGTAACCTGAAGGTAACGAGACTGCTTCCGAGAGATTGCTTAAAATAACCAACAAGATTATCGATTTTTCCGTAAGCACATTTTCTAGACATCAAAATCTATCAACGAGCAATGTATACACACTACCAATCCAATGAGTTGTATTTATATAGCAAGTGTAAACACAAAATAGGACGTCCAAACTCCAAACAAAACATTGGACACAAAATACCATAATAATAGTCGCACAATTGTAAGCAGTAAGCTAGTTTATAGGTTTATCAAATTCTTCTAATTCTCTGTTTTTGTCAATAAATGCTGGCTAATTTTGTCCCATTTACTGTCTTTTTAAATGTGAAACCCGGATTATAATATTGGGTTAGTTTATTAATCTAATGAACCTCTCGCCCATCTCAATGTTGACCATATAAACACTGTTTGTTACGGTAATATGTTTTGACTTTATTCAAAAAACACTTATCGAATCATCTTCTGTTTATAGTTCAAAAATAAAAAAAATAAATAAATAAATAAAAAATAAATCAACTTCTGTTTTATAAACTAACATATCTTACTTGTTTACAACAACAATAATATTTAATCTCGCCGGATCAAAATATAAAAGATAAGAATATGAACATCTTTAGCAGAAAATAAAAAACTATCGTAGTTATTTTCTAGACGTTGTTTTTTTTTCAAAAACAAAGACACATATCTTAAACTATTCACATGTCTCAAGCAAAACTTAAACCTTTAACCAGAAAAGAAAACCATAACTATATATTTAATTAGATATGGCTAGTACCGATTAACAGTTTAATGAACTTCTCTTGGTTCATTTGAATAAATTTACTATTTGACCCAATGACAGATTACATACCGAATCGAATAAACATGATTGTTACACTGATAATAAGATTTTTGTTCTAATCTTAAAAAATTAGAGTGGCTAGTCTGATTCTGACCTCTGACTTTATGCTCATGGGTTGTATGTCTTTAGGTATTTTTTTAATTTATACAACTCTGCAAATTTGACATTTTAAATACATATAAGAGGGTGCATTTCAATTTGTTACAACTCCGATGGTTTACAATGCAGAATCTTTGTCTAAAGAATATAAACATCGAAAGTAGTATTTTAGTGTCATAAAAGAGATTTTTTAACGTAAATCGTTTTTTTTAAAACTACAGAATATAATTTGAGAATCGTCATTATGATTGAACAGGATATAACTTTAATTGAGTGTGTAAGCGAGCAAAAGATAGACTTTGTTTGAAAAGTTTTCCCAAATGTGAAAGTAGTACGTGAAATGTTTCATTTTCACTTTTGGAATGGATGAACGAATCCTCTAGCAATATTGTTAGGGTCCGTTTGTTGGTTTAATGGACAATAAATTAATAGTCGTGATTTAAGATCGAACTCGAGATTACGGGATTGCACACTTTGCGTATGAGAATTAAAGTTAATAAATAAATGTAATAGTTATATTTATTTATTAATTAAACGAAATAATTATAACGGACGTTAAGTAATTAAGTGTAATGAACTAACGGTCGTTAAATGTAATTGGAAAGGACTAGATATGAAATTAGAGATCGAGAAGGTTCTAGAATCCCTTTGGGAGTCCTAGGCCGATCGTTTAAGGTTTCCATAACCCAATCCATAGCCAACTTGTTCACCAAGTTTCTTTGGGTATAAATACAAAACCAATGGTGTTTGTAATCTATCTCTTGTACTTCATTAAGCTAAAACCTAAAACTTGTTTGTGTGTGTTTTGCTTAATTCGGTCGACAAACACCTTGTGGGTGTCGATCCATAGCTTTCCAAGTCAAAGTTATTTTGTTTAATTAAAACTAGCATTCCTTTAATTCGGTATAAATGCGGATGTAAAGAAAGTGGTCTAACACATTATTATTAGTATTCTTGGATTGAATTACAAAATCGGTAAGGGTAATTCATATAATCCTATAAACCCTAATTAGGGTTCATCCAATTGCTAGTTTTGTGGATTTGATTCTTGTTAATTAGAATCAAGAAAGTCGACGATATTCTTGTTTATGTTAATTAATTATTCGTTAATCTTTCCTATACGCTTCCGCATGTGTACTTGATGTTTATTGTTTATATTTATGATTAGGCATGTTATATAATTCTAATAGTGGCATCACGAGCCATTGGTTTTAATGAGTAATTAATTACTAAACGCGTAAAAAACGAATAATTGTATGTTGTTTGACATGATTAATCTAGGGTTTGCTTTATTTTTTGCATGGGTCGATTTTTTTATATATGGGGCGTACCCCATTTTTTTTTTGTAGTCGATTCATTAAAAGATTTAGGGTTTTAATTGTTATGTTAACCTTATCGAAACCTATAATTAATATATGTGTTACGTGATTAATTCATGAATAATATGTTATGTGTCATGGAATGATATGCGTTCTTGTGACTAATTGAATAATTGTTATGATATATCCATGATAATACATGCATGTTTGTCATGGATAATTGCTTGAATATTGTTTAATTGTTAAAATATTTTATCACATGTTTATTTTGATAAATCTTGAATTGGGGAATACCTCAATAATATTAATGAATCAATTATGTGCAATTTGGTATATTCTAATTATGAACTACATGCATCGATTAAATCGATGTATGTGGCTCACTTTCAATTGTGCGAGTGAAAGCCCTAGTTAATATATACGTTAATTAACCTAGATATTGATTATGAATAGGTTTTATCAAATAAGTTGCATGTGGCTACTTGTTTACACGTAATAATTGTTAGTTATGTGCGCATTGTTTTTTAGTTATTTTCTTTTTTATTTGCTTACTTGTTTGTTTATTATGTGAGACAGTTTTAAGCAAATGGTAATTTTGAATAGAAAAATAATACGGACTAAACAATGGCGAAATTTGATTTGTTTTTGAAGAGTTAAGTTTTCAATAGTTTAATTGATTGGTGATTTTGGTACAAAAGTGAGAACGACTCACCCAATTTGACTGATGTGTGGGAAGTACTAGGAGGAGAGCTCATTAAATTGTGACCCTAAAAAGGAGGTTATTGCTTGGTACGGACCGAATTCTCCGCTTGCTTGAGTCAAATTGGAGTTACCAAGTAGGCTATCGTACATAATCATCTTAAGGGTGAATTAGCTTTAATTCCATGCGCCACTTCGGTGGTAATTACCCGAAACACTAAGTCTTTAGACTTATGTAAAAGTACGGTATAATGGACGATAATTAAAGGTAAATTCCTTGATTGGCGAAACCAATACCTCAATCAAAACTTTGATAATTTGATCTTTATGAACTGGTAATAAAAAGCTTTTTATTAAAATTTATGCTACAAGATGAATGCATGACATCTCTGTACATATTTGATTTGATCACATAAAATCAAAACTAGTACCCTTTATAAATTAAGTTATGTGCCATCTAGTTAAAAGAACACTTGAAGTTGCAATTTACGTCATGTCAAAACTTGGAGAGATTGTGATGGAAAGGTAAATCTTTATGTAAAGTCAGACCTTACATGAACATATTTGCAGTTCTTTAAGTTAGACACTTAAATTGAGTAGGAAGTGAGACCTGGACTCAAGGCATAAGATGGGATAAAACATGTTTATATTTGCAATATCGTTAGAAAATATAAATCCCATAATGATCTAGGAATTAGAAAATGTTTGCCAATTATTGTTCGACAGATTACCCTATTATATGCTTTCGTTACTAGCAGATCAACTGATGTAATGGAACTATGATAATTTGGATCCTAGTTTTCGAGAAAATTCTGTGGTTATATGAATATTACCTTGGGTATTTTATTTTCTTGAAAAGTTTAATTATCGAAAATACTAAAATTGAATTTTGAAAATTCTTTAAATGTATTAATGCAACATTAAACCGTAAACGTAGGTTATTCAGACCCTCTTTTTAACAAGTTATATACTAGCTTCATAACCCGCCTGATGAGCGGGCGAGCTTCATGTGATATCTTTGTTTATTATTTTTAATTGATTAGCAAAAGTAGTTAATACTATAAGTATTGTAATCATACATAATACGTAATGTGCATAATGACATATATTTGATTTGTGATACACAAATAAATCAAAATGAAAGTACTATATTGCAAGTTTATATCGCAACGACGATTCCAATACGCTTTCTTTATTGTAGCTTCTTCACAATCTCATACTTGTGTTCTGCGTTTTCAAATGTATATTATATAAAGAATGCAGTGGTATATGGCTATTCATGAAAAACCCATTATAAATTGGACAAAAATAAATTTGCAGTTCAAGTGTAGTCGTAAGGAAAACTATCTGTGTTGATCGGTGATCCAAGCCGCCGTCCTGCACATTTTGCCACTTCTAACCGATCTTTTTGTGTTATTTGACGCAAAAGTAATTTTTTAATTTTTCTTTCTTAGTTAAAACGTTTATGCCCTAAAAAAGAAATTCGTTGTTTACAGTAGAGTTTAGCATATATTTAATCATATATCGTAGTACGCAAGTCCTACGCTACATTATCAATATTGCATTACCTATTTAAGGCAAGTACATTAGTATTAGTATTAAGAGTACTTTTTACCACCATTTGTCTTCAACATGCAGGCTATACCTGAGAGTGGCTATACCCGTGAGACTGTGACATGGTCCTAATTTCTGCATTACCTATTTAAGGAATCTTTCTAATAAGGTCTACTTGAGGGCAAGTAGAGTTCAAGTGGGGGGATATTTGATAACATCAAATAGTCCTGAATATTAAGTGTCAATTTTCCCCGATAATGCTTGTAATTTATATCATTTATATGGATTTACGCTTGTTTTCTATTGTTTTCCACTTTCATGTAAATTACGAGCATTGGATCTAAAGAGACGCGGAATTGGAGAAATATCAAAGATTTGTCATAGTACGCTGACTTTGAAGAAGTTACGGCGTAACTCATCTCTCACATTACGCCGTAGCTAAAGCGTGACTCAGAAAACCAACTCATCAGAAGATTACGGCGTAACTCTCCCCAAAGACTACGACATAACTATATTAGGTCAAATGAGGTTCCACGCCGCTGATAACTACGCTCTAACTCTTGTTTAAACTACGGCGTAACCAAGAAATATTGAAGATACGGCGTAACCACTTATAAGGTTACGCCGTAACCAGCATATCTAGTGCAAATTACGAAGAAATTGAAGATTACGGCGTAACTATTATATTAGTTACACCGTAACCCAGATCTGGCCTATAAATACCCCACGATTTCCAGCATTTCAAAGCATCCCATTCCACACACCAAAATAACAGAACGTGTGAATAAGCCAAAGGCAGGTCTAGAGGAGCATACGGACCTATCTTCAGGAGAAATCACTCCCTCGATAAGCATTAGCATTTATCTTTTCTTTACTTTCGATTCATGTATTTCGTAACATTGAATATTGAATTGATTTGTATGGTTAATATGAGCTAAGCACCTCTTGGTCTTGGCCTAGTTATGATTCATAATTGTTTTGTTTGCATTTACATTACTTCCGTATAATTATTTTTAAGTGTATGCATGCATAGTTTATTGGTAGCTATCCTTGTTTCGGTAGTTTTGAATTGCGGTGAGGCTAGTTGCTTAGGAGATATGACCAAGTGACCCTAAGTGAGTAGACTAAGGCGGGAAGGGTAAGATATGACCGGTGACGACCCTTTCTACTTGTGCGATTTGGCTAACTGATCACCTACCGTTTGGATGAACTTAAGAATTAGGGGTAAGTGTTTAATTTGCTAACGTCAAGGGCACTCACTATTATAAGTCTAGCATGTAGCGGTACTTAATGACTCGGCTTAGGGACCAGGAACAAGCGGACTTATGAGGGACACTGTCTTCTCGAAAGGTGGCATCTTTCTTTGATAGGTTAGGCGAATTGACCAAATGTTGTCCTCTCGACTTTGACCCCACAAGTAATTGAAAGTAATTAGGCGTAGACATTAATAGCTAGGAGGATTAACTAGGTTAGTACCACTCTCCTTTATTGATTGAACCTTTGCCTTTATTTGCTTTTATCTGCTTTAGTAGTTAACTAATTAATTCCTTATCGAAACCATATTAAATCTGTGACACCTAGACTTAGTAATAATCCAAAACACATAGCTCTTGGGACAATCTCGGTTTTACCGAATACTACACTACACACGATCGGTACACCGCATGTTAGTGCATTAGGGTAGACCATAGGTATAACGAGACTTTATAAATATTAAAACACAGTCGATAAAACTGCATCAAGTTTTTGGCGCTTCTTGGGAGTTATATTAGGATTGCTATTAAGTCTTTCATTTTCGTTTTTAATAACTTTTCTATAATTCTCACGATCATTATTCAAGTTTTCAGATACCATGGAAGTTGTTAACATTGATGACCTTACTCTTGAGGAATATTTGGCGTTGACAAGAGCAGAACAAGGGCCGGGTCTCGTAAGACCGGCGATTGGAGCTGATGTTCTTTTCGAAATTAAAGACCAATTTATGAGGGAGCTTCGCGCTAACCCTTTTTCTGGAGACAGGGACGAGGATGCATATGAGCACGCTGAAAATGTCCTATACATCGCAAGCCTTTTCAACATTCCGGGCGTGTCTCATGATCTTTGATTATGCTAAGGGTATTCCTCATGACTCTTCTTGGGCCGCCGGAAGATGGATTGAAAGATTGCCCGCCGGGCGATTAATACTGGGCTCTACTTAAGAAGCACTTCATCCAGAGGTATTGTCCTCCATCGAAGATTTCTAACCAGCTCTTGGAAATCCATAATTTCAAGCAAGAAGACGATGAAACATTGTATCAGGCCTGGGATATATACAACGATCTACTTTACAAATGCCCTACACATGATCTGAACAACCAGCAAAAGTTCAACATCTTCTACAAGGGAATCAACGTGACTACTAGACAGATGATGGACTATCAAGGACCTATCCCGAACATGACTCCTACTCTAGCAATTGAAGCCATTCAAAAAATGGCTGATCATTCTCAAAAATGGCACGATGGAGGAAGAAAAAGAAACCAGGGAGGAAGTTTTGATGGAATTGCGGCCGTAACCAACAAGCTAGAGAATCTAGGTCGAGATATGCTGAAAGTGAGAGAAACCGTTCATGCCATCCAAGTAGGTTGTGAAAGCTGTGGGGGAGGACATCTCACCAAGAATTGTCCTCATGTTGACAAAGAAGAAGCTAAATATGGAGAAAATCGACCGTTTTACGGAGATAATCAAAATAGTAATGGGTATCGTGGAAACTAAAATCGTGGGCCTTATGGAGAAAGAAAGCCCAACATTGAAGAGACAATAAACAAATTCCTGGAAACTTCGGCCCATAAATAAAAAGAACAAGATAAATGGCTAAGAGACTTCCAGGAGAACACAAATAAAAATCTTTTCAGGCACGACGAAACCCTAAAACATCTTGAAGATATGGTAGAAAAACTCAGTGCAGAGATAGAGATAAGAAACATTGAACTTAATGAAACCAAGCCTTTGGTGGAGTGCAATGCCGTTTTCGCCAATAATTCACAGGAGGTGATTGAGGAATGAAATCCACAACCGAAGATTTAGAGGAGACGATTCTCGACAAACATGTTAGGTTACGCCATAACCATTTCCCTGAGTTACGGCGTAACCATGATTCAGAAGGCGTATCCAGGTCAGAAACAAGTTTATTTTTAGTTAGGGATATTAGCACAAGCGGGTTAGTCATTCCGTGTTCAGTTGGGAGTTATGATATCTTGGGGATAGTAGATTTTGGATCTAGTATAAACATTATGCCACTTTCCATATTCTTAAAACTCAAGATAATCCATCTTTGGGAAACGGATATCTTGATTAAATCAACAACTGACACCAAGGTTACCCCCTTAGGGATTACAGGTGGTACTTGTGTCAAGGTCGATAGATTTGTTTCATCTCCCAATTTGTGGTCATCGACATGGAGAAAAATAAAAAGGAACATTTGATTCTTGGTAAACCGTTCCTTGACTCAATAGTATATTACAGTGGATACTATAGCAATATAGTAGAGTTTAAATTGGACAAAACCTTGTGCCTTGAACCGGATAAAATTGTTACAACTAAAGATTCACCAAGGATTGAATTAGATGATTATGATAGGTTTCCGACTTCATACTTTGGCCATTTACAGGGGACCGAATCAAGTGACGATGAAAGCAATGAGGAAGAGATCCTACCTTTTGTACCCAGTTACGTTGTAAAGGGAAGAATTCACTGTTGTGTTCCTGATACTTGTTTAATTGATGGGACCAAAGTAACATTACCCACATGTTCCCCTTTTCAAAAACGATGCAATGGAGGAGGACAACATCTCATTCGATTGATTAAAGAGGCTGTGGAAGTTTGGTGGTGCTGGGAAGAAGAAAAGCTTATCAGAAAAAAGTGGTTACAAGGGCATAATGTTTTTAGCGAATGGTTCTCCGAGATTGATTGGACCATTCATTTTTGTGAACCAGCTATCATGTCTGATGACTTCACCGTGGCATGACCTACATGTAACCCCAACCGCCAGATCTGCGATGGAGGAGAATTTCCTAAACCTAAATGGCTCAAACGCAAGGAATGGGCATGTTTTGACAAAGATAAGAGAAGTGAAGTAGGATACAGGGGAATCTCATTTGAAAATTGGTTACGAGTAAAGTTTGGATATGTTAAAATAAAATAGGAAGAAGAGGCTAAATTTCGTTACGAGTGGGCACAAGCTAATTTTCTGCAGAAGAGATACGCCATGACTCGGTTTATTTCTCCACATGTTTGGGACCAGCCTTCTTCAAATAAAAAAGACATGGAGGAGGTCGGCCAAGTCCAAAGGCCCCCATAAAGCCCCGCGGCTCTGAGTCTAACTTGAAGACTCGTTAATAAAGAAAAGTGCTCTTTCGGGAGACAACCCGAATTATCCCTTTCTTTTGTTTTATTTCCATTTTATAGGGTTTTGTGTTTTAACCATTTTGCGGGAAAATTGGAGTGATTCTTCTTTGCGACTTGCTAATCGACCATAGTTACTGGCGTAACTCATCTCGATGGTTCGCCGTAACCTACCCATTGCAGCAGTAATTTTAGATGCATTACCGATTCTGACTTAATACCATCTCGTGGTTACGCCATAGCAACACTCTTACAGAGGTAGGCGGGTTTTGCGATTCTGGTAACTCCCTCGAGGAGTTCGACGTAACTTTCTCTGCTTTACTTCTTTCATTTTAAAACACAATAACATTGTATTAGTATTTTAAATGAACTTTGTGGGTGTGTTCCCTGTAAACCCTCACGAGACTTCACTCGTCTACTTAGGACACCAAGTGGTTTAAAAGGCTTGTTGCATATGCTAAATACAACCGTGATTCCTACGAAAGTGAGTTAGGTTTGTTTCCTATTTTTCATTTTTTCTTTTTAGAATTATGCTTGTCGGTAGTGTGATTTCAGGAATTGAAGTTTGTTCATGGATGCTTATACGAAGGCACGTATCTTTTTCGTGGGCCTTCTTTCTTTTTGGAGCAAATTTTAGGGAAGTTCTCGCTCTAATTCTACTTTTCTCTTCACCTTTATTTAACGCTTAGTACAAAAGGGACTTTGTACAATTCAAGTGGGGGACGGGGTAGAATTATCTCTTGAACTTTATTTTCCTCGTTTTTCTAGTTTATTTTGAAAAATTATGCCATTTTAAAATTTTGACATGTTTTTCTTAACCTAACTAGATTAGACCTTAGCCGAGAGCACATACAACCGTTGATATTATGTGGTGAGATTAGCCTTATCCGTTTCCATTATTTTACCCCAAATGCACCAAATTATGAGTGTCTTGGGTAGCTTGTAAACTTTAGAACTTGGCCTTTGCATCATTTTGAGACCATAGGCGAGGTATGTTGAGTTAGCTCGATGTATTTGGACTTTTCAGTTTAAGAAGGCAATATCATAGGATTATCACCCAAATAGCCTACCATTGTGTGTCTATCGATTAGTCACCTCGACTTCTCGACCCCATGTGAAACCCTTTTGTTGCACTCCCTTTAGTGTAAGATACCCTAGATACACCCATCTAAGTCATTCCTTTCATTTTGTTAACCCAATATATTGTTTGATACACCTATACACCTTAGCCTACCATAGTCTTTATTTGTGATTGGAAATCATCATTTGCCTAAGTTCAAGGTTCAAGTGGAAAGGTTCGGAAATCACGCTTTCGTCGATGACATATTCTTGAAGATCATTGAAGACCCCCCGAATTCCCGTTTTTCATCTCAAGTGGGGGGATATTATGTTTAATTGTTATAGTTATGATTCAAAAAAAATAATAAAATAAAATTTATGTTATTTGGTTATTGTAAAGTGCATTGTTATAAGCACTATGTTATGAGCTTTATATAGATTTAGTATCGAGGAGGCCACCTCGGTCACATTCAAAGATTGGATTTGGAAATTATGCCAACAGTTGGTGAAAAGGTAGTGCGCCCATCATGACGTCCTCTAATGACACAATAGTATTTCATGATCCGGTTTCTTGACTTCAAAGCTTGAACTTTGGGCGGACGGTAAGTGGTGATGACTTGGTTATAGATTTATACTACACCTTGATTTTATTTTTACCATTTATATATCCATGTCTTATCCTACCCTATAGTCATGAAGCATGTCTAGGTGATGCAATGAGCAATCTTTGGTGTCTTGGCCATGGATTTGGTCATGTATCATTGATTTTGTCCACTTCGCGTGACATGTTTGTAATGACGAGTCACCCTTAACCTTTATCGTGTCTTCCCATATTGCCTTCAAAAATTGTTTAGCCCTTAACTCTAGTGGTGGAGATTTGTGTAACCGCCAAGCTTATGATATAATACATGCTATGACTGTGCGATTGAGTGATCACCCCGAAATTGACACTTAGAATAGTTGAGAGATTTGAGTGCTTCGTTCCCATTTCGTGAGGTGTTCGGCTTTGTTTTATTCTAGCATAATGGATTTGTAAACTTATATTTTCCAGGTTATGGCAGATATCTTTTTAGGAATCTTTCTAATAAGGTCTACTTGAGGGCAAGTAAAGTTCAAGTGGGGGGATATTTGATAACATCAAATAGTCCTGAATATTAAGTGTCAATTTCCCCAAATAATGCTTGTAATTTATATCATTTATATGGATTTACGCTTGTTTTCCATTGCTTTCCACTTTCAGGTAAATTACGAGCATTGGAGCTAAAGAGACGCGGAATTGGAGAAATATCAAAGATTTATCATAGTATGTTGACTTTGAAGAAGTTACGGCGTAACTCATCTCTCACATTACGCCGTAACTAAAGCGTGACTCAGAAAACCAACTCATCAGAAGATTACGGCGTAACTCTCCCCAAAGACTACGACGTAACTATATTAGGTCAAATGAGGTTCCACGCCACTGATAACTACGCCGTAACTCTTGTTTAAACTACGGCGTAACCAAGAAATATTGAAGATACAGCGTAACCACTTATAAGGTTACGTCGTAACCAGCAGATCTAGTGCAAATTATGAAGAAATCGAAGATTACGGCGTAACTATTATATTAGTTAAGCGTAACCCGATCTGCCTATAAATACCCCACGATTTCCACATTTCAAAGCATCCCATTCCACACACCACAACAACAGCGTGGGAAGAAGCCAAAGGGTCTAGAGGAGCATACTGAGTGTCTCGAGGAGAAATCACTCCCCTACGATAAGCATTAGCATTTTATCTTTTCTTTACTTTCGATTCATGTATTTCGTAACATTGAATATTGAATTGATTTGTATGGTTAATATGAGTGGCTAAGCACCTCTTGGTGCTGGCCTAGTGATGATTCCTTAATTGTTTTGTTTGCGTTTACATTACTTCCGTATAATTATTTCTAAGTGTATGCATGCATAGTTTATTGGTAGCTACACTTGTTTCGTTAGTTTTGAATGGCGGTAGAGGCTTGTTTCTTAGAAGATATGACCAACCGACCCTAAGTGAGTAGGCGGGACGGAAGGGTAAGATATGACCAATGACGACCCTTTCTACTTGTGCGATTTGACCAACTGATCACCTACCGTTTGGATGAACTTAAGAATTAGGGGTGAGTGTTTAAGTTGCTAACGCCGGGCTCTCACTATTATAAGTCTAGCATGTAGCGGTGCTTAATGACTTGGCTTAGAGGTCCGGGAACAAGCTGGACTTATGAGGACACGACTTCTCCGGTGGTGGCATCTTTCTTTGATAGGTTAGGGCGAATTGACCAAATGCTTTCCTCTCGACTTTGACCCCACCTGAAGTAATTGGAAGTAATTAGACGTAGACATTACTAGCTAGGATGATTAACTAGGTTAGCACCACTCTCCTTTATTGATTGAACCTTTGCCTTTATTTGCTTTTATCTGCTTTAGTAGTTAATTAATTAATTCCTTATCGAAACCATATTAAATATGTGACACCTAGACTTAGTAATAATCCAACACACATAGCTCTTGGGACGACCTCGGTTTTACCGAATACTACACTACACACGACCGGGTACACTGGCCGTTAGTGCATTAGGGTAGACCATAGGTATAACAAGACTATAAAAATATTAAAACCTGATCCGTAAAACCTGCATCACCTGTATAAGATAATAGTAATATTACTCCGTATATTACAACTTTACAGAAACGAAACTTAACTGAAATTTAAGATATACTGATATATCTTTAAGTTGACACTATACATAGCTGGAAATCAGTTGTATTTCATGAGACTATAGTGACATGGCAATATCTTTCTTTGAATCATCTATTTCTTTTTATTAATAATGGTTAACCTAAATTGAAATTCTATGTGCATATTAATAATATAAGCTAGCTAGTGACGTGACAATATCTTTCTTTACATCATCTGTTTTTAATTTGTCTGGTCGCTACAATACCAAACACAACATAAAGACACTACATACCGGTTAATTGGATAAGATAAAATGCAGCTTTGTCTTATTCACATCATCTAAGCCTCTATGTCCTTACTGAAATGAGCCATTAGAGACTCCTGTGAAGATCATTGACATAGAGGTCCTCGGTGATCATAAGAACGCCAACTACCACCAAATACGTAACCATATCCACCACCTGAATACCTCATATCAGGCTTCCACTCATCATTCCATATCCCCCACTACCTACATTCATATGCAATTCCCCCTAATTTAAAACCACTATAATCCATTTTCATTTCCATTGATAATAACTCGGGTTCCTTAAAGGGAATTTAAGAGATTTGGCATTTCATGAGAGATGACTTACCTACTCAACATCTTCTCCTCTTGTAGCTTTTCTATTTCACAAGCCATTGAAATAATATTTTTCTCAATTCCTTCCTCCTGAATCATATGTTCCTCTTTCGTTTTCTTCAGCATTCCTAATCTCTTCTGTAATAAAATATTATTCCATGGTGAATCATGAAACGTAGTTTAGCTCAAATTTAGACCCAAAATTTATGCCTCATATTGACAAGTTCTTTAGGCATCCAATCTATATCCGTCTTGATAGCGACCACTTGTTCAATCTCAACCCTCAATCTATTTGTATCTGTTAGGATATAACTTTTCACATACACATCAAACCATAACACAAAGTAGCATATAGATGGAATTCTAGAGAGAAAGTTAGAGGTTTAGGGAACTTAGTGAGAGAAAGTGAAAGATATTATTATAGCTCAACTCTCACCTTGGGAGGTAGAGTATTTATAGTCTTACATAAATCGCCACACTTTGGGTTGTGGATCGGGCATCTGATGGGTAAAGACCGTCCGTCCTCCACGGTGTTACTTAACTAAATACTACTAAACTTAAATGAACTACGACTACGAGCTTTCTAACGATTACATACACTTGAGGTGACCGACTCTTTAATACCGGAATTTCTAATTCCTAACAATCTCCCCTAAGGAGGTCACCTCAATCATGTACCGTAATTACATTGAATACAAATAGATATTACATTAAACAATTGATCTTGCATTCTTGATGTAGTCCTTTGCTTCTAAGCTCGTAGTCATTGATTCTTCACATTGCATGTTTGGTTATTCTAAGTGGAGGTCTTTCTTGATCCACGTGATGATAAGTTTGAGCCATCTTTGGAGATCATCACTATCAACAATCTCTTAAACATCCTTTGTGATGTTGGTATTATGTGATGTTGTGACTTTAGGACCGACATGCTCACATTACGGATCATGATATCTTCTCATCGAGTAGCGGAAGCTTTGTTGAATCATGATATTGGCGGCGTAGCGAGCGTAGCGAAGCTTGGTGTGAAAATATCGAGTCATTGATGCACTAATCATGATTTCTTTTGAGATGAATGTGTTAAGTGAGCATGCGGCTATGGATTGACCGCTTCATTACGATCGGTACAAAGCGTCGGGCGTGCACGCATACAACTTAGCAACAAATCGCACGAAAGTGTCTTTGATCACTTCGTTGAATTGAGGTACACGCCCACGGTTCCCCGTTGATCGATTAGCATCTTACTGTGATCGGTGGGTTTCCTAAGAATCTCCTTGACGGGTTTCGCATTGTTCTTCTAGCTGTTCTCAAACCGGAACATCTCAAAGAAGACAACACGGAGTGAGTGAACCAAATTTTAAGTCCACCGATTGATGAAAGAGATTTGAAAAACAATCGTGTATTGCTCAATAGAAATTGTTTTTGCAATACAACGAAGGTTTTATTGAAAATCAATTATCAATCATAAAAATACCTTTTGTTTTGAAAAATGAGTACACGATCGATGTGCTAAAGAAAAGAGTTTATTAAGCACAACGACCGGTTTTCAAAGGCATCCGTCAATCCATACCGAACCGGGTTTGATTCAAGAGATTGAATCGCCCCATTGTTTACATTCGGTTGTCACATGGTTGATCTATAATAGATCTCACATGCCACCTACCGGAGCTTGTTTGATGTTGGCTCCAAGGCTTTCCATCTTCATTGTGAATATGTAAACACATCACTCGGATGTTCGGCAATACCACAAGGATAATGCGTGGGACTCAAGATATAATCTCTCTTTCCACATTGTGTGAAAGAGAGTCTTCATTGAAAGTGTCCTAATGAGATTTATTGATGATCTCGTGGCTCTAGACTCAATTTGTGCATTTTTTGGATCCTATAACGGAGACTAGGGAGAGGGTCTCCTTCTTCAATATCAACCATCTCTAAGAGAAAGTCGATAGATAATGTTGGTTCCCGTGAGAATGAAACAAGCCCTTTTAAGAGGAACTTGAGTGGTTTGGATAGTTGAAGTGCGGTCGTCCTTTGGGTCCATGACGTCTTGTCTTCAATACCGATGTTACCATCGGTAGCATATGAATTGAACCCAGTATCGCCTAAGTTTGAATAAATGGAGGCTATTTGTTTTCACCCTTTTCTCATTCAATTCTTTTAATTTTCAACCCCTTCATTGCTTACCGAGACTTCATAGCTAGAACCTTGTTGGGTTTATTCCATTACTAGCTCGGTCTTAGTCCGCACTCTTCCCGTATCTCATTTTCTCCTTTTATCATCATACCTAAGGACTTCTACACTAACTAGAGGATTGTCCTGGGTAGATCCCTCCGGATTACAGCGGATCATGGGAACCAATACCTAACCTTATCATCCTTATATCACCATACATAAAGTAAAGTTGGTCGGTCTATTTGGTATTGTTCATCCGCCATTGGATCCAATAGAAACCATTTGAAAATCAATTCGGATACTTGTGATGTATTATCAAAGCATTTTGTACTGAATTGTTTTGATATTTTAGAACGAGAACTCCCCTCAACATGTGCATCAAGTATTTGAAAATGTTAAGCACATGGAGGCAAGAAGAAAGAATTAACTTCTTTGATTACCATTTTCTAAAGATATCAACATCACTTCCCATATCAAATCAAGTAAATATAGCATTTCGGGAAGGATGAGGTTTCCATAAATTCGCTCCCCTCAATATGTGCCTCGAGGTTGAAAAGGGTTTGCACATACTAGAGGAACACACATTATGGGATAAATGATCATGTTTCAAATCATAGGTTTAAGATAGGTGCTCCCCTTAACATGTGCATTGAAAAATTGAAATCGTTTGTCACATGTGAGAAGGACAGCATGTACATTCTTATGAAACCATTTACAGAATTATCAGTCTAAATCCAATTTAAATCACACATTCTCCCCCGATCACAATTGTCAAAACATTTGAGATTTGTGATCTCGTATAGATTTAAATTGATTTGAAAGCTTTTGAACTGATAAGGATCGGATTTTAAGACTTTAAACTCCATTTATAAAACATGCATGTATATCTTTTGAAAACAATTTAATGCCAAATAAATTTTTAATTTAATTGAAATCATTCTCCCCCTCAATCAATGACATGGGTTGTTGATTGAGAGATAGATTTTGACAAATAAGTCTGATGATTATCAAAAATAGAAACCGAGTTATTTTTCAAAGCATTTAGTTTTCGATAGATAAATGTTTATAGAATCGAGCATAGAATTTGAAAACATGGTAAAACATGGCTCGTTCTTTCTTTAAAAACGGGTTATTGCACGAAATGACAATAAACCATTTTCTCTTTCTCCCAAATTTTTTTTTTTTTTTTTTTTTTTTTAAATTCGACCAACATCTAAAGTCCGTGTCATTCTTTGAATGACAACATCAAGACCGTAGATATTATCGAATCAAGAGAAATATGACAAAATGACAATATTTTTGAAGATTTTTGAATTTTTCAAATTTTATGGATTTTGAAAGTTTTATATTTTTTTTTATTTGATTTTAATGGTTTTATAATTTTGTATTTTGATTTTCGAATAAATATTTACAAGAGATAGATGAAGATAGACCTTTACTCCTCGTCTTCCTCACGAAGGCGTTTGAGAGTTTCGGTTGAAGGCTTTTCAAACCGAGGCGTGGAAGAATAAACTCAAACGTTCTCTTGGAAGAGCTTTGGTGAAGATGTCCGCTAGCGATATTCGGACCTCACAAAATATAGTTCCACCACACCTTTTCCACTGTTCCACGATGAAATGATGTCGAATGTCGATATGCTTTGCTCTTGAGTGTTGAGCGTTGTTGCATGAGAGAGCAATAGCACTTTATTATCACGATGCGGAGGGATTTTGTTGAATTCAAAGCCATAGTCGGATAATTGAGATCTCATCCATAAGATTTGAGCACAACAAGATGACATGGCTATGTATTCACCTCTGTAGAGGAAATAGAGGTACTCATTTGCTTCTTTGAAGACCACTCACAAGCTTATCACCCAAAATCGAGCACCTCCTCGACGTGCTTGACGTGTATCTTGACAACTGCATGATCGGCATACGCATAGGCCGTTAGTGACATACCGGTGTCCTTGGTGCCATAGTCCCATATTGATGGTTCCTTGGAGATCCGAAAGACCCGTTTAAGCGCTTCAAGGTGCTTTTTAGTAGGCTTAGCACGGTATCTAGCACACATGCACAGAGAACAAAATGTCGGTCTACTAGCGGTGAGATACATCGGGATCAATCATACTCCGATATTTCGTTTGGTCAATCATGATCCACAGAGGTCCTCATCTAGTTTGGTTCGATCAATCATGGGGTGTCAACAAGGTCACATGAATCAAATCAAATTTCTTTAAAATCTCTGTTGCATATTTAGATTGATTTATGAAAATGCCTCCGGACTTTGTGAAATTTGTAATCCCAAGAAAATGACATTTGTCCCATCATTGACATTTGAAACTTTGAACTCATTTCATTTGAAAACGATCACATTCCATTGGGTCGATCGAGGCAAAATAATATCATCAACATAAATTTGAACATGAGTTAAATGTTTGCTGACTTCTGGTGAACAATGTAGGATCAATCGCTCCTTTCTTTGAATCCGGTTGATAGAAGAAACTTTGACAATGTATCATACCATGCCCTTGGAGCTTGCTTTAAACCGTAAAGAGCCTTCTTCAAGCGATAAGCGTGGTAGGATGCTATTGATTTACAAATCCTTGAGGTTGGTGGCGTGAGCGACTTCTTTAAGATCTCCGTTCGAGATGCCGTCTTTACATCCATCGATACACCACCATGTTCTTACTTGTAGCATTAGCGGAAAGATTACGATTTCCTCGATTCGAGCAAGCTGGAGCAAAAGATTCTTCAAAGTCTATACCTCCTCTTGGCGATATCCTTTAGCAACTAATCGAGCCTTGTTCTTCAACACATCACCATGCTCATCAAGTTTCACTTTGAAGATCCATTTAAGGGCTATAATCATAGCACGCTCTGGGCAGTACTAACTCCCATACATCAAGTCGATCAAACTCATGAATTTCATCTTGCATGGCATTGAACCATTGTCTTCATTCATGGCGGTTTAACATCTTTTGGTTCGATCTTAGATAGTACGAGTTGAAGAAGCACCATAAGGCATCGGTTGCGAGTTGTTTCGTGTTGATACTGGACGAGAAGGATTTCAATGATATTGTCTAAGGGTGATCGTGAGTCCATTTTCTTAGGTGTTCATGTGGCGGTTGTTGAGGCCGAGGTAGGCGAGTCGATATCTCACGAATAAGATGGTTCGATGATGATTCGGAGTAGCAAATATGTTTTCAAATGGAGCATCTTGAGAGTCGCAGGGATTAACTTCATCATTGATGCGAAACATTTACATGATGTACATTTGAAGAGTGATGATTTGTTGATGAGGCGGAAGGATCGCTGGGGTGCTTCATGACTTAAAGATATTGAGGCCGAGGGATTGACTTCATTCAACGGAATATGAGCATCCTCTTGTGGGAATCATCACCTCATTAGTATTTGAATCATACAGTTCATCAAACATAGGATCAAACAATTTCTTTACATCATCTTGGATGGAGGTACATATGGAGTTTCTTGAGTAGAGTTTGGAACTAGAGATGAACCAATGGGACTGTCTTGAAGTGCGGGTCCTGAACTGGAGTGTCCAGGAGCCATAGGACCACTGCGATAGAAACTCTCTCGACTATCTTTATCAACCCACATTTGGACAATTTGAGTGACCATTGATGAAGAAAACGATATACCAAACTTGGCGAAGAAGAATTCCACGCATTTGCATCTTAAGCTTGCACTAATGTTGGAAGAACGATTAATAGAATTTATGCTTCAAGCAAATCTCTAAGTACTCAATACTCAACCAAAGTATGAGACTTTAACACCTCTTGCGATTATCCACAACGTCATATTCGTGTGTCCTTGAGTAAAACTACGTAACTCCTTAAAGTGATAGTTAACGGATCTCCCGACAAATGGTAACTAGATAAACCAAGTCTTCAACTTAAAATTCTTAGACCCGAGCAAGTTATCAAATAAGAACACGCCTTTGAAATTTAACTTCAATCTCAAATAAGTGATAATTGATTAACTCAAGTAATCAACTTTTGTCAAATGCCCAACACGTGAATAAGCGTACAACGGATGTCGTCGATCCACCGAATGAACCGGAACAAATGATTTCTCGACATTAATGCATTCTTCCTAAAGGTATACATGTAGAGGCGATCCGGAAGATTCACCACAAATGTCTTGACGAATGAGGTAGTCATTTTCCTTAATGTTCATGTGGTTGATTTATAGCGAGCACAATGAGAGGAACAATAATCCATAAAGATTTGGAAAAAGAATACCAAAGAGCGGATCATTATCCATGAACAACAATCCGTGAAGATTTGGCACAGGAATACCAAAGAGCGGATCATTATTCAATAGTGCAACTTACAATATCATGATAGTCATTATAAGCGCCTTGTGAAATAAGCGGAGATAAGGTTTCTTGAGAATTCCAAGAGGTACTTCTTAGATGGTGAACCGGTTGAGTCACTAGAAACCGAACATGAGCTTGGTGGATGATCAACATTCGTCGGAGGTTGAAAGTACACATCAAACATATCTTTGAAAAACAATGAATCCCAAACATTGATTCCCATTTGGAGGAGAGTCATCAAAATCAAAACACTTGAATCCAGTTATCCTTAGTATATTCATTCTTCATCAAAAGAATATACACTCATCATCATCAAAATTAAGTCGTATAACCATTATTCAAACATCCATCATCATGTAGTATATTCACTCTTCTCCCCTCAAAAGTTGCATCGAAGTTGCCATTTTGATTTAACAAGTGAACAAGAGTATACACCAATGAGCGTAGATCCACTTGATGGTGAATGAGCGTGGAAAACATGAAGCTTGTTGATGAAGAATGTAGATGAGTATGGCCATTCATGAGAGAATTTCTCATTAGTGAAGATAAAGCGCCGTAAAGCGTACACTTTTCTTTTCTATAAGGAGCAGGGCACGAAGTGTTATCTGCAGACGCCATAATGATGAAGTCGAGGCTGAACTCGGTTGAGCAGACGTCATTGTTAAGAGCCACATCATATGTTTAGAGCCGAATCCAAATACCAAGGGACGATTTATACGACTGCTTTGGACAACGAGCGAAGACAGAGAATTGGAAACATTGGATCCCACGTCTTGATGGGTTCCTTTTGGTTAGCACAAACAGGTCTTTGAATCGTGAAACCCTAGATGCAATGGCATTATCCCTAGGAGCTGAACTAGTAGAAGCATCGGACTTAGTCAAATGACATTTTGTGCTTAATGGGATTATTCTACCGTTGGCTTCCAAACCTTAACAGGCACTATTCTAGGCATAGTGGATCTAGCTAAGGGTAAGGTTTGCCATTCGTTAATATTCGACTGTGGGCTTCCACTTGAAATCCTACATTTGTAAACACATTCCTGTAGGTTTCAAGATTGCTTAATCTGTTTCGCTCTCCAAACATTCTTAAGCGGGTTATGAATCTTAGACCTCAAAATAACACATCACATTTATCATGATTACCGGAAAATAAACATTTTTTACATGTTTTGCGAGAAAGCATGAGGCCTCGAATTAATTTCGATAGCTTAGAGCTAATACTAGAACTAACACGATTCTTTTGTTCAAATCAAACTTCTTGTCCCTATGGTGTTCTTTCACTTCCTTATCATGAACACTTTTAGTTTCGTAATCCTATCCTTCTTTGAATTGCTTCTAGGTTTTGACCGCTAACTTTAGTGTCAATCTTAACATCTGTAGAAGTAACGATGGGAACATTACATGGCTTCACTACTTTCGCATTTACGGTCTAGAGTCTTGTGATCCGAAGTTCTAGGAGGCACATCAAAGGTTGCTTGCTTGAATTTTGACATGGAACAAGGCATATCAAGGGTTACATGCATGGCTTTAGGCATAGAACAAGGCACAACTATTCTATCTCGCCTATTGCTAGATTTCGGATTTGTGACAATTACATACTCTAAGAGTTCACGAGATCGTTTGGCATCCATGCGGGCATAGGCTATAGTACTATCAAAAGGTTTTTCTAATCTTTCATCTTCAACAATCTCACGGAGACCCTTCAAACTTTCCTTAAGGTATGAGAGATATGCTTTATGTGCAAGTTCATTATTCCTAATGGGCGGGGCATATATAACATATCGATAGCATATTTATCTGGCGAAACCTTAGGAGCAGTATTTGCAATTTGGGATTGGCAACTTTCCTTTCACCTCACGCTTGATTCTCAATATCGTTAAGTAAAGAAGTTATCTTTTCAATTTGTTTATCATGATTAACTTTAAATGAATCACATAACTCTTTGTTACGATCATTAACCTTTGAAATTTCGACTTTAAAACAATCATTTTCCTTTTGCAAGTTATCAATTATGTTTTGAAGTTGGAAATTCGAGAATCTAAAGGTGGAGGCATATGGGAACCAATCACATCCTTCTTTTCACCTTTCGGTTGTGAAATTTGGGCTTTCAATCTTTTGATCGTGTTATAATGAGCTCGAATTTGTTCATCACGTTTGCTAATTTCAAAAGCGCATCAAACTCGGGAGCATCGAGAGGATGTCTTGATATTTGAGGTTTTAACATTTTCTTTGAGATGTTGATGTTTTAATTGCAAAGCAAGATGTTCAACTTCTAATTTAGAATAATGTTTGACCAAGTTATCATGATCATCTGTTCTATTTTCTCATGCAATTTTGAATTTGTTGAAGTTCGTGTTTTGCTTAGCGGTTTTGGAAAGCTTTTCTTGTAAGGAGTTTAACTCTTGTTTTAATACTTCTTCTAAAATTACTTTTCTAATAATTGTACGCATTTGGATATCCATCTCACGCTCACGAGTGGTAAGTTCAAACTTAGCACGTTGTTCGTATATGGCAACTTGATCCTTATAGGTATTGAGTTCGGTGGTCAAGGAATCATCGAGCACAAATCGGTGTACTCATGCAATCCATAATCATCATTTTGAGAAGAAGATGCATACCTAGGTACTGCAGAAACTTTCATGCAAGTTTCCTGCATTAACGTGCGAGGTTGTGGCGGTGCATCTCTATCTTAGGTACATCCGAAGCTTCCATGTAGCGTTCCTTTGCATTAGCTTGCGGGTTGTGGTGGTGCACCTCTCTCTCTTGTGGACATGAGCATGAAGATTCTATTTTAGCATTGTCCGACTCATCATTATTTGTTTTCTAACATTACGCATTCGGCACCACCCGATTCTTCACGGATACATTACCCAACTTATCACAACAATTTTTCAATTGCACGACACTCATTCACGTCTTCATTCTTTTGTGCGATTCTTCAATGAACTTTTCATATTATCCATGAGTTGGATAAATGTCTCAATGAATTCTGAATTTCCATTCCATTATGTTTTTGAAGGAAATTCCAGTCAAGTGTTGATTGTGTCTATGAATATTCCCACGATGAATGGTTGAAATTGTTTGTAGATTACTTGAAGAATGCTGGAACCATCCTTTTGAACTTCTTCATTGGTAAGTTGCGACTTTAAATGCTCTAAGTTCAACAACAAGCTTCTTGTCAATGTAGGTAAGTCTGGCGGAAAAGAGCACTACATGTTCGATCCCCAACTATGGATAACAACCGAATGAGGTGCGGATGAAGTAGTTGATAGGGCTCAATCTTGCATTTCATTTGCATGGCATTCGTAGCTTGGTGGTGCAATTCTCTCATTAGACTCGAACACGGAGATCTCACATCCTCATTGCTTAATTCAATCATCTTTAATCGTTCGATGTGGCATACATTATCATTGTTGTCCACAACATCATCTGATTTAAGCACTTCGAAATTCTTGGGTCGAGAGTAAGACATGATGTGGAAGGATGCGGGATTTTACACGTCTATGATTTAAGCAGAAATAGAATCTTTCGGATTTTACTAAAATCAAGGCGAAACCGTTAAGCAATTACCGATGAGGGTGTTAAGATGACCGATGGAATGATACGATGAAAGACGATTGTGTGATAGGACTTTAGATTGTTCGTAGGAAAATTTGAAATGTTGATTGGTTGAGATTTGGATTGGTTGATGCACGTTTTACGGAGAATTTTAGGTCTAAAACTTAAAAGCTCAATAACTTCCTTTCGAGTGGATTTGGGCCTCGAAAAATTCGTTTCACGACATCGTCGTGAAACTTCACAATATTCGAGCCGTTCCGGTCGTTTTGACGGTATTTTCTTTGAAAAGCAGATTCTGGATCAAAAGTTATGGCCGTTTGAAGTTTTGACGTAAAAAGTCAACTTTGGTCAAACCTCTTCTTCGTAAAATCAACCAAGTCGCTATAACCCTTGAACCAAGTCGCTAAGTCACCAAGTCGCTAAGTGCTAAGTCGCTAACACTTAATTCGCTACACCACTAAGTCGCTACAGGTCCCAAGTCGCTAGACAAAAACAAGTCGCTATGTAGTAACTCGCTGGGGCTCAAGTCGCTAGCAAAATTTTGGCGACAATTAAGCTACTCAGTCGCTAGATATACAAGTCGCTAAAGAGCAACTCGCTCTGGACCAAGTCGCTACCACCAAGTCGCTACTCGTAGTGGAGAGTCCACTACTTGTGCTTTAACTCGCTAGATCTAACTCGCTAGATTTAACAACGTAACTCGCTACAATTTTGTGAAGCAAGTCGCTACTGAAGAAAAGTTATCCGTGGACTAAGTCGCTAGCATGAAAACCATATAAACATCACTTTTCAATCCAAAACAACCCAACCAAGATGATTCAAGCTTACCAAATGAAAACCTAAACACTTGTGATGATTCTAAACATAAAAGTACCAACAAAATTCAAACTTTAACACAAGAAATCAACCAAATGATGCAAAACCACTAAACTTTTTCAAACTCAAAACCACCTAAAACCACTATAAATCCAAAGATGTGCAAGATATGATCTAACCATGGCTCGATACCAATTGTTAGGATATAACTTTTCACATACACATCAAACCATAACACAAAGTAGCATATAGATGGAATTCTAGAGAGAAAGTTAGAGGTTTAGGGAACTTAGTGAGTGAAAGTGAAAGATATTATTATAGCTCCAACTCTCTACCTTGGGAGGTAGAGAGTATTTATAATCTTACATAAATCGCCACACTTTGGTCGTGGATCGAGCATACAGGTGGGTAAAGACCGTCCGTCCTCCACGGTGTTACTTAACTAAATACTACTAAACTTAAATGAACTACGACTACGAGCTTTCTAACGATTACATACACTTGAGGTGACCGACTCTTTAATACCGGGAATTTCTAATTCCTAACAGTATCCTTAGTGAGTGTTTTAGAAACTAAAAATAATAATGGAAAAGCTTCCAGAAGCGGGACTAATATATAATCATGACTTAAACCTCCTAAGTTGCTATGCTTTTTTAATGTTGCTAATATTAGGTGTCTCAACTGCTAACTGTCAATCTGAATTATCATCACAAAATTTTTAGGGTACACACAATCTATAATTTATCATATATACCTGCTGCTAGAAACTTTACAAAAGCTCTAGCCACTTCACACAATCTGTAAATTATTATATATACCTGTTGCTATAAACTTTTTAGGATACATACCAAATACCAATTTATCATATATACCTGCTACTATAAACTTTTTAAGGTACATACCAGATACTTTTTGTTTGATGATATTCTAGAAATTTTTAGGGTACATAACAGATATTAATTTATCACTATAGCAAATCTCAGAATTCTAATGAATTATGTAATTTATCACTACATCAATTCCTACTTAGCTTACAATTATGTAATCGTAATCATTTGTTATCGAATTGAAGGCTCCTCTACCTAGAGAAATAAGATATGCGCTTATTAAGGTCATAAGCCCGTCAAAGTATCAAATCAAAATCAAATCCAAATAACCTTATGTTGTGGTTAGACATGTACAAAGCTAAATATACACTTTGAGGTGAAACTTTGTATGATCAAAAGAGATAGATTACATGTCTGGAGAAAATATGATCAATATGAAATTTATCAAAGTTTTCACTATGTCATTGACTACCATAGTGTTAGTTTTATGGATATATTTAATATATGTATGACTGGATTCGAACACGAAACTAGGGGAGTGCACACTTTACGTATGAGAATCGATATTTAGTAATTAATATAATAGTTTTGTTTTAATTATTAATTCACAATAAATACTTAACGGTCGTTATACTTAACAGTTAGTAACTAACGTTCGTTAATTATTAAGTAAAGGGACTAGAGATGAAAATATAAGTCGAGAAGGTTTCGGAATCCCTTTGAAAGGCTATAACCGGTATTGTAGGGTTTCCAAGAGGGGATCCTTATTTTTCTTGGACTCTAAGTTAACACACTATAAATACAAACCTTTGTATTTATTGTATATTAATCTTTGAGCTCAATAACAAACCCTACTTCTCTTCTTTTTCCCTTTGTGTTTTTGTCGGTCTTACACCCTTCACCATAGGGATACGATTTTGTCTTGCACAAACAAACGTGTTTGGTTTGTTATCGTGATTCAAGGAACTACCATCCACATAAAATCGTTACTAATACATGTTTACAAGAAGATACGACAAATCCCTCTTGGATTTGTGTATTGCCCTTGTAAACTTTTACATAAGTCGAAAACCATAAACCCTAACTTTAGGGTTTTAGTTGAGTTGATCATTGTTTGCTTGGAATTGCTAAAAGGTACGCTTACTATTTTAGTTTTTGGTTAATTATTTACAAGTATTGATTCTTAGTCTTTCGTTGCACGCTTGATGATGTTTATTTGATTATATGTTATGTCATGATTATTAAATTCCAACAGTGGCATCATGAGCCGTTAATACCGTGTAATTAATTACCGAAACACATAAAAATTGAATCTTTAATTGATTATTGCATGATTTAAAGTTTCTAGGGTTTTATTTTCGAAACTATATGTTTTTTATATATGGCCGATTGCCATGAATTAAAAAAATTAAGGTTTGTAAAAATTGTAGAAACCTTAGGCTGTATGCAATTTTTATGTAATTAATTAATGAATAATTGTTATATGTCACTAATTGTATGCATATCTTGGGAACTTGATTATATGATAATAAGTGTTTATGTTGGATCAATGATAATAGATGCATGTTTTATCATGGATATATGAGTATATATGCGTTAATTGTTAAGTGTTTATGTGTGCATGCTAATTGATCAATATATATAAATTAATTTGGGTTATTAGTAATTAAAATTGTATGACATGTTTAATTAGCTAATAGGTAATTAATTCTAAAATTAGGGAAGACCATATATGTATCGTTTTATTTTATCAACTATGTATGTTATTGTATATCTTTAACGTGAGATTTAGCAAATCGATTTATCGATGTATGTGGTCCACTTGTACCTTGCGCGAAACATAAGTGGGAGTTTTAGTTCAAGATATACATATTAGTTGATTTAATTTAGCATGTTCATTGTTTTACTTGGTTATTTTTATTATTTGGTTATTTGTTTATTTATTGTTTGACAAGTTGTAAGCAAAAGGTAATTTTTGAATAAAAAATAAACCGGACTAAATAATAACTTTTATTCGATTGATGGTTATTATACCAAATAGTTTGAAAGGCTCATCCATTATTGATAAACTATAAGAGAGGTATAAGGGAGGTACACATTAAATTGTGACCTAAAAGAAGAAGGTTTTTAATAAGCTTCACGCTGACCCGCTTCTCCACTTATTTGTGCGTCAATATGGAGATATCTACGACTATTTTATGTGTAAAAACATCTTAATGGTGAATTGACCTTAATTCCACGCACCACTTTGTGCTAATTATCCTAATAACTTGAGTCTTTTGACTCATACAGTAGTACGATATAGTGTGCAATAATTAAAGGTAATTCTTTGATTGATTTACCCAGTACCTCGATTAAAACTTTGTTGATTTAATCTTAGTGAAACAAACTAATGAGTAAAGTTTTGTTAAAACTTATGATACAAAGATGAATGCATGCTTCTTCGTACATGTTTTGATTACACACATCCAAATTAGTACCCTTTTAAATTTAATTTTATTCCATCTAAGTAAAGAAACACTTGCATTTGCAATTTATGTTATGTTAGACTTAGCTAGATTGCAATCCTAAGGTAAATCTCCACGTTATGTGAGACGTAGCTAGAAGAAATTTATAGTTTTTTAAATTAGACAACTCAATTGAGTTAGATATTGATATCTAGTAACCCAAGGCATAAGATGGGATGAAACATGTTTACTTTGCACATAGTGTGAAAATAAGTAAATCCCATAATGATCTAGGAATTGCAACAGGTTTGGAAATTACGACTATTACCTTGTTGAATACTTTCATTACTAGCAGATCAACTGATGTAATAAAACTATGACAATTTGGATCATAGCTTTAAGAAAATTATATGGTTTATATGAATATTTACCAAGGGCGTTTAATTTTCTTTGAAGGTTGAATTATCAAAAGTACTAACTTTTGAACTTTTTTTCGGTAGAAATGGCTCAACCGGATAACCACACACTAAGTTCTGCTTTCAAATCTATATTTGATCGAGAAATATTGACTGGCAATATGGTATAGGCAGCTTAGGATTGTCCTGCGAGTGGCTAAAATACTAGATTATGTGAATCAGCCTATTCCTCTTGCTCCTCCTGACTTAACTACTGAAGTACTAGCAACTTGGACTATTGAGTATGATAAACACAATGAAATTGCATGTCTTATGATTGCAAGTATGATCGCTTCATTTCAAAATCAATTGAATTATTCTCCCATGGATATGCTCAATGAACTCAAACGTATGTTTGAGAAGCCAACAACTGTAGAACTATATGATCTTATTGATTCTCTAAACAGGTGAAAACAGGGGGACGGTAAATCCATGAGTATTCATGTTCTTGAAATGAAAAGTTACTTAGACCAACTTGAGCGTCTCAACTATCATTATCCTCAGGATGTATGTGTTGGCCTGATCAACAGATCCCTTAACAAGGAGTTTGGTGGTTTTGTGCGTAATTTTAACATGCATTGCATGGGAAGGATAGTTAGTGAGTTGCATGAAATGCTAATTGACTATGAGAAGGGATACCAAAAAAGGCACCTACACCTCAGGTACTAGCAATACAAGGTGGAAGGATTCAAAAGTGAAAACCGCAAGCGAAACAAGGGAAGGGAAAAGGAAAGGGTAAAGGTAAGCAACAGGTTATGGCTTATCAACCTAATCCTAAAAAGAACCTTCCCAAGAAGAAATATCATCCTGGAAAGGAGATGGCTTACCACCACTGCACCGAGGTAGGACATTGGAAGAGAAACTGTCCACTCTACCTCTCAAAGTTGCGAGAAAATAAGAACGAGAATGTTCGACATGTTGCCAGCACTTCAGGCATCTTCGTAATAGAATTATTTACTTTTCCTCATAAAATAATTTCATGGGTGTACGACACTGGATGTGGTATTCATATTTGCAATGCACTACGGGGACTTAGAGGAGCAAGGAAGTTGATCCATGGGGAGCAATACATGTTCGTAGGAAATGGAGTACGAGCAGAATGTTGAAGCCATTGGAACGTTTGATTTAGTTTTGCCTTCGGACTTAATACTTGTTTTGAACAATTGTCATTACGCACCTTCTATTATTAAAGATGTTTTTTCAATTTCCCTGTTAAACGATATTGGTTTTGTTCACACATTTACTAGTTATGGAATTTCATTTTCTTTAAATAATATTTTTTACTTTAATGCAATTCCTGTAAATAGTGTGTTTGAGATTGATATGTGTAGTACTGTGAATGATACTAATAATTATGTTTTTAGAATCAATAATAAGATAATCAAGTCTGACATAGATTCTACTTATCTTTGGCATTGTCGACTTGCTCAAATAGGCAAGAAACGCATGGAAAAACTGCAACACGATGGGCTTTGGCAACAGATTAATGATGAATCATATGATAAGTGTGAATCTTACATATCTGAGAAGATGATAAGGAAACCTTTTTTGCATCAAATGGAAAGGGCTTCAGCTCTACTTGGATTGATAAATACAGACGTATGTGGACCACTTAGACATGTGTCAAAGAAAGGTGCTAGCTACTTCTTAACCTTCACGGATGATTTCAGCCGTTATGGTTATTTTATTTACTTAAACATAAACATGAAGTGTTTGAAACATTTAAGGTTTTCAAGAATGAAGTAGAATTGCAACTAGGAAAGAAGATTAAAGTTCTTCAATCCGATAGAGGTGGTGAATATATTAACCAAGAGTTTAAAGATTACCTTTAAGAGTGTGGTATTGTTTAGCAGCTTACATCTCCATATACACCACAACATAATGGTGTATCTGAGAGAAGAAATCGTACATTGCTAGACATGGTACGATCAATGTTTAATATTACAACTCTTTCCTTATCCTTTTAGGATTATGCTTTAGAAACTGATGTTCTCATTTTAAATATGGTTCTAACTAAGAAGGTTGATAAGACTCCATACGAGTTATGGTATGGAAAAGCTCCCAACTTCTCTTACTTAAAGGTCTGGGGTTAAGAGGCGTTTGTTAAACGTGACTCAGCTGATAAAATCCAACAAAGATTTATTAAGTGTATCTTCATAGGACACCCAAAGGAAATGATGGGTTGCTATTTTTACTTCCCGCCTGTGTTAATACAAATAAGCCGTAAAAATGTTTATTTATATTTTACGATCTTCTAATGTTTTGTCGATAACAAACGTAAAATCATTTTAATGAAACAAATAAAATACGTAAATAGTTTTCTAACACACTTACGTTTTCACATAAAACACTATAACAAGTATAAGTGATTTTATGATTTAGTAATACATATGTACAATAACTAGTGTTTACATATTTGGCAAATATATACATAACTAGCATGTATTATAAATGGGTAAAAACTACAACCCATAGAGCTTATCCATAACCCATGGTTTTGACCCATACCCATTTGACTAGGTGCATTGCACCCATTAGGTACATTGTATCTAATAAAATACCCATGGATCAACCCATAACCCATGAGCCATGACCCATAACCAAAATACCCATGGGCAAAGAGGAGCGTCCCACGGATCCTTAGGTTTACACTAGACGGATCCCTTAAGGGAGGGATCCGTGGAACAATAGACATTTTCTCTCTATAAATAGTGAGCCATTTCTTCATTGTTTCAACACCCCTTTCACACATACTTTCTCCTTGAGTTAAAAGCTCTCTAAACCCAGATCCAAGTGATCTATGTTTGTAGTTTTGTTTTTGTGTGATCCTCTAGGTTCCTCTTAAAGGCGAGATCACCACCTTTGAAGTCAAGCAAGCTCAAGTCCATGAGTTGCCATGCTTCCTCATCATCAAGACTACTGAAGTCCTCTTATTGATGATTCTTTTCTTTCTACTACGTAGTGTAGTGTTGAATTCATTAGTGAAAGATGTCTCAAGTGTCAAGACGAAGACATTAGTGAAGGGTGTCGATCGTCCGTATCGTAGGAATTAGTGAAGGGTGCCTAGAAGTCAAGTCACAAGACATTAGTGAAGGGTGTCTTGAAGATCTAGTCAAAGGCATTAGTGAAAGGTGCCTAAGATGTACAATCGATATGGTGTGATTCGATGTACAAGATAGATTAGTATTGGGTCAAAGGATATTGTTATCCTTGTTGATCTTATAAGGAGTAGATCTCCTTTGGGGTTAGGTTATTGGTGTAGTGTTGGGTAGTAGTTCCTCCATTGTAATGGAACTCGGTATCTAGCCTAGTACCGGTAGGCGACGTTGTGATAGGATTGGTTCTCCTTGGTGAAAAGGACCCGGTATCTAGCCTTGTACTGGATAAAGTGTAGGCGACGTTGTGAAGGTTTCTCCACCATAAGGAGTCGGTGTTGTGTAGTGATTACGAACTCTCGAGTAGGTGACTCGGGGAGTGGAGTAGGGCAAGGAAGGTGTCCTTGTATCTGAACCACTATAAATACTCGCGTTGTGGTTTTGTGCTTCTTGCTCTTTATCTTTTCATTACATATTTATATTTCTGTATGTTTGTTTATCAACATCCAACACACATCCAAATAGATTGACATAAGTCGATCAAAATAATTAAAAACGAGCTTCAATTGGTAAAACTATTCAACCCCCTTTCTAGTTTTCCACAATTGGCATAAGAGCTTCATTACCAAGTTTCTTAAAGTATATTTTACTTCAAAAACTTGATACGATCCGTGGTTAATTGAAAACTACAAAGAAGGTCTTTTCATTAAAACAAACACATGTCTTTTAAAACTCTTTGTTTGGATGTTGATTAAATGACAACATTTTATTTATTTATTTTTCATTTAATTGCACTAATCCTCTATGTCATGTTGCTTAGTTAAAGCTCATACCTACCAAGTCATAGGAATCGCTTGGTAACAAGAATACCTTTCCTAAGAAGGTATCTTAAACACAAAGGAGCCGAATTATCTACTGACATTTGTTGTGTCATTTGTAAAGACATTCCTAAGTGCATTAGAGGTATGACTTTCTACTTATCTCTAAATGACATTAGATTGTTAAATAAGTATGCTTACATAGGTATTTATATGATTATATTTTGTGCATATACATGTATTACATGTAGCTTCATTAGAAAGCCTTTCTCACATACGTGTTACTTTTTCGTCTAAAGTCGTGGTATATAAAACTTGTGTTTTACACTTAATCCAAAAATCATATCTTTCTAATAATAAAACAAAACACAAATCTCAAAAATTTCTCCTTCCCCATAAATAAACCCTCCGTCGTCCACTCTATCAAAACCCCGCTTTTTCAAATCTTCCACTTTCAAAAATTACCTCTCATTCAAAACTTCATCTTCCTCTTCATCTCAAACCAAAACCAAGAAGTTTCGACATCAACATGGTTTGCATCGCTCTTGTGTTCCCTATGATGAAGTTCTCATACGGAGACATATACTTTGTGTTGTTAATCTACATTGGGGTTATATACCCAATCCTTTGTATCATTCTTAGCATTGAAATGAAATATTACTAATAGTCTAGTTTATCTAGGTTATTATTATCATAATGTGTTTGTCATTTCTTTTGATTTATATCTTTTGTATTCTCTCGTGATACATTAGAAACCATATATGCATGCTAAAAGAAAATGTATGTTAAAACACACATCTTGGTATAAAACTATAAGATCTAAAAACCTATGTTTTTATCAAAAATTTGTTTCTGTTACTACAGATCCACGGACCCCTGTAGGTATACTAGCCGGATCCCTGATAGAAGGGAACCGTGGGAGCCGTTCTTCTAGACAACAGATTTTTCATGCAAAATAAAAAACGCTTTCTTCCTAAAAGAAATGATTTACTAGAATGTCAAACATTAAGTAAGTTAAATGTCATTGTTAATAAACAGCCTGTAAAAATGTTAGGTAATCATTGTTTTACCCGTAATACGTCATATCCTATTAACTTCTCTTTCTTATAGGTTTCGCTATGTCGCATGAATATGAGTTTGATTTTTCACTCACTAGCGTCTACACTCCTAACATCTCCCTTGAGCCTAACACACCTGGCAATCATATTCGTGGGTTCAATAATCTCAAAAACCGTCACTTCCACGAAGGACGTATTATCGACACCCCTCTAAAATTCGAAGAAGGTATCAATACATCCTTTTGAGCCATAGGACTAGAATGTCTTCTCGAAATTAACGAGAAAATATGTCCAAGGTTTATATTGGAATTCTTCCATCAAGTTGAACTCGTTCGTAAAGAGGATCGCTCTCTATCTCTTTGGTTTTGGATCAAAAACCAAAAGTTTGTTTTAACCCTTGGGTAATTTGCTCACATCTTCCGGATTCCAAATCATGGACAATGTGCCTTCATTGAAGATTGGTCTCTTGATTATCTCTTCAACTTTCGTGAAGAAAATAGTCCATATTGTTCTCACATACCTTCCCCGGAAGACTTGAATCGCATAATATGCAAACCCCATCACTCCGATCCAAACAATATCCATACATGGGATATCTGAGAAGAGTACAAGCCTCTTGCACTCATCCTACGTGAAAATTTTTGGAGCCTTAGGGGAAATCGAGAAATCCTTCCCGCTTGTTGTGCTCACATAATGTATTGTTTGCTAACACAACAACCATACAATCTCGCCTACTTCTTCGCAAGGCGAATTGTAAATCTTCAAGGCTCCAAGAATAAACTCATCCCTTATGGAATGTTCTTGACGCACCTTTATCATAACATCATGTACCTTCATCCTTAATTTCAAAGTCCGTTGTACGTACTTGTGAACAAGATGATGGAACCTCTAAACGCATCTCTCATGAAGACTTTCTTCATTCCTGAATCGACAAACACTCATCAACCATTTGATGACCCATCTAGCGAAAACGCTCAAGGAACTTAGCTTTCTTTCTGAATAGGGTCAATCCTTAGTATCCATGCTTTATCAATGTAATCCAATTTCTTTCATGAAATAAAACATCTTACATTTGATATCTTAGTGTTAGAACCTCTTAAACTAACCTCTTAATATGATGCATTGTCAAAATCATTGCATACCTTTTGTAAAGGTTCTCCTTAGCAGATAGACGGATCCCAAAGTTTGTGCTAGACGGATCCCTATTCTTAGGGAACCGTGAGATCCGGCAAACAGAAAATGCAATTGCAATCATTGTATTTCAAACATGTCTTTAGATCACTTCACACTAAGATAGACATAGTGCCTTAAGGCAAATTGAGTCCCTTTCAAAGTTGAGTAAATTTGTACTCACGAATAACCCTCTTAGATCACACTCGAAATACTTGTAGATCTATCATTTCACCAAAACTCATTACTCTTCCGCTCTTATACTCACACAAGATCACTCACATGTTAAAATATCTAGCTTTGGAAATCTTTCTAAATTGATTATAATCATTCTTACCTCAAAATTTGGTCGAAAATGATCAAATTCTAGTTTTTCCATCTTAAGCTTTTAGGATATCCTCCAAGACATTATCCTAAGTTACTATCTGATCTCTAGGATCATTTAGCTTCATTTGACACTCTCAAATCTTTAGTGTCATATTTCGTCACTCATTGGTACTCTTAAAAGTTCCAACTTCTTCCATAAAAAACAATCATTAGCTACATCACTCATTACCCTTAAGTATTTAAACCTCTTCATTTAAAACACTTAGATGGACTGAAACACTCAAGAAGAAATAGGCATTAGACCTTACAAACATCATTGCTATCTTTTCTTAGCTGCTGAGAGACGGATCCCTAGGATTAGCCTAGGCGGATCCCTCATTGGAGGGAACCATGGGATCCATATGGAATTTGACACTTCTCTACCACCACCATCATTCTTGGTCGAGCCATCTTCAAATGCGCCTCCACCAATCCCTCCGTCGTTTGAGGCTCTCCAACTCGCTTCACTTGATCCTTCGCATCAAGCAATTTCTTTTTCTTCCACCACCACTACCTAGCCATGACAAAGATTGCTATCATTGTCAACATGTTGAAAGTTTGATACATGAAGTACGGGAAGATCAACATTTCATGTTCTATCACCTCCTCGAACTTTTCGACGAGATTAAACCTAAACAAACTTGAGCTAGAGGATTTTAGTGGTGTCCTAGTATTAAGCGTTACTTAGATAAGTCTAGTAATTCCAAGTCATGTATCGTTCATTTTCTTAGTTTTTAGAGTCATGTATATCATACCTCTAGTTTTATTAAATGAAATTACATGATACGTGCTATATCTCTGAGTATATGATTATGTTTTATAATACATATCTCACTTTGATGTTAACATTATTTGTTATATCACCATTCTTTGAATTTAGTCATCGACCGAGACGGATCACGATATTTGCCTGAGCGGATCCCCAAAGAGGGGAACCGTGGGATCCGTGCAACAGAAAACTATTTTTCTACTAACGTTGGTCATATTTGCAAGAAATTATGAATTATACTTGTTTTCTAACCTTTGTTTTGTAGTTATTCAATTTACAAATGAAGACTTTGACATCCTAAAGCTAGGGGAGCTTTATGTCAAAGCAATACATTGCAAAATCACTTGCAATTTTAGGATTATATTTCATGACGTCCCTTTGCAAAGTTGCAATCATCAAGGGGGAGCATATTTGTCACATAGACGAAATCTTTTGCAAACTTAGTTGCAAATGAACTAGCTTAGTATTATTTTTCTTGACGCCCTCACATAGGGATGGACTCGTCAAGGGGGAGTTAAGACGAGATTCTTTCCCGTTACTTACTCTCTATATTATTTTTCTTTTCTTTTTCTCACATGTTTTTCTTAAAACAATGTGTTAGTTTATCTTCGAAGCTCTTTTGTTTCGACAAAAGGGGAGAAAAAGTAAAACTACAAATTCAAGCGTTTACAATTTTAGCTTTTCCTTAAAATAATTTTATGTTTTGTCATCAACAAAAGGGAGATTGTAAATACAAATAAGCCGCAAAAACGTTTATTTATATTTTACGATCTTCTAATGTTTTGTCGATAACAAACGTAAAATCATTTTAACGAAACAAATAAAATACATAAATAGTTTTCTAACACACTTACATTTTCACATAAAACACTAAAACAAGTATAAGTGATTTTATGATTTAGTAATACATATGTACAACAACTAGTGTTTACATATTTGGCAAATATATACATAACTAGCATGTATTATAAGTGGGTAAAAACTACAACCCATGGAGCTTATCCATAACCCATGGTATTGACCCATACCCATTTGACAAGGTGCATTGCACCCATTAGGTACATTGTATCTAATAAAATACCCATGAATCAACCCATAACCCATTAGCCATGACCCATAACCAAAATACCCATGGGCAAAGAGGAGCGTCCCACGGATCCCTAGGTTTACACTATAAATAGTGAGTCATTTCTTCATTGTTTCAACACCCCTTTCTCACATACTTTCTCCTTGAGTTAAAAACTCTCTAACCCCAGATCCAAGTGATCTATGTTTGTAGTTTTGTTTTTGTGTGATCCTCTAGGTTCCTTTTAAAGGCGAGATCACCACCTTTGAAGTCAAGCAAGCTCAAGTCCTTGAGTTGCCATGCTTCCTCATCATCAAGACTACTGAAGTCCTCTTGTTGATGGTTCTTTTCTTTCTACTACGTAGTGTAGTGTTGAAGACATTAGTGAAAGAAGTCTCAAGTGTCAAGACGAAGATATTAGTGAAGGGTGTCGATCGTCTGTATTGTAGGCATTAGTGAAGGGTGCCTAGAAGTCAAGTCACAAGATATTAGTGAATGGTGTCTTGAAGATCTAGTCAAAGGCATTAGTGAAAGGTGCCTAAGATGTACAATCGATATGGTGTGATTCGATGTATAAGATAGATTAGTATTTGGTCAAAGGATATTGTTATCCTTGTTGATATTATAAGGACCAGATATCCTTTGGGTTTAGGTGATTGGTGTAGTGTTGGGTAGTAGTTTCTCCATTGTAATGGAACTTGGTATCTGTAGGATCATTCATATTGTGTTGTTGATGATTCTGGTGGCCTTGGATGGTGATGATACAAGAAAGCCATGGTTTTAGAGAGATGAAGAGAAGAGAGGGTGATTCTAGAGATAAAAAAAGAGAAAGGTTAGATTGAGAATGAAGCACCACCCCTTCCAAGGATGGAAGGGGTATTTATAGTTACAAAGACTACGTCCTCCCAGTCGGTTGTGGATCGAGGCATCTGGTGGGTCGTCCTTCCACCATGGTGATACTCTAAGCTAAACTAAGCTAATAACTAACTAATAAAGTAGTAAATAACGATATGTCTACGAGCTAACTTATGCTAGAATATATTTGGGGTGACTGACTCTTCACTATGAATTTTCTAAATCCTAAAAATCTCCCCCTAAGGGAGTTCACCCCAAGATTTACATTTTGAATCCTAGCATTCTATTTTGTCTTCTGTTCTGAGCTCGTAGACTTTAGTTCTTCACTTCTGCAATCTCTGTGCTTTTGCAGTGACTCTTCATAGTCCGATTATTATGTACTTTCAGTGGAGGTTGTCACAATTCTCAATTTTTGGTCATTTCTTAAACTCTACATTCATCATATTAGCTCATGCATAGTTTGCATTTCACATTAAGCATAATTTCATATTAAATAAGCGTTATCGCGTAAACATTATTTTGAACAATTGATCGATACTTCCAAAATTAATCACAATATATTTTTATACTCATATTAAGTCTATAAAATATTATTATTAGTTTACCGGTGTTTTAAATTTATTTCGTATACAAATTGTTATGTTTATATAAATTACGACGGTTTCTTAAATTCAACCCGATAAATATTTATTCACTCAAATCTTTCAAGAAATGTATTTTTCTAATTTTATGACCTCAATATATTTTATCTTGACCGTGAAAATTTATTTCATCTAACGCTACCTTAAATATTCAAATGGGTACACAATTTACCACAAGTCTTCAAGTAACTTACATTTTATTATACTTATACATTTAATTTATACAAACTACAACTTGACCCTTTTCTTTTATACATATCGACAATGGGGGGATGACTCATTCAAATTGCAAAAATATCCTAACTTAAAGTATAGTATTATACTACTTTCACTTCATTCTTTCATTTGTAAACAAAACAAGATCAAAATTCCTTCTCTTTTCTCTCTAAAATTTGACCAAGGATCAAGAGAAGAATCATTTCCAAGTTTTCAAGACAAGTTTTTATATACACTAGTATCATTTGTTGCATAGGTTTTGCAATACAAACCTCAATTGATTAGGAAAAACCCTTTTGTTCTTAAACCTCATCAAGTATTCTTGTAAGCATCTCATGTTTATTTTTCATCTTACATATTCATTTCATATTCATTTCATCATATTTGAGCCAAAACATGCAAGCCATATGATGTTGTACCACTTTTCAATGATTTTCAAGAGATATGAATATATATAAGTCATCCTATCATTATTCCTTGTTATATATTAGTTTTGGTGATGTCTAGGAAACCATGACACCCTAAGAAGGTGTATGGTAGGATTAGAATAGCTCAGGAGTTGTTTTGAATGGGTTAGAATAGGTTTGGCGAGAAAACTTATTTCGACACATTTGAATAAGATACATCCATATTTTTAATTAGGAAAATCCGACGGTAGATAAATATTTTTGGGCTAGATAATTAGAAAATACACTTTAAAAGCAGCGTGGCGCTTGAGCAGTTAAAGCGGAGCTATAACGAAGAAGTTATGAATTTTTCAAGTTTGTGAAGAAAACTATTAATTTCGAAATTTCAGCATGAAAATGTCACTCTTCTGAGTCAAAATGAGTCTTAAGCTTTATAAATTGTGTGGACTTATCAAAAATATATTAGTATACTTTGACACGAATCTAAGGATGTAGAAAGCGTGAAAAGCGGACTTGTAGCGATTAAATTACCGCGATAAACCAAGTTGCGTAACTTTATTCTATTAGCAAAATTAATATATTTTTATTACAAACATACTACGACAACTAAAGGACCATGTTGGCGGACGTTTTTAACAATGATGTAGAACTTTTATAACGTGATGTCTTCTAGTAAAAGTAAGTTCGCCTAGCATATTTTCCAAAATGTCCAACCGTTTGTTGGCGGAGTTGTAACGAATAACATATAGTCACTCAAACTTTGCGAAAACCATCCTTTAAACTATACTTTTGGGCTAAAGTACAATACTTAACCTATATTTTTCTTGGTGATCGAGACCTCTAGGATGGAAACTTAAACACTAAAACTTTGAGATAATGATACAAGCTTCCCAAAACCGTTGAGTTCATTTCTAACACTCGGCGTGCACCATTTCGACTAACTTTTCAAGGCCATTTTAGTCATTTTCATGAAAATTTCAACGACATTATTTTTTGACGAAAGTTATAATTTCTAATAAATCATTAAATGACTATCGTGGGATATCATTTCAACGTAAATACTTGTAAAGTATTTTATAATATGATGGGATGTCATAAACATATTTTGACGATAAACATTATTTCCAAAAGCATTACAAGTGGTATGGATATCATATGGAGTTGCATGCACAACATTGTATCACACTATCACGCATTCACGACAACATATCATAACTCAGTCATGACATTCATTTTAGGTCGCGGATAGTTTCCGAGCCTCATTTAGTGCACTTCATTTTGTTAGCATATCAATCATACCGGTGAGTTCATACCCGCTTTTACTCATTTAAATTCCTATAAACTATTTGGGGCGAGATATATTATTTATCCAAACATTTAAACTCTTTTGCCAAACAACATTACTTATACTTTAGACTTGATTGCGTTATATACTTGATTGGGTTATACTTGATTTCATATGCATATTTGGAACAAACATACAAGAATTAGTGGCTCCAAATTAAGTTGTTGGAAGGCTATTAATTTACAAACATACAAGAATTAGTGGCTCCAAATTAAGTTGTTGGAAGGCTATTAATTTACAAACATACAAGAATTAATGGCTCAAATTAAGTTGTTGGAAGGCTATTAATTTACAAACATCCCAATATTTATATGTTGGAAGACTCTTGTGGTGACATTTATACTTTTAACTACCTTATTGCGCATATTCATGATTGTCATTCTATTTTAGGCGGTGGGTTGTGAACACACGGGTTGCAAGTTTTATAGGCGGAACTTGGGCGAGGTGGATTCACAATGCCTTTCTTTGTGTGAACATTTCTCAAAGTATTTCGGATCGTTTTATCACAAACTTATGAACTCACCAACCTTTGTGTTGACACTTTTAGCATATTTATCTCGGTCATAAGGCGATAGCATTTCATGGAGCTTTTGGGTCTCATGGCATACATTGGAGTCTAGTGTTTTATCTATTACCATTCGACATGTTTTGTAAACCTTTATGTATTGTCAAACTTTGGAATCTCATGTGTTGTAAACTTTAACTTATTTAATCGAATGGTAAACTCTTTAAAACGTCTCATTATAGAGGTCGTTTTCTTTATCCATACTTTGTGCTATGACGTCATACCCCAATGACACTATCGTTCCGCTGCGATATTTTGGGGGTGTGACAGAGGTCTTTATATAACAACCCATAAAATTTCAGATTATTATAATAATATTTATTACGTTAGAAAATTCAAATCGGTTATTTTCTGACAGATGTCGATATTTAGACTTAAAAACAAAAGGCCATCTCGTTTCTTTATAAATAAGACACCACACGCACGATACTTGTCCACTAAGTATCTGTATAATTAAATGTGAAATTTATTATTGTCCAAGTTAAAAATTGAAGCATACATAAGCTTAATCCATTGTTTCTAGAAGTTATTCCGCATACTGCAGCGCAGTAGCATACAAGACTAAAAATAAATAATGAAATAGGTAAAATATACATATTTTATCATACAAGGATAATTTACAGAAGAAAACGAGAAGTTATCTTGTGAGTTTAGAAAGTCACGGCACCGCACGCATACCGACACCAAGTTAATAACGGCAAACATTCATAATCAAAATTAAACGTAATAAGAATATTATATTATTACGTTTAAGAAATCGTTTCCGAAAACATAATTTCTACATTGTTCGGGTACCGTGAAGGTACGTTTACTCGAGGATTCGACAAAACACGGGGTACAATCTATATTGTGATGTATAATAAAACAAAATAAGTATAAACCTTATCCCCACATAATCTGATTTCATCGTCACCCTTCTCTCCTCTGTTCCCCACGCCCCATCTACACTTGCACTGAAATATATCCTTTGATGGTCAAGCTTGAGTTTCATCCTCCTCACCATGCCATAAATAATTCCCTACTACTCTAGCAATCACAAGGATGCCTAGGGGTGCGGTTGTGGACAAGAACGTGAGCCAATATTAGGCACAGTGCTATTCAAAACCAAGGGAAAAGGAAGTCCAAGCTTACCCAATCATTCATGTATAATTAAGGTTGATATCTCGCAGGTTCATTCACATTTTTTTTTCACACACCATCACAAATTAGGGTTCATACTAAGTTAGGGCTTTTAAAAATTGAATTGGGGCTTTGTAAATTCGAGTGGTAATTTACCCAATTCAAGTGTTAATTGTCTTGTAAACGAGTTTTGGAAGCCAAGAAGTGTTCGAGTTCTATTTGTATTCTTGTTGGTTTTCCCCTCCATTCGGATTTCCCCTCACATTGTGAGAACCCCTAATTTAATTTTGATATGTTAACACTTTGCTAAGGTTGTTAATATATATAAATTTTTTTTACCGATTGTGTAGTGAAAGAATAATAAAACGAGATAGATGAATATGGAGTTACTAATTGTTGTTGTTGTTGAGCATAAGTGGTAAAAAGTGTCGGGAAAGAAAATATAAAAGTTGGCTTGGGGCTAATGAGTTATCGGCTAAACATCAGCTCATTCGGATTTTTGTATATTGGCTTATTCATGTTTCTTTCTTTGGCTTAATTTCTGGCTCTAGCTAGCATATTCACTTGACCTATCCTTATTGCGACTCGGCTAAGAGTGAAACATCACTCGAGTTGTTCACCCTACCTCGGCTGAGGTCAATATTCCCTTCGAAGGGGTATTCGCCCATACTTGTTGTGTCGACTCGTACAACCTTATTCCACCAGGACGTCGAGTCAGTTGCTCAAATCAGGTAGTACCTGATTATCACAACCAAGTGTTGGTCGACCCTTAGTTTACCCACACCGAGAGGTGTATTTGACATACTCATTATGTTGGCGTCGAAGTCCTCAAAAGTGCCTTTTTTGTGTTACTTTGAGCCACGCCAAGATACCCCGAAGGTGTTTGCTTGTGCCTGGTCTCGAACCAGTTGGAGTGCGTCTTGGTTTACAGTCAAGTAGGGTGACTCAAGTAAGATTTGTCGTGTGTATTTGTGGTTACACAAGGGCTCCACAGCCCGTTCAGGGCCAGCCGGGTGTGCTTGGTATCCATTAGCCCAACTCAAACGACACTGGGGTGTCTTCGTTTATTCCTTTAAGACACATAGAGTGCCCAACCCGGTTGGACACTAGACCCAGACATATAAAAGCCTTGATAATATTTGTCTCCTTATTCAGATTATGTGGTGTTTTGATTCTTTTCCTCTCGAGTCAAACAGTGTCGGTGACACAAACTTTTTCCCAAACTAAGTTAGAAAAGTTGGAATTGAACCTGTAATTCTCAAGCCCGGTCCTTCTAGGGTGTGTTTTGTTAAGTAAAAATGGGCCTTGAAGCCCATAAGCTTTGGAGTCCGTTCAGTTTACCAGCCCACTTGGGCGTTAAATTCCATGTTATCTCGAGTTTACACTCGACTCAAATCCCGTCATATTCAATCTACTATCCATTCCGTATCGACTTATCATGCATATTTTCCCAACATGTACAAATAGACCTAACTTATAAAGGATATCTTACAATATCGTAACTATAAAAATTTAAAGCCTTGACTAATTTATAAAAACGTAAACCTTATATCTTGTTCGATTAATAAAATGAGTTCTATTGTGTAAGCAAATGTTTGGACTTCTTACAACTAAAACTTAATATTTTTACATCACTAAAACCAACTAATGGAGGTATAAGTTTTAGTCAAATTTTAAGATCATTAAAATTACATACCATATTTCGTTTAAATTTGGTAAAGTTATATACTTATGATTATTGACAACATAAACTCGTAAATATTTAATACAAATATTGGAGTGGACATTTAAACTTAATAAAATTTTATTATGAAACTTTTGTCATAAAACGCCACGAACAAATAGAAGTTGTACGCCGGAGTCATGCCCAATTATCGGCAAATATAACTATATCATGCTTTTATGAGAACAAATAGAATGCTTGTAGTGTGACTTACATTAAACTTCAAATGTATTTGAATTAAGTTAATTCTTAAAATTTTCTTTTACATTAGACAAATAAATGAGACATGAAAAGTATATATATGTACTTCTAATTTACCATATATATATAATATATATACAACCTCCGTTCATAGTAACCTCATAGACCATTGACGTCTTATTATAAGCATGCAATTCCTCCGTATATTATCTTTTGGTCATCATTGAACCAAGGTCGTAATTCTTTCTTCAATTTTTCCTTCCATGTCATACCCTCATAAGCCGAAATCCACCCAATTCCTTGTAAATTGTTCTAAGATAAATGATGCCACCACAACAACAACAACAACAACAACAAAAACATTAAAAATTTATAAAGTTAGTTAAACTTTATCGAGTCTTAAACATGAAAACTAAATATGCCGTACTTAATTAGGTTGCGTGTCGGAGCCGTGCACTATCACTCCTTGATTTAATTCCCTTTAGACTTCATATTGCACATTTCCAAGGTGAGTTTTATAGCCTCTACTTTTAATCTGTTTTATACTTGTTTTGGGGGAAGATACATGCTCATTTTACTTAAATGATTTAATTACAGAAATTGTGCATTCTATGCATACTATGCTTTTATGATTAAAGTTTCATCATACATAGATGTTTTATGGACCATACCAAAATGTTTGACCTAGAATATTACGCAGCTTAGCCTAAGTCCTTAGATCCCAAATTGCCATCTTCATGAACCACAATTCCTTACCGGAAGCGAATGTTATAAATAGATCTATTGGGGTGACTCCTGTTGGGTTGACCTCGCTTGCGTCAAGGCGAAACATATAGCATGTCGGGACCGAGTGTATTGGGATAAACACTCGCCATGGGCTCCTTATTTGTATGACTTCTTTGTGCATACAGAAACTGTCGTAGCTTAGTGCTGCATGAGCTTAGTGCTAGCGTAATAAATTTATTGTATATGGCATTATATTCATTGTAATGTGCATATACTCTTTTTATGGTCCACTAATGAAATTCTTTTACGAAATTCTTTTATGAAATGAAATCATAAATTTTATGACATTATGCAAGACGTAATTATCATCAAAAACCAAAGGTGAAATGATATACTGAAGTACCGTTTAAATAAACCTATGAACTCACCAGCGTAAGCTAACCCCTTTTAGCATGTATCTTCAGGTTTTGAGGTGATAGCTTATCTTTGGAGGCGCAAGGCAAAGGCATGGCATGGTCATAGATGACTCTGATTTATGTATTGGGATCACTTGTTTATAATGGTCCATTTTCCGCTCTAATCAATAATGTAAACATTGTTTTTAAGAATGAATAAAAGTTTATTTATGAAAAACCAATTGTTCTATGCTTATGTTGTGATATCAATTTAGTAGCACCCCAATGCTTGTTTGCTTCCGCTATGCCGTTTTGGGGGTGTTACAGATTGGTATCAGAGCCTAGTTTATAGAGAACTGGGTATTTTAAAACCTAGACTATAACCACTTTTACAAAAACTTAATCCTATGACCGACACGTGCCTGTCTGCCGAAGTTATGCCTCACTTATGATCCTGTTGAGATCATACTTGATAAGATACATGTTTTATCACCGCCCACCTAGTTTCATTATAGGTTATAATTATCTTCCCTATACGTATATCTACGTATCACAGCACTGCACCTTTTCCCTCACATAAATGGAATAATGGTTCTAGTCTTTAAGACAACTTTTAAAAGTATTGGGACATATTACTAGCATAACTAAGCTAAGTATTTCAAAATTCATTGAACCTCGGTTGAATATAGATTGATCACATATATTCAACCACGGACAGTGGGACATAGCCTGATCGCCTATGTCCGACTCAGAGGTGAATTTTGCAATACTTAGGATAGTTATAATAGCGTTATGTCCAGTGAACATTGATTAATGTCAATATTTTAATAAACATGTATCATTTTAATAAGCCACTCATTGGCATTCCTTAATCATAAGCCATTCACTGGCATTCCTTAATCACAAGCCATTCACTGGCATTCCTTAATCACAAACCACTCACTGGCATTCCTTAATCGTAAGCCACTTACTGGCATTCCTTAGTCATAAACCTTATATTTCCATATCACAATCGGGTTATGTTATAGTCACTCCTACCCCAAACCTTACATTCCTTGGACGAATCAAACCATTTTAGGAGCAACCTTCCAATAACATCTATGAGAAAGATTTCCAAGTGGGAATAGGCAACAAAAAGAACAATAAACCTTTGGCAAAATCTAGAAAGACACAGTAAATAACCTATAATCCCGCAAAACTTGAAAATTTCACCATTAAAAATTTGATACCTAGAAACTCCACCCACCTCTTAAGATTAACCGTGCCTACCTTGTTGCCCTCCTACAAACAAAAGAGTTTCCATACAAACTATTTTCGATTATCCCATAGACCATAATACCTTATGAACCACTCCATGAATTATTCTACAAACCAAATTACCACCTTACCATTTCACCATAAAGTAAACTACAATTTCACTACTACCTCACAAGAATAAGGTGTTTCTTAATACTTGAAAGGACTCTATTAGTTACCTACTTCCTCGAAAGGTGTTTTAAGTTAATACCCCATAAACAGAATTGATCAATGTCCTCCTTGGTAGCTAAGCCTGACCTTAGGATATATCGTAAACCCCTGCCTAAAACCATAGATAACCATGAGGTTCATCAACTATTAAATCCCAAACTTTACCCAACTTAGGCAACAAAACTCTACTAGTAGTTATGGGTAAATGTTATATACTGCTACACATCCTTGCTACAATATAGTTCTAAACTTTGAGAATTCTCCTTTAAGATTCAACAATAATACTTTCCAAATTCCTCATTAAAATGAGACGAAATGCCGAAACACTAAAAGTTTCACAAAATTTCCCTTATACACAATTAAGAACCAGTTTTACAATCTTGTGAAAATGTGTCATTTTTACACATTATTGATTTTGAAATCTGGTCTTAGTCAAATTTGTGTAAACATTTATTCGAAAAGAAAATTCGAAAACAAATGTTTCCCCATCCCTTAAAGAAGAAAACACACAAACCCGTAGCAAACCTTAAGAAGTAACCACTATACTTTAGAATCATGAAACGCCAGAAATGGGTACGTTTTGATAAGACCATGAGAGGTTAGAGGTGCCCACACCAACAAAATAGTGAAACCTCATAACATCAAGAATTAGAACTTTCACTCAATGAACCTACTCCAGAAAATCATGGCTCCTCAGATAGAGAATGTGCTACTGGTATAACACCTAGGTACCCATACCCAAAAGAGGAAACCCTAGAACAACCTAGGGAAAATTTCGGATTATTTTAATAATATTTATTACGTTAGAAAATTCAAATCGGTTATTTTCTGACAGATGTCGGTATTTAGACTTAAAAACAAAAGGCCATCTCATTTCTTTAGAAATAAAACACCACACGCACGATACTTGTCCACTAAGTATCTATATAATTAAATGTGAAATTTATTATTGTCCAACTTAAAAATTTAAGCATACATAAGCTTAATCTATTGTTTCGAGAAGTTATTCCGCATACTGCAGCGCAGTAGCATACAAGACTAAAAATAAATAATGAGATAGGTAAAATATACATATTTTATCATACAAGGAAAATTTACGGAAGAAAACGAGAAGTTATCTCGTGAGTTTAGAAAGTCACGGCACCGCACGCATACCGACACCAAATTAATAAAGGCAAACATTCATAATCAAAATTAAACGTAATAAGAATGTTATATTATTACGTTTAAGAAATTGTTTCCGAAAACATAATTTTTACATTGTTCGGGTACCGGGAAGGTACGTTTACTCGAGGATTCGACAAAACACAGGGTACAATCTATACTGTGATGTATAATAAAACAAAATAAGTATAAACCTTATCCCCACATAATCTGATTTCATCGTCTCCCTTCTCTCCTCTGTTCCCCGCCTCATCTACACTTGCACTGAAATATATCCTTTGATGGTCAAGCTTGAGTTTCATCCTCCTCACCATGCCATAAATAATTCCCTACTACTCTAGCAATCACAAGGATGCCTAGGGGTGCGGCTGTGGACAAGAACGTGAGCCAAGATTAGGCCTGGTGCTATTCAAGACCAAGGGAAAAGGAAGTCCAAGCTTACCCAATCATTCATGTATAATTAAGGTTGATGTCTCGCAGGTTCATTCACATTTTTTTTTCACACACCATCACAAATTAGGGTTCATACTAAGTTAGGGCTTTTAAAAATTGAATTGGGGCTTTGTAAATTCGAGTGGTAATTTACCCAATTCAAGTGTAAATTGTCTTGTAAACGAGTTTTGGAAGCCAAGAAGTGTTCGAGTTCTATTTGTATTCTTGTTGGTTTTCCCCTCCATTCGGATTTCCCCTCACATTGTAAGAACTCTTAATTTAATTTTGATGTGTTAACACTTTGCTAAGGTTGTTAATATATATAATTTTTTTTTTACCAATTGTGTAGTGAAAGAATAATAAAACGAGATAGATGAATATGGAGTTACTAATTGTTGTTGTTGTTGAGCATAAGTGGTAAAAAGTGTCGGGAAAGAAAATATAAAAGTTGGCTTGGGGCTAATGAGTTATCGGCTAAACATCGACTCATTCGATTTTTGTATATTGGCTTATTCATGTTTCTTTCTTTGGCTTAATTTCGCTCTAGCTAGCATATTCACTTGACCTATCCTTATTGCGACTCGGCCAAGAGTGAAACATCACCGAGTTGTTCACCCTACCTCTACCGAGGTCAATATTCCCCTTCGAAGGGGTATTCGCCCATACTTGTTGTGTCGACTCGTACAGCCCTATTCCACCAGGACGTCGAGTCAGTTGCTCAAATCGGGTAGTACCTGATTATCACAACCAAGTGTTGGTCGACCCTTAGTTTACCCACACCGAGAGGTGTATTTGACATACTCATTATGTTGGCGTCGAAGTCCTCAAAAGTGCGTTTGTTTGTGTTACTTTGAGCCACGCCAAGACACCTCGAAGGTGTTTGCTTGTGCCTGGTCTCGAACCAGTTGGAGTGCGTCTTGGTTTACAGTCAAGTAGGGTGACTCAAGTGAGATTTGTCGTGTGTATTCGTGGTTACACAAGGGCTGCACAGCCCGTTCAGGGCCAGCCGGGTGCGCTTGGTATCCATTAGCCCAACTCAAACGACACTGGGGTGTCTTCGTTTATTCCTTTAAGACACATAGAGTGCCCAACCCGGTTGGACACTAGACCAAGACATATAAAAGCCTTGATAATATTTGTCTCCTTATTCAGATTATGTGGTGTTTTGATTCTTTTCCTCTCGAGTCAAACAGTGTTTGGTGACACAAACTTTTTCCCAAACTAAGTTAGAAAAGTTGGAATTGAACTCGTAATTCTCAAGCCCGGTCCTTCTAGGGTGTGTTTTGTTAAGTGAAAATGGGCCTCGAAGCCCATAAGCTTTGGAGTCCGTCACTACTTTACCACTCATGCGTTAAATTCCATGTTATCTCGAGTTTACACTCGACTTAAATCCCGTCATATTCAATCTACTATCCATTCCGTATAGACTTATCACGCATATTTCCCAACATGTACAAATAGACCTAACTTATAAAGGATATCTTACAATATCGTAACTATAAAAACTTAAAGCCTTGACCAATTTATAAAAACGTAAACCTTATATCTTGTTCAATTAATAAAATGAGTTCTATTGTGTAAGCAAATGTTTGGACTTCTTACAACTAAAACTTAATATTTTCACATCACTAAAACCAACTAATGGAGGTATAAGTTTTAGTCAAATTTTAAGATCATTAAAATTACATATCATATTTCGTTTAAACTTGGTAAAGTTATATACTTATGATTATTGATAACATAAACTCGTAAATATTTAATACAAATATTGGAGTGGACATTTAAACTTAATAAAAATTTATTATGAAACTTTTGTCATTAAACGCCACGAACCAATAGAAGTTGTACGCCGGAGTCATGCCCAATTATCGGCAAATATAACTATATCATGGTTTTATGAGAACAAATAGAATGCTTGTAGTGTGACTTACATTAAACTTCAAATGTATTTGAATTAAGTTAATTCTTAAAATTTTCTTTTACATTAGACAAATAAATGAGACATGAAAAGTATATATATACTTCTAATTTACTATATATATATATATATATATATATATATATATATATATATATATATATATATATATATATATATATATATATATATATATATATATATATATATATATATATATATATATATATATATATATATATATATATATATATATATATATATATATATATATATATATATATATAGCTTGATCATTTAAAAGTTGATCTCAAAAGAAAAGTGAAAAGTAATCTCAACCATTGGATCACCCTCTTCCCTCCCTTTTTCACAACAAACTACAGGGACCTAATTGTATTTTCCTTCATTCTTTAAATTAAGGAAGTTTTGTAAATTCACCCTACCCCCGAAAATTTTCCCGCCAAAAAATTTTTTAGAGGTCAAAATTTTTTTTGGGCGAAAAATTTCGCCAAATTTTTATAACCGTGATGCACCTTTTTGTTTTGGTGCATCACAGTTATAAAAATTAGTTATAACTATGATGCACCAAATTTTATAATTGAGATGCACCCAACGATTGTTACCTAATATGCTTCAATAACATTGCAATAACTTAGTATACTATGCTCTTTAAGGGGCATTAGTTGTACAACCGAGACGAGCTATGGTAGCCATGGTAGCGTCGCATGCTTTGTCATGGATAACGCTAGTGCATATATTAACAATCGTGAATTGATGATAAGTAAGTTAACCATGTGATTAATAAAATGACTCAAACATGTTTGGATAATTGATTTCATTGTATATTTAACCATGTGATTAATAAAATAAGCGTGTTCAATCGCTTGAAAAATCTCTTTTTATACAAAGGTTGACGGTTCTAATTCAAAACTTTTATGGAATAAGTTAATAACATATGCGATCCGATGCACCTTTTTATTTTGATGAATCATGCTTAAAAAGGTAGTTATAACTATGATGCACCAAATTTTATAAATCGAGATGCACACAAAAAAATGCATCGAGTTATAAATTTTGGCGGGAAAAAATTTGCCCAAAAAAATTTTTCATGGAAAAAATTTTTTTTGAGGGGGGTACCAGAAGGGTGGGTGGGGTGGTTTTCAAAACTTACCCTCAAGTTTGAGATGTTTCAAATTAGACCTATAACTTTTTTCTCACTTTTCTCTAATTACACTTTTCTCTAAAACCGCACTATATATATATATATATATATATATATATATATATATATATATATATATATATATATATATATATATATATATATATATATATATATATATATATATATACAACCTCCGCTCATAGTAACCACATAGACCATTGACGCCTTATTATAAGCATTCAATTCCTCCATATATTATCTTTTGGTCATCATTGAACCAAGGTCGTAATTCTTTCTTCAATATTTCCTTCCATGTCATACCCTCATAAGCCGAAATCCACCCAATTCCTTGTAAATTGTTCAAAGATAAATGATGCCACAACAACAACAAAAACATTAAAAATTTATAAAGTTAGTTAAACTTTATCGAGTCTTAAACATGAAAACTAAATATGCCGTACTTAATTAGGTTGCGTGTCGGAGCCGTGTACTATCACTCCTTGATTTAATTCCCTTTAGACTTCATATTGCACATTGCCAAGGTGAGTTTCATAGCCCCTACTTTTAATCTATTTTATACTTGTTTTGGGGGAAGATACATGCTCATTTTACTTAAATGATTTAATTACAGAAATTGTGCATTCTATGCATACTATGTTTTTATGATTAAAGTTTCATCATACATAAATGTTTTATGGACCATACCAAAATGTTTGACCTAGAATATTGCGCAGCTTAGCCTAAGTCCTTAGATCCCAAATTGCCCTCTTCATGAACCACAATTCCTGCTGGAAGCGCTAATGTTATAAATAGATCTATCTGGGGTGACTCTGCTCACTTTGACCCCGCAGGTCAAGGCGAAACATATAGCATGTCGGGAGCGAGTGTATTGGGATAAACACTGCCATGGGCTCTTATTTGTATGACTTCTTTGTGCATCTAAACTGTCAGAGCTTGGTTGCATGAGCTTAGTGCTAGCATAATAAATTTATAATATATGGCATTATATTCATTGTAATGTGCATATACTCTTTTATGGTCCACTAATGAAATTCTTTTATGAAATTAAATCATAAATTTTATGACATTATGCAAGACGTAATTATCATCAAAAACCAAAGGTGAAATGATATACTGAAGTACCTTTTAAATAAACCTATGAACTCACCAGCGTAAGTTGACCCCTTTTAGCATGTATCTTCAGGTTTTGAGGTGATAGCTTATCTTTGGAGGCGCAAGGCAAAGGCATGGCATGGTCATAGATGACTATGATTTATGTATTGGGACCACTTGTTTATAATGGGCCATTTTCCGCTCTAATCAATAATGTAAACATTGTTTTTAAGAATGAATAAAAGTTTATTTATGAAAAACCAATTATTATATGCTTATGTTGTGATATCAATTTAGTAGCACCCCAATACTTGTTTGCTTCCGCTAAGCCATTTTGGGGGTGTTACACTTTAACTGATCCACATCTTGATGATCTTCGAGCTTTCATCGAGATCATCAGCCACAGTAAATCTCTGGATCACCCTTTGTTGTGTTGCCATCATGTGAGGTTGTGACTTTTGGACCGACATGCTCACACTTTCTCGGATCATGACATCTTTTCATCGAGTAGCGAAGTTTTCTTGGTTCATGATATTAGCACCATCGAGCGATTATGTAGATAAGCACTTGTCATGATTTCTTTAATTAAGTGTGAATCTTTGTGAGCATGCGGCTTTGGATTGACTCTCAATTCGATCGGTACGCAACCGTCCAAATGTACCGCAAACAACGCTTAGCAATAAAATACACGAAAGTGTCTTTGATCACTTCGTTGAATCAAGTACACGCCCACGGTTCCGCTCATCGGTACAAGTATCGCTCGTGATTAGGTATAATTCAAGAATCTCCTTGACGGGGTTTTGTTTGCTCTAGCCGTTCTCAAACCGGAACGTCTCAAAGAAGACAACATGGAGTGAGTGAACCAATGAATTGAGATTCACCGATTAATGAAATGATTTGAAAACAATCGTGTATTTCTTAATAGAAAGTGTTTTGCAATACAACGAAGGTTTTATGGAAAATCAATTATCAATCATAAATACCCTTTAATTTTGAAACATTAATACCGATCGTGTGCTATAGAAAAGAACTTTTAAGCACAACGACCGGTTTTTCAAAGGTATCCGTCAATCCTTTTCCTGGACCAAGGTTGATTCAAGATTGAATCGCCCCATCGTTTCTATCCAGTTGTCACAAGCTTGATCTTATGAAAGATCTCACATGTCACCTACCAAGAGCTTGTTTGATGTTGGCTCTAGAAGGTTTTCCATCTTCATCGTGAATATTTGTCATATCACTCGGATGTTCTGGCAAGACCACAAGGATAATGCGTAGGACTCTCAATATATACTTACTTTCCACATTGTGTGAAGCAACAAGTCTTCATTAATTTTGTGTCCTAATGAGATATTGTGGATGATCTCTTGGCTTTAGACTCAATTGTGCACATTTGGTTCCTATGTCGGACACTAGGGAGAGGGTCTCCTTCTTCAATATTAACAATCTCTAAGAGAAAGTCGATAGATTATGTAGGTTCCTCGTGAGAATGAAACAAGCCCTTTTAAGAGGAACTTGAGTAGCTTGGGAAGTTGTAGTGCGAGGCGCCACCGGGTCCATGACGCCTTGTCTTCAATACCGATGTTACCTTGGTAACCACCAAAGAGTATATGAATCAACCCGTTTCGCGCCTAAGGTTGAATTATTGAGGCTATTTCTTTTCACCCTTTTCACATTCATTTGTTTTCATTCTTCAACCCCTTCTGCTTACGAGACTTCATTACTAGAACCTTGTTGGGTTTATTCCAAGACTAGCCTCGCCTCATCCGCACTCTTCCCATATTCTCATTTTCTCCTTTTTCATCTTACCCAAGGACTCTACACTATCTAGTGGATTGTCCTCGGTAGATCCTCCGGCTCAAGCGGGATCGGGAACGAATACCTAACCTAACCATCCTTATAACTACATGCATAAAGTAAATTGGTCAGTCTTTGGGTATTGTTCTTTCCTTCCATGAAACCAATTGAAAAATCATTTGGAAAATCAATCAAGGTACTTGTGATATAATATCAAAGCATTTGTACCTTAATTGTTTTTTATCTTTTAGAAATGCTCCCCCTCAACATGTGCATATGCTTTTGAAATTGTTTAGCACATGGAGACAAGAGTTCTTTGAAATGATTTCTTGATCACAATTTCCTTAGAAAAAGCCATTTGTCTTTCTTTGGTAAATTCTCCCCTTCAATATGTGCGTAGGATATTTGAAATCATTTTATCACATAGAGGAAAGAGTTCTTAGAAGTACTTTCACGATCATATTTCCATACAGAAAACCATTAGAAAATCAATCAAGGTACTTTATGTTGAAACATAGAAATCATTGTACCTTGATAGTTTATTTTCTTTAGAAATGCTCCCCCTCAATATGTGCTTCGAGTATCAAAAGCGTTTAGCACATATGGGAGAGCAGCTGCACAATTGAATCAAACAATCACCTTTTATCAAATTTCATATTAAAACACAAATTCTCCCCCGATCAAAAATATCAAACCCCTTGAGATTTTGGATCCCAAGTGATTTAATTAGGTTTAGAAAACATGAGATTCTGAAGATGGAGTCAATCCATAACCGCATGCTCACACTCACGCTTAAAGAATTCATGATTAGTGCATATCTACAAAACCTGGCTCGGATATTTTCATACTATGCTTCTGCTACGCAGTTGCAAATATCATGAACCAGCAAAGCTTTCGCTACTCTGATGAAAATATATCATGATCTAATACTGTGAGCATGTCGGTCCAAAAGTCACAATATCACATGAAGGCAACACAACAAAGGGTGATCCAGATATTTACTATGGCTGATGATCTCAAAGAAAGCTCAAAGATCATCAAGATGTGGATCAGTTCAAAGACGTCCACTGAAAGTACAAAATAATCAGACTTTGAAGTATCACTGCTATGGCACAAAGATTGCGGAAGTGAAGAATTGAAGTCTACGAGCTCAAGACTGAAGATAAAATAGAATGTTAGGATTTGAAATGTAAATCATGGGGTGACCTCCCTTAGGGGGAGATTGTTAGGATTTAGAAAATCCATAGTGAAGTGTCGGTCACCCCAACTATAGTCTAGCACAAGTTAGCTCGTAGACATATCGTTATTTACTGTTTATTAGTTTAGTTATTAGCTTAGTGCAACACCGTGGAGGAAGGACGGGTCTTTACCCACTGTATTCCTGATCCACAGCCCGACAGGAGGGCGTATTAGTTGTAACTATAAATACCCCTTCCATCCTTGGAAGTGGTGGTGCTTTTCAATCTAACCTTTCATTTTTGTTTACTTTCTCACTCTAGAATCACCCTCTCATCTCTTTCTCTCTCTAAACCATGGCATACTTGATTCATCACCATCCAAGGCCACCCGAATCATCATCAACACAATATATGTATGATCCTACAAATGGTATCAGAGCCAAGGTTATTGTGTTGTGTTGATTTGTGTGGTTTCGTATCATGGTTTGAAGCTGTTTTTACCCTTGTTTTCGGATCTGAAAGTTTTTTTCTTTCATTATCATTTGTGCTAACAGTTTTTTATACATCCTTTTGTATCTATTTGGTCAAAACAATCTAAATACTTTAACTGCTTCTTGTGGTCATTTTATCATCAGTTTCAGTTTTTGGGTAACTTGTTACATTTTTGACTGTTTGTTACATATCCATGAAAACTTGGTCAAACTGGTCAGTTATAGTGGTCAAAACAGGGCATAAAGGAAAAAATTTATGTCACTTCTTCTGGGTTTCAATGAATCTGGTCAGTTTCTTGGTCTAAAATAATGTCTTTATGCTGTTTTTCTTGGTTTATATGAAGATGAACGGAAAAAGTGGTCGGAAAACTCATCGGAAAAAGTCAACGAGGGTCAAAACCCTAATCTTACGCTTAAGGTCGCATCTACAATATGAATACGAGTAACTGGAAAAGTTACCGAATCAACCATGCTTACGCTGCAGGTTTACCTTACGAGTAAGAACCTACGCGTAAATGTCACGCATATGGTTTCTTCGCTGATGGTGGTTGACTTTACGCATAAGCCATTTTGTTTACGCCTAAGACCAAGACTTTACACTTATGCAGAAAGACCCTACGCTTAAGGTTGAAAGTTTGAAACAAGTTACGCGTAAGATTTTTTTAAACTCTTATGCGTAAATCTGATAAAAGCAAAGAAAGAAAAGAACTTATTCGCATAAGCAAATGACCACGACCACAAGCAACCAAATACCAAAACTAAAATGACTTCTGGTATCACAACCATCTTCAGTCCAAGGTGAAAATAAGTAATCAAATGAAAAAAAGGCCTAGACAATATCAGATCCAACTTCAACAACAAATACTATTCTATACTCTTCCTCCATCTCCTACCACATCTATTCATGACTCAAATCGAAAACAAAAATCAATAGACCTCAGATTTGTTTCATTCTTTTATGCAATCTCTTAAAGATTGTTCTAATTGAAACAATTATCCTCATAGATCATTTTCGAAGTCATACTTCTATTACTATTCGAATCTAAAGAATGAATATAACAAGGATGTTATATCCTTTTTCTTAGTTTCGTTAAAGAATCGATCAAACTCAACCTACCCGAGACCCAGTGAGGATCTTGAAGCTCAAACTTCTTGTGTTCTTCGTGGGATCCTGATCCGTGATATATCATCAGAAAGAGGAGTGTTTGTTTCGATTATGTGTTACAGATGGATGTCTTCTAGTTTGTGTGAGATTTGGTTTCTATTGATTGCACATGTATGAGTATCTTGTGATTCGTTTTGGACTTTGATGAGATGAGTTCAAGGAGTTTAGGTGGGAGAGAAGATAGTTGGTACGCGTTTTTTTTCTCAATGTGTTATTTTAGGGTTAATGTGCAAATATTTAGGGTATACATTCTGTTATATCCGGTTGAGAAAGTATATGGCTTTTGGAGTTGATTCGTGGGCTTCACAATTCGGTTATGGGCCGTATGGATTGGATAATAGGCTTTGAGATTAAATCGTGTGGTGGGCTGATGGTTAGGATAAAATTCCATGGACTGTATTTACGAATTAAAACTATCTAATGACATTGTCCAAATTTTTTTTTTGGATATACTAGTTTGGTAAATGAGTGGTATTTTGGTTTGCTATAAAATTTCATGGAGGGATACAAATTCACGGCTTGAGCGATAATTGAAAAAATGACGACGGGGTTTTTGTACAGTATTACTTACGAGAAATTGACTTAACATTTCACGGGTGATCTTCTTTATCTTTGAGACATTGGTTGGTTGGTTGGATGCATGTCTCAAGATAACTTGTTGGGGACATAACTATCACTTTAAGTGTGTATGAATTGACAATATGGTTATAACTGATGTAAGGAGTTACGTCATCGTGATCACAGTGTATAACTATCACCTTAAGGAAGTTATCGTACTTAGTGTCACACGGCGTTGTGGATTGTTCAAGAACAAGCAGTAAGTCACAAAGTTGGGATGTTTACTTTCTTTCCAAGTTAGTCGTATCGGGTTATCTCCATATGTGGTCATTACTATTAGCCGATGAATCAATGAAGGTTCAATTTTAGCAATTACCATGAGATATTCGCCGCCACAGAATGTTTACGATACTTCACAGTCTAAGCAAAATCTTTCAAGAATCTTCAGCGTCAGTTATGACTTTTCAAGATGTTTGCTTATGACAAGAACTTCTCGTGCAGATGGTCGTACACATTATGATGCTTCTGAAAGTTCAAAACAATCATGGGGGAGAAACATGTACTTTAATGTTTTACGGTCAACCTTCAGGGGAAAGTAGTATACTACTCGACTTAGTATGGTTTGTGAAGTTATCTACATATGGGTAAAGAATTGTTGATGATGGAGAAAGAATCATTGAAGAACCGCTGCATGTTCCCCTAAAACATATATTCTCCAAAACCTAATTTGTCATAACAATTTCAAGCTGACATTGTTCACGGTTTAGTCTTGATTTTGTAAAATCCCTCGAAAGAATTATTTCTCGGTTTAAAATATAGACTTGTAAATCCTGTAACAATGGAAACATCCTCGGTTAAAGTAATGTGCATTTCCTGATCTATCTTACGGCTTATTCTTGGTTTTGTAAAATCCTGAAGAAACTATTTCTCGGTTTAAACCATAGAATTGTAAAATCCTGAATGATGGAACCAACCTGGAGAAAGGAAAGTGTATTTCTGGATCTTATCTGATGCTGGTGCTACGGTTTCTACTTCGAAGAAGGGATAAAGGAGGTACTTCACGAATTGGGTGATTGTTTGGATTTTCTTCATGGCAGTTTGGTTATTTCAAAGTTTTACGGGGTTTATGTGCTTTTAATCACGGTCGGGATGAAACCATTATCATAGTTCACTTAAAACATAAAGGAGGCTAGATTTGAGCTTTTAACCAGAAGATGTGACAACGGCGTTAATTCAGTATTATCTATTTGAGGTTGAAGAGAAATGTCACGGCAAGTGTACTTAGTATCCGGGCTATCGGGATGGTTGGATGAAGACTCTTCGAGATCCTTGTTCGAGCTTTTTCAAAACGAAGACTTGGAAATCTAGTTATTTTTGGGTGACTTTTCCTTTTCTTTTACCACTGGGGAATTGGGCTCTTACCACCACAAAATAACTATCACTTTAAGGAGTTACGTAGTTCTCAATGTCACATTGAATTGTGGATTTCAAGAGGTGATGTACGCCTTATAATTGATGGTTGGTTGATGAAGAGTATAGAGTACTTAGAGATTCAATGGAGGATGAATTCTCAGACCGCCTTTTTGTTACATATGTGCAAGTTTAAGTCACGAGTTCGGGTCGCTTTACTTGTGGTCAAATTCATCATATTGGTTTTCCATCACCGTCACTACAAAGAGCCTACCGAATGATAATGGGATTGATGACAAGTTTTGCCAAGAGATGATGAAAAGAGAGAGATTATGATGTTTGAACACAACAGCTCAAGCCTCGTTCTCTAAAGAAAAGAAAAGTGTACGTTTCAAGGCGCTTTATCTTCTAAAGAAGAGAAATCTTCTTATGACGCTTGAACACACAGCAAGCCTTGTACCTCAAAGAAAAGAAAAGTGTACATCTCAAGCGCTTTATCTTCTAAGAAGAGAAATCTTCTCATTTATGACCATTCTCATCAACATGCTTCATGCTTTTTCCATGCGCTCACCATCAAGTGGATCTTCTTCATGTTTTTTCTCAATGGTGATCTACTTACCGTTGATTGTTTTTCTATTTTTCACTAGCTCAATTAAAATGGCGATGGCGACATCATATGCAATCTTTGCAGGGGAGAAGTGGAAATAGACTACACATGGATGATTTCACTTGTTTAGTCAAGAATGGCAACGTCGTATGCAATTCTTGAGGAGGAGAAGAAGTGTGAAACTACTGCATGTTGATAGACATTTGAGAACAAATGGTCATACGGCTCCTAACTCATGTAAGAACCGAGCTTCTTCTTATCGGGTCATCTTTACATGGAGTTTCTTCTAAGAGCCGTTAGTTGACATCTTCTCACGGACTGATGAGTTTATTGACAAAGTGTTTCTGGTTAATGCTTCACGTACACATCATGTTAGGTATTAGAAAATTCTATAGTGAAGAGTCGGTCACCCCACATATTATCTAGCATATGTTAGCTCGTAGACATATCGTTAATTACATTATTTGTTAGTTCATTAGTCAGTTATTAGCATAGTTTTAGCGTAGTGCAACACCGTGGAGGAAGGACTGGTCTTTACCCATCGTGATACCGATCCACAGTCGATAGGAGGTCGTAATTTGTAGAGAATACCCCTTCCATCCATGGAAGGGTGTGGCTTTTTGAATAAACCTTTCATTTTCTTAAGCAACTCTTCAAGGAACCTCCTCTCAACTCTCTTCATCTATCAAAATGGCTTACTTGTTTAATCACAATCCTAGACCACCCGAATCATCTAACAACATAATATTCACGATCTTACAATTGGTACCAGAGACAGGTTGGTGTTGTTTTGTTGATTCGTATGGTTTTATGCATGCGGTTTATTATTCAAAACTGTTTTTGTTCAAAACTGTTTTTATTATTCGTATGGTTTTATTCAAAACTGTCTTTGGTTTGGTCATTGTCAAAACTGTTTGTTATTGTCAAAACTGTTTTTGTTTCATGTACGAGAGTTTATTGTCAAAACTGGTTTGAAACTCTTTAACAGAATTGATTAAACTATTTTTAGTTGAATATGCTGGTTTTGTTATAATGCTTTTGAATGCGAGTTGGATTTACTTTCATAGATGCGAGTTGTCAAAATTTGTTTTCTATGTTGAGAGTTGTCCAAATCCTGCCCAGATTCAATGTATTATGTGTATGCGAGTTGTGGTAACTGGAGTATGCGAGTTGTGATCCATTTTTTAATGCTTGTTGTCAAAAACGTTTCTGCAAACCATGCGAGTTGGTTTTGTAACACTTTCATAAGCGAGTTGTGTGTTATGTAGTAAGCGACTTGCCATATGCGAGTTGTGAGTTTTGATTTTTGAGTCAAAATGCCATGCGTGTTGTGCTTTTTAAAGTATGCGAGTTGTGTCAGCCTTTAACTCGCATTATTGAATGCGAGTTGCTAAAACATTTTTGTAGAACAAGCTAGTTGCTGTCATTATGTCCAGTTTTCATAACTGAAGCGAGTTGTCAAAAATCAAAAGCGAGTTGTTAGCCAGATACTGAAAGCGAGTTGACAGAAAAGGGGAAGAATATGAAACGAGTTGTTGACTTGAGATGAAAGGGATGCCTTTTGATGTTAAGACACTCAAACCATACTTCAATACTTAGTTTCATCTGTTTTCAAGACCAGCAACAACCAAATGAAAAACAATATCAATCACACAACCATGACCTAATCCTAAAGAACATATCAAGATTCACCTCACAACATTCACAACACCCTAGATCTCAGTTTCTTTATCTCTTTCCTTTCTATCAATGAAACATCAACCTAAATGGTCAAAACGTCAAAGAAATAATATTCTTCATCAATCTTTTGAAGTATACACTTCTTTGATAATATCCGAATTTCAAATGATAAGAAACCATATCAAGACCAAGCATGACTTCTATCTATCATTCGTTGGTTTAACAAAATTATAGCACTATGGAAATAAAATAAATAGATCAATGGTCCATCATTTCGCTATGTGTAAATCAAAAGGGGAACCATGATTTATTGATCTCGCCTTTTACCATTCGAGATTATCTTATCACATCATGACCATTGAAGGCCATGACTCGAATGTAAACTACCATCATAGATCAAAAGATTTTGACTCTTTTCAATTTAAGAAATGATGTTAACAACGTTGTTAATTCATTTTCTTGATTCGTTTATACTCATATGCATGATTACCGAAAGAAACCTACCGGATTGTGTCTCGCTTCAAGCCATCCTTGGGCTTATTCTGCTCCACACTTATGCCATCTCGGGTGATACACACCCTCAAAGCCATCCCCGGCGAGTGTGTGGTCATGTTGTGTGTCCTAAAGCACAAGATTGAGGCGGACTTGATGTTTTTAGGGATGTGTAATGGGTGGCGTTCATTTATGTGAGTGTAATTAGGGGTTGAAAATTGTTTCTGAGATCTGATTGTATTAAGGAGATGGAGGCGGATTGAAAAAAAAACGGATTAGGGTTTGATAGTTTTCTTTTAGGGTCTGTGTTATGTTATGTTTGTGTGAGATGGTGGCAGAGTTTTAGAGGATTATTAGGGTTAGGTTGTGTGTTAAGTATGTTCTTATACCCGAATATTTAGGGCAACCAACCAGACCTTGTTATTTGCTTGATGGGCTTCAAACGCATGGGGATAATATTATTGGGCGAGTATTGTTATGGATCGTACTTGGATGTGGGGTCTTCTATTATCTATGGACGTGATTTTTTTTGCAATACATGGTCTCTTTAATAATATTGGTTGTTGAAATTGCTCAAGCTTGATTTGGTATGACTTGTATGTGAGTGTGTGATTGTGTCTCGTGGTATTGAACCGATGGGAAATTTGATTGTTAAAGGTCTATGGGATTGTATTGCCAGACACTATTTGAGTATTATGATATCAAGTCTTGAAGCTAAGCATATTAATGTCTCTAATTCGATATGTTACTTGGTTACATGAGCCGAGACTAGTTTCTCGTTTTGAGTGCATGTTTACAAGAAATGAATTGGGATGAGCGGGCATGTATTTGTCTTAGATGTTGCTTATTTTAAATTATGGAACTCAATATGTAAACAAAAGACCGGTTGTTATTCTTGATGGATTGAGCCCAAGAAGTATATGATTTCTTGGATTTGGTTGATGGACATATAAGCTTCTCTAAATTGGGATTTTATAAGATGTGATGATGAGATTTGTTGTGTTTTGAAGATTGATACTTCGGTCGATACATTTTCACGATAAATACTTTGTCACTACTTGAATTGTTAACTACGGGGTTATTTGTTCGGTATCTGTTATCTGAAGTTGAAGTGAGGTTTTCCGGGCATGTTTACATTATTTCGTCTTCTTTCTTTCTACCCTTCTGCGAAGATGACTTGTTTGGGCATTTATAGAGTGTGATAAAGACTTGGCTATTTAGTTACGCTTAGGATTCTTTCTCGCTTAACCCACAAAGTAACTATCACTTGGTGTCTCACGCATTGAGGATACGCCAAGAGGTTTTGTACATTGGGTACACCGCTTCTCTTTCACAAGGATTAGTACAAGTTTAAGTAATGCCTGGGACTTCTTCTTCATGTTCAAGTTTGGTATATCGGGCTTACTTAGCAAGTGGTCACCGTAATAGCCTCTGAATATGTGGATGATGTGTTTACCAAAGTATTTATTGATGGTTGATGATTTGGATGATGTTGATAATGAATCGATGAACCGTGCATGTTCCCTAAAACAAATATTCACCAAAACCAAAGTTGTCGTTACATCTGTCGACATTGTTTACGGTTTTGTCTTGATTTTGTAAAACTCACGAAGAACCTATTTCTCGGTTTAAATCACGACTTGTAAAATCCGTGACAATGGAAACATCCTGATAATTGTATAGTGCATTCCCGGATCTATCTTACGGTTTATTCTTGGTTTTGTAAAATCCCGCGAAAGAAACTATTTCTTGGTTTAAACCATAGAATTGTAAAATCCCGTGATGATGGAACCATCTTGGAGAAAGGAAAGTGTAGGTTGGGATCCTTTCTGATGCTAGTGCTACGGTTTTTTCTTCGAAGAAGGGATAAAAGGGTGTACTTCATGAATTGGATGTGTGCTTGGATATTCGCCTTGGCGCTTGGTTATTACATGGTTTTACGGGTTATGTGCTTATAACCATGGTCGGAAGAAACCATTATCATTGTTCACTTAAAATGTCAAAGGAGGCTAGTTTTGAGCGCTTAACCGAAGATGTGACAACGGTTAATTCACTATTATTTATTTGAGGTTGAAGTGAATTATCACGGGCGAGTGTACTTAGTATCCAAGGTATCGGGATGGTTGGATGAAGATTCTTCATGATCCTTGTTCGAGCGATTATCAAACACTAAGACTTGGAAATCTAGTTATTGTTGGGTGCCTTTACCTTTCTTTTACCACTGGGGAATTAGGCTCATACCACCACAAAATAACTATCACTTTAAGGAGTTACGCTAGTGCTCAAGGTCACATTCAATTGTGGATTTTCAAGAGGTAATGTACGCTATTACTTGATGGTTGGTTGGTTGAAGAGTATAGAGTACTTAAGAGATTCAATGGAGCATGAATTCTCGACACCGCTTTTGTTACATATGTGCAAGTTTAAGTCACGAGTTCGGGTTAGTTTACTTGTGGTCAAATTCATCATATTAGGTTTTCCATCACCGTCACGACAAAGAGCCTCTCAATGATAATGGGGTTGATTATATGTTTGCCAAGAGTAGATGAAAAGAGAGATTATGACGCCTGCTCACATCGCTTCAGCCTCGCTCTCTAAAGAAAAGAAAAGTGTACGCTTTAGCGCTTTATCTTTAAAAGAAGAGAAATCTTCTTATGACGATGAATACATCGGCTCATGCCTCGACTCTAAAGAAAAGAAATGTGTACGCTTCAAAAGATTATCTTCGAAGAAGAGAAATCTTCTCATTTATGACCATTCTCATCAACATGTTTCATACTTTTTCCATGCGCCTACCATCAAGTGAACCGGCTATCGTTGATTGTTTTCCGATTCCACTTTCTCAACTATAATGATGATGGCGACATCCCCGTGCTAATTTTGCGGGAGAGAAGTGTGAATAGACTACATTTGGTTAATGTTTACTTATTTAATCAAGAATGGCAACTCCGTATGCAATTCTTGAGGGGGAGAAGAAGTGTGAATTTTTTTGCATTGTTGATTGAAATTTGAGAATATAAATGGTCATATGGCTCTAAACTCATGTAAGAACCGAGCTTCTTCTTATCGGGTCATCTTCACATGGAGTTTTTCTCTTCTAAGAGCCGTTGGTTGACATCTTCACTCGGATTGATGAGTTTATCGACAAAGTGCTTCCGGTTAATGCTTCACGTATACATCAACATGATGATTCTGAACAATCTATATGTTCTTGTTTGATGTGATTGGTAGTTTGTGTTACCATCTTGTGTGTTCGTATGGCCCCGATTGTCGATTTCCTTGATGATCATCTTTACGCTCTTTTTGATTGGGAGGATTTTAGTTAAGGGATTTGCAAGATGTGTTAATTGGGATGCTTTTTGTGGGATGCTTTTTGGTGGGAGTTGAAGATGTTAACTATCTATTCCCCAACCGCACAATCTTGAAGAAGGTCGAGTCTACAGTTTGTTCTACATTTTCTGCTACATGTTAGAAGACTAAATACGAGTTGCATTTAACGATCTAAAGACTTCTTCTTAATCCGGGCATTTATCAAACAGATTGTCATTTAGGGAGAGTACTAATTGGGGAGTTTGAAATGCCAAATTTAATCCCTAATTAGACTTGCTCACGTTATTCTTCACAAGTTGAATCTCACGTATACATCCGAGCTAATGATGTTCTTCTCAAAATATTTCTAGTATATGGACTTACAAAGAGTTGTTGATTCAAGTGTCAAAACCGAAGAAGGAGTAAGGAGATAAGCACCCAAACGCGAGTAAACTTGATGAACTTAATACTTCTAAGTAATTGAAGATACCCCGGAAGACAAATTTTATTACCAGAGAAACTCAAGGTTTGACTCATGACGAGTAAACTTGATGAACTTAATTCTTCTAAGTGATTGAAGATATCCCGGAAAACAAATGTCATGACCGCAGAGAAACTCAAGGTTTTACTCATCAAGGCGTTTAGTGTTAGTATTTCATCTACGGGGGGAAGTGATGTTAGAGAAAGTTTCAAGATAAAAGAGGTACACTAGTGTGTGGTGATTTCGATGGTATCGCAATGATCGGGGAGAGAGATTGTGTACATTGGGGATGCTCAATGTTTCACTTGAGTGCTTAATCGGTGATTCGTAGATATAATCACTTATTCGAGTTGACATCCGCAGATTGTCATCCGCAGAGATAATCGCTGACTTGGCCGCTTCTTCAATGTCTTCGCTATTCATTCCTTGTGTATTGGTATACTTGATACTTGAGCTTCATACACGATCATCGTGGAAGAAAATGTGAACATGGGAAGGTGTTTTCATTCCCTCATGATGTGTATTCGAGAGCTCTTGGATATTGGTGTACTTCGTTCTTGAGCTTCATACACAATCATCGTGGAAGAAAATGTGAACATGGGAGGTGTTTTCATTCCCTCATGATGTGTATTTGGGAGAGTTCTTGAGCATTATACAAAGAGGTCGATCGCATCAATTCAACTACTTGGGGAATTGTTCTCTTGACACCTTTTGGAATGGATCGCCTGACTTCAAAGAAAAAGGAATTTTGAGAAGACTATTTAAATGTGGGATGATACGCTGTCGTTGTTCTATTGGATGATATAGCCTCGAATCAAGAATCACGGTGATTATTCTTAAAAGGAGCAGTTGGATCAATGATAATGGTGTGATTCTTTGTGCACTGCTAAAGTAAGCTTGAAATAGAGCTCAATCACTCAACATAAGGATTTTCGGTTTGGGGGAAGTCGCAAAGTCTCACTTTCAAGTGGCTCAATTTCTCTTCGATTCAAGAGTCTTGGAAGCTTTGGTGATGAATGCTTAAGAGATGATGACTTTATCTTCTACAACGAGGTCGCTCGATACTCTTATCTTGGTACTCGTATCATCATCCTCTTAACTATATCATCTATTCTATCCTTGTATATATTTATTCAAAAGCAAAATACAAAAATATAAAACCAAGAAAGCAAAATACAAAATATAAAACCCACAAAAGAAAATAGAAAAATATAAAACCATCAAAACCCATAAAATCAAAAATTTGAAAATACCAAAATATGTTTTCTAAGACATGTCTTCCGTATCGATAACATCTCATGGTCTTAGAAATGTCATTCAATAATGGCACGGGACCATAGATGAAGTTCGAGCAGGAGGTGTAAATATTCTTTTCCAAACATGTCTAAAAATATGGCTTGCGCTACTTGATCAGAACTGTGCTAAAACTATGGCTTGCTATTATTTCGATAGCAACCCGCTTTTCAAAGAAGGAAAGTGCTACGCTTAAATGATTTTCAAATATTTCGCACTTATCCTAAAACTATTTGAGGAAAGTATGTCAAGGATCATTGCTCCTACACAAATGTTTTTCCGCCTAAAATTCTTCGAAAAAATATTTGGTGTTTTCTAAAATGGTGTTAAATGAGTTGCTTTTAAAACAATCGATTCGTAGTTTTGTTAATTGAAAACTCAATCAATGACTTCCCGCTTTTAAACTCTTCAAAATGAGTCATGGATCGAGGGTGATCTGTGCTAAACTAGTCAAGTCTAATCACACAAGCTAGCCACTTGTGAATGGCTAACCGTAATGACTTAAAACCGCTTAAAACACAAATACAATGAAGATCGAGAGAATATAATGAATTCTGGTCGCTTAGTCCCACGGAGACTCAATGGTGTGTCAAAGCAAACTCGAGAGGATAGAATGATCACCAAGGATAGTGATCAATAAAGGTTTTGATTAGAACTTACACTACCATTGATTGGACCGGGATAGGATACAGAGTTGGAAAACACAACAATCAGATGAAAGAAACGTAAACGTAAGTTTAAAAACTACGATACGCACAAAATAAAAAGTGAAAACTAAGAAATAAAAGGTCTAAAAATATGAAAATAACATTTTGAAATCTTAAAAATAAAAGAAAATTATTAGAAAAAGAAAATTATTTTTATAACTATTTAATTAATTATTATTTATTAAAAACTATTTTAACTATTTAATAAATACCTAAAATAGAAAAAATACAAAATAAGGCTAGAAAATAAACTTATGATTTAGAAAATCTAAAATACTATAAAACTAATTTTAAAATTAAAAATATATTTTCACACTTTTATCTAATTATTACTAATTAATAACTATTTAAAATACACTTAATTACTAGAAAATATAATATAAACTTGGAAAATAAAATTTTAACTTGGAAAAATCTAAAATATAATAAAACTAATTTTAAAACTGAAAATATATTTTTATGCTTTTTAATTATTTATTACTAATTCATTACTATTTTTAACTAATTAAAATTATAATAAATACTAAAAAGCTAGCTAAAAATATGAAACTTTTCTAAAAATACTATATGATGACAGAAACTAAGAAAAATAGAAAACAAGTTTTGCTTAATAATAAGATGAAAAGAAAATCAAAAAGCTAAAATCTATTAAATAAACACTATCACCGATTTTTAATTGATCTTTTCTCGGATTTTCTTTTGAAAACTACTTTAATACTGATATTATGAAACTTTAACAAAGAAAAAAATTTTATAAGTCACAAATAAGCTGTTTTGACAAGCTTATGGACCAACAGATGGCTTAATGAGCTTATTTGGTGTAAATAAGCTCAAACAAGCTTACAACTAAAACAAAAGCTCAAATAAGCTACAAACAAGCTAGATGAACTAGAATGAAGCTAAAAAGAATAGATAAGCACACCGAAAAGCTAGAACAAAGACAATAAGCACTTGGCTTAAACACGTAAATGGGACAAGATAGAGGCTTATAGCGAAATTCTAGCAAACAAGCTTCAAAATGAAAACAAGGCTTGAGACCTCAAGAGGGCTTGGTGGCTTTCCAAAGAAACAAAGATCACAAGATTTGAGCAACTAATAAGCTCTATGCAAGCTTATCAAAATGATGCCATTCACTGTGCACAAGGCATGTTTGCAGACAAGGTACCCAAAATAAGCCAAGAAATAAGTACCAAATAAGTTGATTAAGAGATAACTAGTATTTTTATATTTTTGTTTAGCAACTAGACTTTATTACCCTAAGAGCTTTTAAGCTAAAACACAGTATTAAACTCACACTAAAAAAATCTATTTTATTCAAAACCACCTAAATAAAAATTTGACTTTTGTTCAAAACCAAAAGGGTTGACTAAATGAACTTTGATTCACCACTACTCACCGATTTAGTGGTTTTAAAGTGATATAAGACTGATTTGATCAAATATAACAACTTATAAGCACAGAATTAAAATCTTGGATCATAAAGAATCCAACAGTTAACACAAGAATGGATAAAAAGGATTTTTGACTTTTGAGCTAACAAGGACTTGTTTTTATGACTTGTATGAGTTATTGGGGACTAATGAGACACAAAGAAAGTACAAGCAACCAACAGACACAAGACCTATATCAGTTTAAGCAAGCAAATCCAAACACCCTTATAAGTGATGCTTTGATGTTTTTCAAAGCCAAACTCAAATTTAAACCATAAACCGATGATGCACTCATATTATCATTGATGAAGATTAAATAAACATAAACCAACGGTGATAACAACATAAAACTAAGACTCTAGACTTAAGCTAGTTTAACTGTTTAAAATGAAATTTCTATAAATTACAAATTTAAAAGAACAACGAACTGATTTTATAGCTTGAATACACTTAACTCTAGCTAATAAACATAAAGAAACAGATATTTAAGCTAATGAACACTTGCAACAGTGAAATGCCAAATTGGTCAAAAAGCTTACAAATGGATATCCAACTGCAAACTGAGATCAAGGACCAATGAACACCCCTATTAGCTTACCACTAAGCTTCTAACCCAAGGCCATCCATGATTTACCCTGCTCCAGCTGTGTACACCATTTCCAACTGATTTTTGATTTTTAAACTATTTAATTTGTATTTTTGGTGATTTTCTGATTTTGATTCTAAACTGATTTTAAATGTTTCTAAAAGCTTGAATGAGCTTTATGGGAGCTTACATGATCTAATTCAGTCCAAAGCAACTAATAAAACAACATTTGATCATATGAGATTTTGAGCATGAAATTTGCATAAACTTTAAATAGAACTTGATAATGAAATTAAGGATTAGAAAAGATTCAAATACACTTTTATAACTTAAACAAAGTACTTGAAAGATTAAAATACACTTGAAATCAAAATGACTAAAACGACATAAAGACTTAAATTTTTACACTAGATACTTTGATACAATGCATCTCTCCTCTCTTTATAGATTTTTAGCATCCCCATGTCTCTCGATTGCTTCCCACCAAATTCCAACCATTGATCACTCTAACTCATCAAACCGCCCAAGTGTTATTTTGGCGCCAAATATTTCAAGGTGTTTTAGCTTTAAATGGAGTTGGTTCCAATCAATTAAAGGTTTTGTTGTTTAGAGGAGGTGGAGGGACAAAGTATGGAGAGGGGTGAAAAGTCCCGAAAACCGCCTCCGTCATGGGATTACTGAGGGTTGAAGAGAGGAGCTACAAGACTGGTTTTATGCGTGGGTTGTTTGACCGGTTATTTGACCAAGGCTAATAACTTGGGGCCGGGTCAAGGGTTTGGGTTGGATTTGGGCCTAGTTTGTGTTTTGGACTTGGTTTAATATAAGGGCCGGTTTGGTTTAACTATGACAAGGACCAAACATGTAATTTATCCAAACTCAAGGACTGAAAATGCCACTATTCCAAACTTATCACAAGGACCAATTTTGACAAACTTTGATAGAACAAGGACCTTTTTTGCATAAATTCCATTTTAAAAAGTCCAAGGACTAATTTTGCAATTTTCCAAAGTTTAGGGACCTTTCTTGCCAATTGACCAAAGAATCATTCAAGGATCATTTTTTTACAACTTAGAATACTTCAGGGACCTTGAATGACAAAACTTCACATTTTGAATTCCTGGACTAGATTTGACAACTTTAAAACTTGGGGACTAAAATCGCCAATTTTGCAAACTTGAATCATTTTCATCCGATTTTGATATTTTTGCATTTAAAACACATAAAACACCGATTTGTGATATTTTGATCATTTTGATGTGTTTACGAGTGTTTTCGATGATTTTGCGCTTTAGATTATACAAAATGATGAGTATTTAGACACTCATCAATCCCCATTACGAGATATTGCTAGTCCCTAGCAATGATTTGAGAAAACTTGATGGATTTGAAAACTCTTTACCAAAAGCCATCACTCGGAGTAGCCAAATGTTTCAGCCAAGTAAGAACCATGGTACACTAATAACCATCCGATTTATTGGCAAATCATAAACCATATAACGGATTTGATGTGTCTTTACCGAAGCTTCGTTGGTCAATGTTCTACTCGAGCTAATGAGTAGTTCAAAAGTCACGAGCTTAATGTGCGGTCCAAAGATCCGAGCGTATGGAAGACAAAACAGCTTCCAAGCATATGGAAGTTTACAATTCTAGTCTAATTAGGATTCCTTATTTGTTAAGGACTATCTAGCTTTGTTAGAATTGTAGTAGGATTAGAAAGCAAATTCTAACACCTATATAAACAAACCGAAATGTGGTTTGTATGTATGCATTCTATATCGCTTTTGTAAGCAAGTCTTTTCGATTAATTGGAGAGCTTATTCCAAGTAACATTCGTGTTTATTGTTTGTTTAGTTACCGCGCGTTTTTTACGTTTGAGAACTTGATCGCCATGGTCTTGAAAGCCGTACCTTCCGGACTAGCCAACTCTTAGATAAATTATCGAATTATCTTTGGTGAGTCAATACCAATTATGGTTTTTCCATCGCCTTTACCACAAGCCATAATCTTGCGGGCTAGCCAACTCTTCACTTTTTAGGATATGGTGAGTTGAGAACCATACAATTTTGGGCAAATTGCAAGCCATATAAACGGATTTGAGAAATCTTTACCAAGAGCCGCTTGCTCTGGATTAGCTAATCCTTTTGTCTTACGCATACATGGCGGATCGATAACCAAGATGAGTAAGTGTAGAACACTTATTCCAAAAAAAATTTTTTTGGGCCAAAACGGGAATGGGTGGATAAATATGATAAAATTGTGAGAATTCCCCCACACTTAGAAATGAATATTGCCCTCAATATTCAAAGTACCCAAGTTATGCCAAAACAAAGAACGTAAAAGGGAAATACTACGCCATTATTTAGAAGATTTTTTTTTTTTTTTTTTTACCGATTTTATATACAACATGGGAAACTCCCCACACTAGGGTGGTAGAAAGGGGGTAAGAAGATGAAATACGGGTGAAAACCCATATGGTGTGTGCTAATGTTTTTGATTCCCGAGTCACTAGCTTGACTCGATCCCGCATTCATTGGTTCACGGGAAAGTTTGTAGATCCGGACAACCACAGGAGGAATGTCCTCTCCAAAGTAGTGCTTCACCGATGACCATTCACTTTAAAATTAGGACCATCGGTTGAGATAACTCAACGGTACCATAAGGATAAACCTTAGCAATAGTGAATGGACCGCACCAACGGACTTGAGCTTTCCCAGAAAATCTTCAATCTTGAGTTGAAAAGAAGGACTCGATCACCAACGTTGAAAACGCGGTTCTTGATCTTGAGTCATGAATCTTCTTTGTCTTTTGCTTATAGATCAAAGAGTTCTCGTAAGCTTGATCACGAAGTTCATTTAATTCATTCATTTGAACTTTTCTATGATCACCACCGTCTCGAATAGCGAAATTTGATGCTTCAAGGCCCAAGATGCCTTGTGCTCTAACTCAATCGGAAGATGACATGCCTTCCGCACACTAGCTTGTATGGAGTACACCCGATGGGTGTTTTGTAGTCGACGGAAAGCCCAGTGCGCCATCAAGTTTATCCCACCAGATGCACAATTTTCGCCATCGTCTTTCAAGAATCCTTTTAATACCACGGTTTGAAACTTCCACCGCCCACTTGTTCGGGGTGGTATGCGAGAGAGACGGTGGTAACACCATACTTTGCATGACTCTTTCAAATTGGTCATTGCAAAAATGTGTACCACGATCACCGATTATCGCCTCGGAGTTCCAAACCGCAAAAGAGATTTTAAAACTTCACAACAACTCGGGCATCATTGGTGGGTAAAGCTTTGCTTCAACCCATTTGACAAGTCAATAGCCACGAGTATGTACTTGTTTCCACGAGACGAAGGAAATGGCCCCATAAAATCAATACCCTATATGTCAAATATCTCACAAACTTGAATGGCATTTTGTGGCATTTCATTTCTTTGAGATATATTACCATGACGTTGACAAGCGCTGTGCTTTGACAAATTCGTGGGCACCCTTATAGATTGTGGGCCAATAGAATCCGGAATCAAACACCTTTTGGCGGTGTAGTTTGACTATGATGGCCCCTGGGTCCAAAGATGGCAAGTCGCGAGAATGTCAATAACTTCCCGTCCATAAACACACCGCTTGGATGACTTGATCCGACAGATCTTGAATAAGAAAGGGTCGTCCCAAATAATGTTTAACATCTTTGAAGAATTTGTTCTTCCGCTGGGTCGACATCCCTTTCATTAATGAAGTTACCCGCATGGTAATTTGCGAAGTCAAGAAACCATGGGGTAGAAGAATTTCCACGAAAAGAAACCGCATTGAGCGCCTCGAGAGGAAATGTTTCATTTATTTCCTTTTCTCGAAAACATCTTGGTGAGGGTTTTCTAACTGACAGATGATCGCCAGCCTAGATTCTCGGCTCCTTTTTATCACGATAATGATATCAAATTCTTGGAGGAGGAGAATCCAACGAAGCAATCTCGACTTTGCATCTTGTTTTGCAAAGAGATATTTAAGAGTCGAGTGATCCGTATACACTACGCATTTGGTCAAGATTAAGTCGGCGAAACTTCTCAAATGCATACACCACGGCTAATAGCTCTTTTTCCGTGGTGGTGTAATGAGTTTGAGCTTCACCATAGTCTTACTATGTAGTGAATAGGTCGAAAATGCTTGTTTCTTCGTTGCCCTAGGACCGCACCGATAGCAAAATCACTTGCATCGCACATGAGCTCAAAAGGTAAATCCCACGGGAGCAACGAGAATGGGTGCCTCAATGCTTTTTCTTCAATGTTTCAAAAGCTTCTATGCACGCGGTGAGAAGATAAAAGGAGCATCCTTTTCAAGAAGATGGGTCATAGGCCAAGCGATTTTAGAAAAATCTTGTATGAATCTACGATAGAAACCGCATGACCTAAAAACTCCTAATACCTTTGATTTGTAGTAGGATGAGGCGCTTAGCAATAACATCAACTTTGCTCTATCTACCTCAATCCCGTTTGGAAATCTTATGGCCAAGGACAATGCCTTCTTTGACCATAAAGTGGCTCTTCTCCCGCTTTAGACAAAGATTGGTGTCTTCACACCTTTGAAGCATTTTATCTAAATGGGAGAGACATGATTGAAAAGAATCCCCAATGACCGAGAAGTCATCCATAAACACCTCCATTGTTTCCGATCATGTCGTGGAATATGGCCATCATACATCGTTGGAACGTGCCAGAGCATTACATAAGCCAAAAGGCATACGCTTGTAGGCAAAAGTTCCGTATGGGCAAGTGAATGTGGTCTTCTCTTGATCCCGTGGATCAATAGGGATCTGAGTAACCCGAGAAACCATCAAGGAAACAATAGTATTCATTCCCCGCTAATCTCTCAAGCATCCGTCCATGAAGGGTAGAGGAAAATGGTCTTTACGGTAGCGTCATTCAACTTACGTGAGTCAATGCAAACACGCCATCCCGTCACCAATCGAGTTGGAATTAACTCGTTATCTTCATTTGTGATAACAATAATGCCACCCTTTTCGAACACAATGAATTGGGCTAACCCAAGGACTATCTCGAGATCGGGTAAATCAATCCCGCATCAAGAAGTTTGATAACCTCTTGTTTGATAACATCATGGATTTTGGATTCACTGCCTCTCGATGTTGAACTCTGGGTTTGAAGTCATCCTCCATCAAGATTTTATGAGTACGTAACTCGTGGTTGATACCCTTAATATCGGAGAGTTTCCAAGCAATTGCTTGCTTGTGTGACTTCAAGATTTTATGAGAGCAACTTTTTCATCTGACTCAAATCTCGAGCAATAATGACGGTAATTTATCATCACCTTCTAGAAATGCATACTGAGATGAGGAGGTAAGTCCTTAAGCTCAACCTCAGAAATTCTTCGCTTTTCTCAACCGACTTGACTTCCTTGTTATGAAGTTTGATGGGAGGAGAGGAGGAAAAGTGTCCAGATTTAACAATTTCTCAAGAAGAATATCTCCTCCGCATTAATCTCATTTTGATTAATCTCATTAGGAGTTGAATCACTAGAGTGAGGGTTGATGATGGATCATCATTGAGAAACTTCTCAATAAGAAGTATGTCCCCTCAATATCAATCGAGCGTGATCAATTTCCATGGAATGTAATCACTAGCCAAGTATGCTTCAATCTCATCTAAGATGAAGTCGCCTCAAACGGAGTGAGAGAAGGGGGTAGAATTGGCTATGATAGGTTGGGAAGATGTGGTGGAATCCCACTCACGTAATTATGAGAATAACCAAGAACTTCGAGAGTACTCTTCGTATAACATCAATGATATCTATTCGTTAACCGATTGTAATCATAGTTTGCGGAGTACCTCAAGTTTGATCAAGGTTAAGGTGACTTCATTACCAACACGCAATGTGATTTCCTGCTCAAATACATCAATGAGAGCACGCCCGCTCTCAAGAATCCTCGACCAACAATGAGAGGAACCCGATGATCGGCATCAAAATCAACAACCACGGTCACCGGAAAATGGAACTTTCCTATTGACAAATACGCCCTCAAGAATGCCAAGAGGACGGATATGGAACGATCTGCAAGCTCGAGAGTCATGCATGTAGAGTAAGTTCCTAAGAGAAAGTTTCTTCCATATCGAATAAGGCATAAGGTTTATGCTTGCACCAAGATCTCGCTAGGGCAAAGCATTCAACCATTCCCGGAATACACAAGGTAAGAGAAATTTCCCAGATCTCCAAGTTTTTCCGAAGCTTTTCGAATAACCGCAGAGCAGCTCGTTAAGAGGAGTTTTTCCATTTCAAACAAATTTTCCTTATTGCTTAACATGTGTTCGAGAGTCGATGCAAACTTGGGCATCAAGATGATAGCATCCGCAAAGCTTATGTCAAAGTGTAACTCTTGGAAAATTTGGAAAAATTTATCCATTTGATGACTAGCTTTCGCGGAGCTTTGCTCATTCAAACGTGATGGGTAAGGAATAGAAGATTTGGATTGATTATCAACAGAGCTATAGGAGGTTCAAAACAACTCCTTGATTTGACTTGGGTTTCGGACCACTGAGGTCGACTACCGAAGGTAGGACGTGCGGTACTTCGGCTAGAATAATGCACCTTGTCCGTTGTTTCCTTGGTAACTTGACTCATTGTCACGGGAGGAGGGGGCATTGGAGTCGAGGTCCATTGTGTGTCGAGGTTCACTTTCCACTACCTTTGGGAGAGAAGAAGAAGAGGTAGTAGGGACAAGCAGTCCATCATATGAAACACCACTTACGGTTGTGATCGCTTTGCATCGCCTCGGGTTAGCGATCGTGTTGCTCGAAAGTTTTCCGAGCCCGAGGGTTGATCATTTAAAGACTTCTTAAGATCAAGAACCGACCGACCAACAACCTGTTCATTTCATTTTGGGATTTCATGAACCGCTTCAAGAACTCATCGATGATGGTCCCGAGGAACAATGACGGAGGTTTGGAGGGACAATTTGAGGTCGTATGTTTTGATTATAGCCAAAATTCCCTTGATTAGGATTCATATTCCCATGAAATTGATTCCCCGATTGAAATTGTTTTGATGAAGGTTTCCTTGATGTTGGAAACCTTGGTTGGGTCCAGGATAGAAATTACCTTGGTTTTGATAACCTTGGTTCATCCTTGGTTGGTTCGATTCCGGTTTTGCATGTTGTGATTCTCGTTAAACCGGGTGGTGCTCGATTAGTGTTAGCACGGTAGTGTGGTTCATTTTGAGGACGGTATTGATTACCTCCTGTCGTGAACTACCGCCAGAGCATTGGCTTCAAAAGGACTACCATCGGTGGCGGACAATTGTAGTAAGCATGAGGACCACCACAAGTGACACAACTTTCAACTTTCTTCACTTCAAGATGTGTTGGTGTTTGAGTGAAGGTCACTTTCTTCGGTTAGCAAGAACCAAAGCTTGAACAATATCTCGTGAGTTTGTCAATCTTAGCATCGGTGCTAGATGTACTCACGGGGATGAAGAAGAAGGTCCAAGATGAGACCGATATGTCTTTGCTCCGAAAGGACGGACCGAGATTTGTTCTCAATGATTTGCAAGGCCTCTTTTGTGGTCTTGCTCAGAAATTACCTCCGCGAGGCATTCAAAGAGTCTTGATTGGTCCGATTGAGACCATTGTAGAAAGTATCCATTTGCATTAACTCGGTAAAACCGTGATGCGACACTCATGGCAACTCTTTGTAACGATCCCATGCCTCCCGAATGATTCATCAAATCTCGAGAAAATTTCATTATCTCATTCTTAAGACTTGTGGTTCGGGATGGAGGATAGAACTCGTTAACGAACTTGGTGACTAGATCTTTTCATGTCTCAATAGACGAGGGGTTGTTTCTCGCCAATTCCGGCTTGTCCTCTAGAGAAAATGGGAATGTAAGAAGCTTGATAGCTTCATGTGGGACATTCTTGTACTTGATGGTAGATGCAATCTTGTTAAACCATCGAATGTGTGCATGAGGATCATCCCGCCAAAACCATAGAATTGGCTTTGGGTTACTAGATTAAGCAACCCGGTTTGAGCTCAAAAGTGTCACCACGATGGTTGGGACAACAATGGCATCTCCGTAACCCTCGATGGGTGCTTGGAGAAGCTCATTCATGGGTTTGTCTTCGCCATTTCGACAGTGGTGGTGGTGGTAGACGCCTCCTCGATCACGGTGAAGGAGCCGAACATCCTCACGCTCACGAGGAATCTTTCCAAGTTCGAAAGTGGACTTGTAGAACTGAAGAACGAGTGCGCATGCACTATGTATAAAAATAAATTTTTCAAAACAAATGAGGCAAAACGACAAGTGAACTTAACCAATAATCACAAATGAAATGGCTTCTTTGAAAAAGTTACACCAAATCACAAGTGACACAAAGGCAAGTTTTAAATCGATGTTCGGGAACTTATTATGGTCGCACCCCAGCTAGGTAGTGCAGACCGCCTTGGTTTATGTGGTTGATTTTATGTAAAATTAAGTACCACCGAAAAGACGTAGGTAAGATTTGTGAAGATGGGTTCAAAAACTTTTGGACAATATTTTTGGTATCGCCTCGCTTAACCAAATCGCATCGCTTAAGAATCACCTTAAAACAATACAAGATAGAAAACGCTACGATTGTTTTGTTGTTTTATATTTTTGGTGTTTTAACACTTTAGGAAAAGTGCTAATGAACTTTTGATTTTCTTATAACTTTACAAAACTTTTACAAAAGGTGGGTTATGTGCAAGAATGGGTCCGAAAATGGCTAAACACACGCTAAAGCCTCAAGCAATGCGCCAAAATTTTGATCTCGTGCTAAATTAGTCAAGTCTAATCACACAAGCTAGCCACTTGTGAATGGCTAACCGTAATGACTTAAACCGCTTAAAACACAAATACAATGAAGATCGAGAATATAATGAATTCTCGTCGTTTAGTCCCACCTGAGACTCAATGGTGTGTCAAAGCAAACTCGAGAGGATAGAATGATCACTAAGGATAGTGATCAATAAAGGTTTTGATTAGAACTTACACTCTCGATTGATTGACCGGGATAGGATACAGAGTTGGAAAACACAACAATCGATGAAAGAAACGTAAACGTAAGTTTAAAACTACGATACGCACAAAATAAAAAGTGAAAACTAAGAAATAAAAGGTCTAAAAATATGAAAATAACATTTTTGAAATCCTAAAAATAAAAGAAAATTATTAGAAAAAGAAAATTATTTTTATAACTATTTAATTAATTATTATTTATTAAAAACTATTTTAACTGTTTAATAAATACTCTAAAATAGAAGAAAATACAAAATAAGGCTAGAAAAATAAACTTATGATTTAGAAAAATCTAAAATACTATAAAACTAATTTTAAAATTAAAAATATATTTTCACACTTTTATCTAATTATTACTAATTAATAACTATTTAAAATTCACTTAATTACTAGAAAATATAATATAAACTTGGAAAAATAAAATTTTAACTTGGAAAATCTAAAATATAATAAAACTAATTTTAAAACTGAAAATATATTTTTTATGCTTTTTAATTATTTATTACTAATTCATTACTATTTTTAACTAATTAAAATTATAATAAATACTAAAAAGCTAGAGAAAAATATGAAACTTTTTCTAAAAATACTATATGATGACAGAAAACTAAGAAAAATAGAAAAACAAGTTTTGCTTAATAATAAGATGAAAAGAAAAATCAAAAAGCTAAAATCTATTAAATAAACACTATCACTGATTTTTAATTGATCTTTTTCTGGATTTTCTTTTTGAAAACTACTTTAATACTGATATTATGAAACTTTAACAAAGACAAAAATTTTACAAGTCACAAATAAGCTGTTTTGACAAGCTTATGGACCAACAGATGGCTTAATGAGCTTATTTGGTGTAAATAAGCTCAAACAAGCTTACAACTGAAACAAAAGCTCAAATAAGCTACAAACAAGCTAGATGAACTAGAATGAAGCTAAAAAGAACAGATAAGCACACTGAAAAGCTAGAACAACGACAATAAGCACTTGGCTTAAACACATAAATAGGACAAGATAGAGGCTTATAGCAGCCCTAGCAAACAAGCTTCAAAATGAAAAACAAGGCTTGAGACCTCAAGAGGGCTTGGCTGGCTTTCCAAAGAAACAAAGATCACAAGATTTGAGCAACTAATAAGCTCTATGCAAGCTTATCAAAATGATGACATTCACTGTGCACAGGGCATGTTTGCAGACAAGGTACCCAAAATAAGCCAAGAAATAAGTACCAAATAAGCTGATTAAGAGATAACTAGTATTTTTATATTTTTGTTTAGCAACTAGACTTTATTACCCTAAGAGCTTTTAAGCTAAAACACAGTATTAAACTCACACTAAAAAAATCTATTTTATTCAAAAATGACCTAAATAAAAATTTGACTTTTGTTCAAAACCAAAAGGGTTGACTAAAATGAACTTTGATTCACCACTACTCACTGATTTAGTGGTTTTAAAGTGATATAAGACTGATTTGATCAAATATAACAACTTATAAGCACAGAATTAAAATCTTGGATCATAAAGAATCCAACAGTTAACACAAGAATGGATAAAAAGGATTTTTGACTTTTGAGCTAACAAGGACTTGTTTTTATGACTTGTATGAGTTATTGGGGACTAATGAGACACAAAGAAAGTACAAGCAACCAACGCACACAAGACCTATATCGCTTTAAGCAAGCAAATCCAAACACCCTTATAAGTGATGCTTTGATGTTTTCAAAGCCAAACTCAAATTTAAACCATAAACCGATGATGACCTCATATTATCATTGATGAAGATTAAATAAACATAAACAACAAAGGATAACAACATAAAACTAAGACTCTAGACTTAAGCTAGTTTAACTGCTTAAATGAAATTTCTATAAATTACAAATTTAAAAGAACAACAAACCGATTTTATAGCTTGAATACACTTAACTCTAGCTAATAAACATAAAGAAATGATATTTAAGCTAATGAACACTTGCAACAAGGAAATGCCAAATTGGTCAAAAGCTTACAAATGGATATCCAATCGCAAACCGAGATCAAGGACCAATGAACACCCCTATTAGCTTACCACTAAGCTTCTAACCCAAGGCCATCCATGATTTACCCCTGCTCCAGTTGTGTACACCATTTCCAACTGATTTTTGATTTTTAAACTATTTAATTTGTATTTTTGGTGATTTTCTGATTTTGATTCTAAACTGATTTTAATTTGAATGAGCTTTATGGGAGCTTACATGATCTAATTCAGTCCAAAGCAACTAATAAAAACAACATTTGATCATATGAGATTTTGAGCATGAAATTTGCATAAACTTTAAATAGAACTTGATAATGAAATTAAGGATTAGAAAAGATTCAAATACACTTTTATAACTTAACCAAAGTACTTGAAAGATTAAAAATACACTTGAAATCTGAAAATGACTAAAACGACATAAAGACTTAAATTTTTACACTAGATACTTTGATACAATGCATCTCTCCTCTTCTTTATAGATTTTTTAGCATCCCCACATGTCTCTGATTGCTTCCCACCAAATTCCAGCCATTGGATCACTCTAACTCATCAAAACCGTCCAAGTGTTATTTTGGCGCCAAATATTTCAAGGCAGGTTTTAGCTTTAAATGGAGTTGGTTCCAATCAATTAAAGGTTTTGTTGTTTAGAGGAGGTGGAGGGGACAAAGTATGGAGAGGGGGTGAAAAAGTCCTGGAAAACTGCTCTGGTTGTGGGATTACAGGGGTTGAAGAGGAGGAGCTACAGTACCTGGTTTTGGCGCGCGTGGTTGTTTGACCGGTTATTTGACCAAGGCTAATAACTTGGGGCCGGGTCAAGGGTTTGGGTTGGATTTGGGCCTAGTTTGTGTTTTGGACTTGGTTTAATATAAGGGCCGGTTTGGTTTAGCTAGCACAAGAACCAAACATGTAATTTATCCAAACTCAAGGACTGAAAATGCCACTATTCCAAACTTATCACAAGGACCAATTTTAACAAACTTTGATAGAACAAGGATCCTTTTTGCATAAATTCCATTTTAAAAGGTCCAAGGACTAATTTTGCAATTTTCCAAAGTTTAAGGACCTTTCTTGCCAATTGACCAAAGAATCATTCAAGGATCATTTTTTTACAACTTAGAATACTTCAGGGACCTTGAATGACAAAACTTCACATTTTTGAATTCCGTGGACTAGATTTGACAACTTTTAAAACTTGGGGACTAAACCGCCAATTTTGCAAACTTGAATCATTTTTCATCCGATTTTGATATTTTTGCATTTAAAACACATAAAACACCGATTTGTGATATTTTGATCATTTTGATGTGTTTCGAGTGTTTTCAGATGATTTTGCAGTTTAGATTATACAAAAATGATGAGTATTTAGACACTCATCAAGGGGGATAATGTTTTTTTCAAATCTACATCATCTAACGGGCTTTCTTAATTATCCTAATATGCTTAATTAAAAATGATGTTAAGATATGTTGAAGGACTAGGTGCCTAGGATATGATTGCTAGGATTAGATGATTAGAGTTTAATGAACACATTATTCCTATACATTTATGTGATCTGATTGATATGTTGCATTGACTTTTATTAGTCGATTGTTGTTTGGGTGATGTCGACCACCATATATTTGTATGTGTGTTCACTAACGATGCGTGTATATTGGTATAAAAGAATGTTCCCGATCCGGATCCCACAATTAAAGATGATTGGATGCCGAAAGGAAAGGGTAACTATTTCTTGGGTCGACGAATGAAAAAACGAGCTTAATTGGACTTCTATGGAGAGTTGGAATGTATGCAATGTAAGAGGTCTCACCGCATCGTGAGACGGTTTTCTTCATCGAAAATGAAGAAACGAGCTTAATTTGACCTCGATTGGCATTAAATGCAACGAAGAAGTCTCACCGCATCGCCAGATGGTTTTCTTCAAACCCTACAAAGAACAACAACGGAAGCTTCTCAACCACCTAACTTATCTTTGTGCAGGATACCATTTTTAAACAATTTTTGATAAATTTGAATAAAATTGTTTTGAAAATGGAAAATATTGTTTTTGAAAATAAATTGGACTAAATTTTGAAAATCACCGGACTTCATTTTTATCAAAATCTAAGTCACTCAATTATCGACTTCGGTCATCAATTGAGGGGGAGAGTGATTTTAAATTAAATATTTTCAAAACGATATTTCATATATCAAGTCCGTTTGTACGAAATAAAGTGGTGATCTAAAGATTTAATGTTATGTCATGGTATGATTTTCTTTAAAACTCAAAGATCTTACAAAATGAAATTTTTTCTGTTCTTGTTTGATTGTGAAACTGCTTTATTTTACTTAAAGATCGTTTAAAAACTATCACACCCGACACTAACAATCTTTAATGTCTAGAGTTGGTCCTTATCCGTCATTTTTCAAAGTTAAATCAAGCCGCCTTTCCCAAAATGTTTTAAATGATTTAAATCAATTGGGATCACAAATCTCAAAAGGTTTGAAATTTTGATCGGGTAGAGATCGTGATTTAAATCTCAAATCTGTTTTAAATGGAATTGGTTTTAGTCCTTTAAAGGCACTCCCGCCTCCATGTGTCAAACGATTTCAATATACATAATGCACATGTTGAGGAGGAGGATTTATCCAAAACCGATGAGTATTTAAATAAGGCCACATTTTCTCTCATGTTTTCTAAACCTAATTAAATCACTTGGGATCCAAAATCTCAAAGGGTTTGATATTTTTATCGGGTAGAATTTGTGATTTAATAATGAAATTTGATAAAAGGTGTTCGCTCGATTTAATTGTGCACGCCGCTCGCTCATATGTGCTAAACGCTCGAATCTTGAAGCACATATTGAGGGGAGCAAATAAACTATCGAGGTACGAAAGCTTTTAAAGTGATTTATAAAATACCTTGATTGAGTTTTAAATGGTTTCTTAATGGCTTGTGTGATCGTAAATGTGCTTCAAAAGAACTCTTGCCTCTATGTGATAAAATGATTTCAAATTTCATACGCACATATTGAGGGGGAGAATTTTACCATGAAAATCAAATGGCTTTTTCGTATGAAAATTGTGATCAAAGAAAATATTTCAAAGTCCTCTTGCCTCCTTGTGCTAAACAATTTCTAAATCATACGCACATGTTGAGGGGGAGGTTTTCTAAAATGATCAAAACTATTAGGGTACAAAATGCTTTGATCTCGTATCACAAGTACCTTGATTGTTTTTCCAAATGATTTTTCAATTGGTTTTATGAAGGAAAGAACAATACCAAAAGACCGACCAATTTACTTTATGCATGGTGTTATAAGGATGGTTAGGTTAGGTATTCGCTTTCCACGATCCCGCCAGAGTCGGAGGATCTACCGAGACAATCCACTAGATAGTGTAGAGTCCTTAGGTATGATGAAAAAGGAGAAAAGTGAGATATGGGAAGAGTGCGGATCGAGACAGAGCTAGTATCGAATAAACCCAACAAGGTTCTAGTTATGAAGTCTCGTAAGCAATCAAGGGTGAAGAATGAAAAAGTAATGAATATAAAAGGGTGAAAAGAAATAGCCTCCAATAATTCAACCTTGGGGCAAGAACGGGTTCAATACATATGCTACTAGTGTTTACTAAGGTAACACTGGTATTGAAGACAAGACGTCATGGACCCAAAGGACGACCAGACTACAACTTCCCAAGCTACTCAAGTTCCTCTTAAAGGGCTTGTTTCATTCTCACGGGAACCGACATTATCTATCGACTTTCTCTTAGAGATTGTTGATATTGAAGAAGGAGACCTCTCCCTAGTCTCCTGTGACAGAACCATATATGCACAATTAAGTCTAGAGCCAAGAGATCATCCACAATATCTCGTTAGGCCACTAAATTCTTGAAGACTTGCTTTTCACACAATGTGGAAAGTAAGTATATATTAAGAGTCCTCGATTATCCTTGTGGTATTGCGTAACATCCGAGTGATATGTACAAATATTCACAATGAAGATGGAAATCCGCTCAGAGCCAACATCAAACAAGCTCTTGGTGGGTGACATGTGAAATCTTGCAAAAGATCAAGCTTGTGACAACCGGATAGAAACGATGGGCGATTCATTATTGATTCAACCTTGGTCCAGAATGGAATTGACGAATGCTTTTGGAAAACCGCTCGATGTGCAAATCTTCTTTTCTCTAGCATGTCGAATGTGTACTCATTTCAAATTCAAAAGTATCTCGATTGAAAAATACTTTTAGAAAAGCGTTCGATGCGTGAGTCTCTTCTTTTCGCTAAGACGTCGAATGTGTACTCATTCTCTAATACAAAAGTATTTTGATTGAAAATTGATCTTTCTCATAAAACCTTTGTCGTATTGCAAAACTCTTTCTTCAAGCAATACGCGATTGTTTTTCAAATCATTTTCATCAATCGGTGAATCTCAATTTGTTGGTTCACTCACTCCGTGTTGTCTTCTTTGAGACGCCCGGTTTGAGAACGACTAGAACAACATTGAAACCCCGTCAAGGAGATTCTTAGGAATCCTACCGATCACAAGCGTGACTTGTACCGATCAACGGGAACCATGGGCGTGTACCTCAATTCAACGAAAGTGTTCAAAGACACTTTCGCGCTTTATTGCTAATCGTCAGATGCGGTACACCCCGACGATTGCGGTGATCGAATCGAGGAGTCATTCCAAAGCCGCATGCTCACAAAGATCCACACTTAATTGAAGAAATCATGACTTGTGCATATCTACGAAACTGCTCGATATTTCTATACTATGTTCCCGTTTGTCTCAGCTGCAAATATCTTGAACCAAGAAAGCTTCCGCTACTCGATGAAAAGATGTCATGATCCAAAAGTGTGAGCATGTCGGTCCGAAAGTCACAACTTCACATAATGGCAACACAATAAAGGGTGATCCAGATCATCGTGGTCGATGATCTCAATGAAAGCTCAAGATCATCAAAGATGCGGATCGCTTAAAGGCATCCACTAATAGTACAAATCAATGCGGACTTTGAAATTGCACTACTAAAGCACAAAGATTGTGGATTTGAAGAATTTAAGTCTGAGCTCAAGAACATAGTCAAGAATTACACATCAACATGATGATTCCGAACAATCTCTGTTCTTATTTGATGTGATTGGTAGTTTGGTGTTACCATTTAGTGTGTTCGTTATGGTCGATTGTCGATTTCCTTGATGAACATCTTTTGTTCTTGTTTGATTGGGAGGGATTTGTGTTAAGAGGATTTTCAAGAGGTAAGTTAATTGGGATGCTTTTTTGGTGAGATAAAGATGTTAACTATCTATTCCCCAACTAGACAATCTTGAAGAAGGTCGAGTCTATAGTCTGTTCTACATTTTCTGCTGCATTTTAAAGACTAAAGACAAGTTGCATTTGACGATCTAAAGACTTCTTATTCCGGAATTCATCGAAAAGATTTCCAGTTTAGGGGAGAGCACTAATTGGGGGAGAGTGAAATGTCATATTTTATCCCCAATTAGACTTGCTCACATACTTCAGCAAGTTGATTCTCACAAGAGTTCAAGTGTTCTTCTCAATAGATTTCTAGTTCATGGGCTTATAATGTGTTGTCGATTCAAGTATCAAAACCAGCAAGGGGAAGGAGACACACATCTAAACACAAAGCGAGTAAACTTGATGAACTTAACTCTTCTAAGTGATTGAAGAAATCCCGGAAGACGAATGTCATTACCGCAGAGAAACTCAAGGTTTGACTCATGGCGTTTAGTGTTCTTATTCCAACTATGTGGGGAAGTGATGGAAGAGTTAGTTTATGAAGATAAAGAGGTACACAAGTGTGTGATGATTTCGATGTTATCGCAATCATCGGGGAGAGAATTGTGTACATTGGGGCGCCAATGTTTCACTTGAGTGCTTAATCGATGATTCGTAGATATAATCACTTATTCCGAGTTGACATCCGCAAAGATTGTCATCCGCAGAGATAATCGTGATTAGGCATGCTTCTTCAATATTATCGGTTATTCTCTCTTGGGCATTCGGTACTTGGGTTCTTGAGCTTCATACACTTTCTTTAGGGAGATAAAAGTATACATCGGGGTTATTCTTTGGCTATTGGACTTAATCTGCTACTTGATGGTATAAGTTTCTCTCGTCTTCTGCATATGTGTATTCGGGTTCGTGAGCTCTAGTCTAAGAGTCCGATCGCATCAATTCATCTACTTGGGGAAGTGGTCTCTTGAAAACTTTTGGTATGGATCGCCTGCACTTCAAAGGAAAAGGAATTTGAGAAGATAATTTAAAGAGTGGGATGATACGTTCTCGTTTTGTTGATGATATAACCCCGAACGAAGAATCTCGACTATCATTCTTAAAAGGAGCAATGGATTTATGATAATGGTGTGCTTCTCAGGCACCTAGCTAAGGCAAGCTTGAAATAGAGCTTGAATCGCTCATCTAATGGATTTTCGGTTTGGGGAAGTCGCAAAGTCTCTCTTTCTCAAAGGCTCATGTTTTCTTCTATTTTGGAGCCTCGAAGCTTTGGTGGTGGAAGTTTAAGAGATGACTAATTCTATCTTCTACGACGTGTTGCTCGATATCATTATCTCGGTACTGTATCATCATCCTTCTTAAACTATATCATCTACTCTATCTCAGAATATTTATCAAAACCAAATACAAAAATATAAAACCAAAGAAAAGAAAATAGAAAATATAAAATCAACAAAACCCATAAAACCGGAAAATTTAAAAATTACCAAAAATATGTTTTCTTAAGACATGTCTTCGGTATCGATAACATCTACGGTCTTAGAAATGTCATTCAATAATGGCACGTGACCATAGATGAAGTTCGAGCAGGAGGTGTAAATATTCTTTTCCAAAACATGTCTCAAACTATGGCTTGCAGTTATTTCAGACTGTAACCCGCGCTAAAACCATGGTTTGTTATTATTTCAGATAGCAACCCGCTCTTCAAGGAAGAAAGTGCTACGCTTAAACGATTTTCACAAAATTCGTGCACTTATCCTAAAAAAAAATTGAGGAAAGTACGTCGAAGGACTATTGTTCCTACACAAATGTTTTTCCTTCTATAAATTCTTCAAAAAAATATTTGTTGTTTTCAAAAATGGTGGTAAATGAGTTGCTTGTAAATCAATCGATTCGAGTTTTCGTAAAATTGAAAACTCAATCAATGACTTCATGCTTTTAAACTTTTCGGAAAATAAGTCATTGATTGAGGGGAGAATGTTTTCAAATCTATATCATCTAACGAGCTTATCTAATTATCTTATATACTTAAATGTAAAACATGTTAACCTACGTTGAAGGACTAGGTGCCTAGGATATGATTGTTAGGATTAGATCATTAAAGTTTGATAAACACATTATTCCCATGCTTTATATGATCTAATTGACATGTTGGATTGACGCTTATTAGTCGACATCGTTTGGGTGTTGTCGACCACCATATATGTCTATCTCGTGCTTACTAACGATGCGATAACATGGTTTAAAAGAATGTTCTCGATCCGGATCCCACAAAAGAAGATGATTGGATGCCGAATGGAAAGGGTAACTATTTCTTGGGTCGACAAAAGAAGAAACGGAGCTTAATTGGATCTCTCCATGGATAGTTGGCACGATAGATGCAACTTCAGAGGTCTCACTGCTTCAGCAGACGGTTTTCTTCCAACCTTCAGCAACAACAACAAATGCAACTCAACCACCTAACGTATCTTTGTGCAGGATAATAGTGATGATACCATTTTTTAAACAATTTTTGAATAATATTGTTTTGAAAAATGGAAAAATATTGGTTTTGAAAATAAATTGGACTTAATTTTGGAAATCATCGGACTTCATTTTATCAAAACTTAAGTCACTCAGTCATCGACTAAGGTCATCGATTGAGGGGGAGAGTGATTTAAAATAAAATATTTTCAAACGATATTTCATCTATCAAGTCCGTTTGTGCTAAATAAGTGGTGATCTAAAGATTTAATGTTATGTCATGGTATGATTTTCTTTAAAACTCTAAGATCTTTCAAAATGAAATTCTTTCATTCTTGTTTGATTGTGAAATTGTTTTATTTTACTTAAAGATCTTTTAAAATTATCATACCGACACTAACAATCTTTAATGTCTAAAATTTATCCTTATCAATCATTTTCATTATTAAACCTTGCCACGCCTTTCCTCAAATTTTTCTAAATGATTTAAATCAATTGGGATCACAAATCTCAATTGGTTTGAAATTTTGATCGGGGAGAGATCGTGATTTAAATCTCTTATCTGTTTAAATGGAATTGGTTTTAGTCCTTTAAAGACACTCCCGCCCATGTGCCAAACGATTTCATATAAATAATGCACATGATTGAGGAGGAGCATTTATCCAAAACATGATGAGTATTTAATCCAGCCACATATTCTCCCATGTTTTCTAAACCTAACATTATCTAGCCTAGTACCGGATAAAGGGTAGGCGACGTTGTGATAGGATTGGTTCTCCTTGGTGAAAAGGACCCAGATTCAGCCTTGCACCGGATAAAGTGTAAGCGACGCTGTGAAGGTTTCTCCACCATAAGGAGTCGGTGTTGTGTAGTGATTACGAACTCGAGTAGGTGACTCGGGAGTGGAGTAGGCAAGAAAGGTGTCCTTGTAGCCGAACCACTATAAATACTCGCGTTGTGGTTTTGCGCTTCTTGCTCTTTATCTTTTCATTACATATTTATATTTCTGTATGTTTGTTTATCAACATCCAACACACATCCAAATAGATTGACATAAGTCGATCAAAATAATTAAAAACGAGCTTTAACTGGTAAAAATATTCAACCCTCCCTTCTAGTTTTCCACAACCTGAAAACAATGTCATTATGGCTAGGTATGGAGATTTCCTTGAAAGGAATCTCATATCTCAAGAATTCAGTGAGAAAGTGTATGATCTGAAGATGATCAAGAAGATACATCACCTTCTAAAAATACTATCCAACTTCAAATGAAGCTTGAAAGTCTTGCTAATCCACCTAAAGTTACTCCCATTTGTAGGTCCGAAAAGACTATACGTGCTCTCGAACGCCTATGTCTTAATGTAGAAGTTGAGGAATATAGTTTAGGGATCTTAGAGAACCCGCTAATTATAAAGTTGTCATGGTCGATCCCGAAAAGGACAAATGGAAAGCTACAATGAATGAGGAGATGCAATCCATAAAAGATAATGAAGTCGGATTGAAATAGACCTTCCTCATAATGCTAGATTCATGGAAGTAAGTGGCTCTTTAAGTGGATGGCAAGGTACACACCTATAAGGCTCGTTTGGTAGATAAAGGCTTTACTCAAACCTACGGATCGATCATGAGAGACCTTTTCTCCTATAGCATACATTAGAGCTATTAGGATTCTTATAGCCATAGCAAGATACTATGACTATGAGATTTGCGGATGGATGTAAAACCACCTTCTTAAATGGTCGCCTAGATGAGAATATATACATATCGCAACTGAGGGGTTTGTAAATCCATAATTTTCAAAGCGATATGCAAACTTCAAAGATCCATTTATGGATTAAAGCAAGCATCAAGGAAATAGAATACAAGATTTGATGAGGAAATTAAAAGTTTGGTTTTACTCGAATCTCGATAAGCCATGTGTATATCATAAAGCTAGTGGGAGTAATGTTACTTTCCTTATCCTGTATGTCGATGACATATTGATCATTGGAAATCATATTCCAAGTTTAAAAGAGGTTAAGTCCTATCTTGGAAGATGTTTTTCTATGAAGGATTTAGGAGAAGCAGCATACATCCTTGGAATCAATATCTACAGAGATAGATCTAGGCGGTTAATCGGATTAAATCAAAGTGTTTACATTGATAAAATCTTGAAGAGATTCGTGATGGAGAATTCTAAAAGGATATCTTCCAATGCAACTAGAGCATGGATTAAGTAGCAAACTATGTACTTCAACACCGCCGAGGTGGCATGCATGAGTAGAGTTTTTATGCTTTGGATGTAGGATCTATCATGTATGCGTGAGATGCACAAGGCCGATGTGGCATTTGCACAAAATATCACCATTCGATATCAACAAAACCTGTGTGATCTTCACTAGCATGTTGTTAAAAACATTCTCAAGTACTTAAGGGCTACTCGAGATATGTTTCTTGTATGGTAGAAATCGAGGCGGAGACCTTGATGTTGCGGAGTTTCTTCAATGCGTCATGGAAAACCGATAAAGATGATATGAAGTCTCACACGGGATATGTCTTTGTAGTCAATGGAGGAGTAGTAGAATGGAAGAGCAAGAAGTAGTACAATTGCGATGTCCGCAATGTGTCGAGTACATAGTCGCTTCATAGGTTGTGATTATTTACAAGTATTAATTCTTAGTCTTCAGTTGCGCACTTGATGATGTTTATTCAATTATATGCTATGTCATAATTATTAAATTCCAACACATAGATCTCCGCTTAAGCTTTTTCAAGGTTTTGTACATGCATTTACCGTTACTACCAAGTTCAAGAAGTGCACATGAGAGGAGTTAAATATACGGATTTTTTGATTAATAAATAGTCATTGTGGAGCTTATAAGGTTAGGTAGATTGGATTGAAATTGTCACCTTGATTTTGCTAGAGACTAATCTTACGTGGATCACTGATGAACCTTCTTAGAGCGACAATTGCCAAAATATTTTGTTGAAGATTCTTAGATGATTTAGCTATGTAGATAAAATGGTTAAACAAAGCCTTAAGTGCATCATCTCGAATGCATGTATCGGGAAAATTGTAAAGCATGTATATGAGTCATGTAGCAGTGGCAAGGCACTTATAGGTATTTGGATAATACCTTTATTGCACATGGCTTGAGCTTTTGTAAAGTTTCTAGAATCATGGCTGAGCTTTGTGGTATCTAATACTCCACGAACAACCTCTTGCTCCTCTTGTGAATACTTGTAAACAAATATCAGCAAAAAAAAAATTATTAGTTAATAATGGTTTTAGAATATTTATTAAGGCATATTATTGTCTCAAAAAAGTACACATATAATATGCTTCTTTCTTGATTAGCTCATATAGTTTACATTTTACATTTATATGGTGGTCTATAAACTTCACAATTTTCAAAACTGCATATAGAGTCATTTGAAACAGGGCTACGTATATGAAATTCAAGAGACAATAGACTTGATCATATATACCTACTATTATAATCATAGAATTTTTCTAATTCAGCTTCTTTATCTACATCATCGTCACCATAATGGACTCTACATTGACCTTTGTTCACTATGTGCTTCCTAACCGCTTCCAAAATGCAGAAAGGTTGGCAATTAATGTTGCAATACAAAACCATATATTCAAGTTTCACATGTAAAAGCATCATGATAGTAAGATAAGTGTGAGAAATATGAAGAATTGTTGACTATTACATGAAAAACAGCAGAGATTAGAAGTTGTTATACTTTAACTGAGTACAATAATGGTATATTTCCTTTCACCTTTTCTTTTCCTAAATACTCATGATTCAGAGGGTGTGGCTTACAACGATAGGAATTCCTTTTTAAAACTTATTGCTAATCATACCTCAGTTTCTATTCACTTTTTATTCACACTTGGTTTCTTTAATGTTTGAATGAAAAGTTGCGGGATGGATCCATCGGCTTTTGGCTCAAACTCATGACCCCTGTCATCGGCGAAATAAGCTAAAAGTACAAAAATATCACAACTAAACTAATTGGTGGTATACATTAATACATATGTGTAACTGCTAGTTCCGTGTCAGCCATTCTTATACATGTACATAGTCTTAAGCTGCTTATAACTCTTAACAAAGACTTATGGGATGCCAAGATTCATCATTCTCAACATGCCCATGGTTCTGATGATGAGTTCTTTGGCTAATTCTCCTGTAATGACAACCATAATTAATACTAATTTATAAAAGAGAACAGTTTAAAGTATCTATTAAGTATGATTTTATTCTTGAATAGAAACATACCATCCATGGTAGGTATAAGGATAGAAGAATGAATAATATGTGTAAGTCACTCATAAATCAAAACATGTATGGTTCTTGTGGTTATGGACGCTACTAGAGAGAGAAAGGAAGAAGTGGGAGTTTTCTAGAAAAGAAAATGTGATATTAGATTAAGTGAATGAAAAGCTTCAAACCTCTCCTTTGGTGGGAAGAGGGTATTTATAGTCATACAATAAACGCCCTATGGGTGTAGAGTAATGACAATGGGTAAAGACTCGCCGACTCCATGGTGATGCTTTAACTTAACTTATACTATCAAGACTACGACCTAACTAGTGCTAGATGATACTGGGGTGACCTCAAGGTGACCGAATATTTATCTCCCTGCGGAGGTCACCCGAAATTACAATTTGAATTCTAGCATTCTTTCACATGAATTTAATTTCCTAGCTCGTAGTCTTTATTCTTCAAAGTCCGCAATCTTTGTACTTCCAGAGTGATCTTAGAATGTTTCTTTGGCTTGAGTGATCTTTGAGCTTTCTTGAGATCATCACCACCGTAAATCTCTAAATCATCCTTTGTTGCATCGCCTCCATGTGATGTTGTGACTTTTGGACCGACATGCTCACACCTTTTTGGATCATGATATTTTGCATCAGGGTTGCGGAAGCAGTGTTGTACGTCTTTCACTTATCATGATTTCTTTAATTGTGAGTATGAAGTGTGAGCATGTGGTTATGAATTGACATCTCGTTCGCTATCACCGCAATCGCCGGAGTTCCCGCAAACAACAATTAGCAATAAACAAACGAAAGTGTCTTTGTTCACTTTTGTTGAATAGGTTGCAAGAACCACGCCCCCATTGATCAAGATAAATAATGCCCGCGATCGTAAAATTTCAAGAATCTCCTCGACGGGGTTTCGCAATTGCACTAGCCGCTCTCAAACCGGAGCATCCCAAAATAGACAACACGGAGTGAGTGAACCAACAAATTGGGATTCACTAATTGATGAGAAATTGATTTGAAAACAAATCAGTATTGATGAGTAAAGAGTTTTTGCAATAGAACGAAATTTTTATGAGCAAAATCAAGTTTCAATCACAAATACTTTTTTTGACAATTTATGCGTAGTCGTTGTGCTCGAAAACAATTGTTGAGCACATCAAGGGTTTTCCAAAAGTATACGCCAATTCCTTTACCGGAACAAGGTTAATTCAAATGCGAATCGCCCCATCGTTGTTTTCCAGTTGTCACAAGTTTGATCCATCAAGGATCTCACATGTCACCTACCAAGAGTTTGTTTGATGTTGGTTCTAGAAGGATTTCCATCTTCATTGTGAATACTTTGTATCACTCGGATGTTCTGGCAATACCACAAGGATAATGCGTAGGAATCTTAATGTATATTTTCTTACTTTTCACGGTGTATGAAATAGTAAGCATATTGTAAGTGTGTCCTAATGAGATTTATGGATGATCTCTTGGCTCTAGACTCAATAGTACACTTTGGTTTTCCTATGCGGAGACTAGGGAGAGGGTCTCCTGTTTCAATATACACCATCTCTAAGAGATGAGTCGAAAGATTACATCGGTTCCCGTGAGAATGAAACAAGTCCTTTTGAGAGAACTTGAGTGGCTGGAAGGTTTAGTTCAGTGCTTCATTGGGTCTATGACGTCTTGTCTTCAATAATAGTGTTACCTTGGTAACCACCAGTAGCATATGAATTGAACCCGGTTTCTGCCCTAAGTTTGAATATTTGGAGGGCTACTTCTTTTCACCCTTTATCTTTACATTTCTTACCTTCAAGCTTACCAAGACTTCATTACTAGAACCTTGTTGGGTTTGTTCCAAGATTAGCTCCATCTCGATCGACACTCTTCCCTTATTCTCACTTTTCCCTTTTTAATCATACCTAAGGACTTCTACACTAACTAGTGGATTGTCCTGGGTAGATCCTCCGGATCTTGCGGGATCGTGGAACGAATACCTAACCTCACCATCCTTATAACTCCAATAAAGTAAATGCAAGGTCACTCATGTGGTATTGTTCTCTTCGCTTTAAAACCAATTGAAAATCAATCAAGGTACTTGTGATAAAATATCAAAGCATTTGTACCTCAATTATTTTTTATCTTTCAGCGATGCTACTCCTCAACATGGGCATCGGTATTTGAAATCGTTTAGCACATGGAGGGAGGAGTGCTTGGTTGAGTCTTAAACAATCACATTTTAACCAGATTTAATATTTAAATCACATTCTCTCCCCCGATCAAAAATTTCAAACCTTTTGAGATTTGTGATCCTAATTGATTTAAATAAGTTAGAAAATTTGGAAGAAAATGTGACCTGGTTTAATATATACTGATAAAGGAACATTACAACGCTCTCCCTCAATCTATGAGGGAGAATGTTAGTGTCAGGTATGATAATTTTGAGAGATCTTTGAATATAAGAAAATCATTTTGAAAGATCTTTGAATATAAGGAAGATCATACACTGACACATAACACAAAATCTTTATTCACTACTTATAATGTACAAATGGACTCGTTTTATGATATAACGTTTGAAAATATGAAATTTGAAATCACTCTCCCCCTCAATCGATGACCCAAGTCATTGATTGAGTGATAAATTTTGGGAAAAAATTGAGTCCGATTGATTTTCAAAAATTTGAGTCCGATTTATTTTCAAACAATATGTTACCACCATGTGAACTACAAATATTTTTCTGAAAAATCATAGAAGGAAAAACATTTATATAGGAACTGCCGTCTTTTGGCGACGTGCTTTCCTCATTTTGTTTTAGGATAAGTGCTCGATATTTATGAAAATCGATTTTGTGTAGCACTTTCCTTTTTAGTAAAGCGGGTTGCATATCTGAAATAATAGCAAGCCATCGTAGGCATGTTTTGAAAAACTTTTTGAACTTCTGCTCGAACTTCATTTAAAGACCCGTTTCATTGTTGAATGACATTTCTAGGACCGTAAATGTTATCGATACCAGAAGACATGCCTTGAAAAACTATTTTGGTATTTTCTATTTTGTTGATTTTTATGGTTTTGTAGGTTTTATTTTTTCTATTTTTCTTTTGGTTTTAATTATGTACAAGTGAAGCAACTCCATTACTCCTCGCCTCTTCCTTCGAGACGCTTGAGTGTTTATGGCTTCAACTCTTCATACCAAGTCGTGGAGAATGAATTGAAATCGTTCTCTTAGAGAGCTTTAGTAAAGATATCCGCCACCGGTACTCGATCCTTACGGTAAAGTTAAACCACACCGCTTCTCAACTTGTTCCCCGATGAAGTGATGTCGGATATCAATGTGCTTTGATTGAGAGTGCTGGACATTGTTGCAGCAAAGAGCAATGGCACTTTTGTTGTCACAGTACAGTGGAATCTTGTTGTATGCAAAGCCATAGTCCAACAGTTGGGATCTCATCCATAAGATTTGAGCACAACATGCAGACATGACAATGTACTCTACCTCTGTGGAAGATATGGATGTACTATTTTCTTCTTTGAAGACCAACTCACTAATTTATCGCCCAGAAATTGAGCACCTTCTGACGTACTTCGACGTGTATCTTGACTCCCTGCATGGTCAATATCTGCATAGGCTGTTAATGCCATGGAGGTGTCCTTCAGATACCAGAGTCCCATATTAATGGTTCCTTGGAGATACATAAAGACTGTTTTACCGCTTCAAGGTGCTTTTTGGTAGGCTTAGCCTGATATTGAGCACAAATGCGTACAACAAAAAGAATGTCTGGTCTACTGGCAGTGAGATACATCAGGGATCCAATCATATTACGAAACTTAGTTTGATCAACCGGGATCCCAGAGAGGTCCTCATCCAGTTTTGTTCTCTCCACCATGGGAGTGTCAATAGGGTCACAAGAATCAAATCTAAATTTCTGTAAAATTTCATTAGCATATTTAGATTGATTTATAAAATGCCTCCTAACTTTAAGAAATACGTAATTCTAGGAAAACGACATTTGTCCCATTATAGACTTTTGAAATTTTGAACTCATCTCATTTGAAAACGGCCACATTCCATTTGATCGGTTGAGGCAAATATGATATCATCAACATAAATTTTAAAATGAAGTAACTGTCATTGCCTTCCGAGTGAATAACGAGATCAACAACACCTTTGTAGAATCCGCTTTCCAAGAGGAACTTTGACAAAGTATCATACCATGCCCTAGGTGCCTGCTTTAACCCGTAAAGAGCCTTCTTCGAGACGATAGACATGTGTAGAAAGATCGAGATCCACTAATCCTTCCGGTTGGTCGACATAAGCTACTTCTTTCAACTCGCCGTTTAGAAAATCGGTCTTCACATCCATTTGGTAGACTATCATGTTCTTGCTAGCAAGATTAGCGAGAAAGATTCGATAGCCTCAATTCGAAGCAAATGGCGAATGACTCCTCAAAGTATATTCCTCCTCTCGACGATATCTTTTAGCAACAAGTCGTGCCTTATTTTTCAAAACATCACCATGCACATCAAGTTTTACCTTATATATCCACTGAGGGCAATAATCATTGCACATTCTGGAGGTGGTACTAATTCTCATACTTTAAGTCGGTCAAACTCGTGAATTTCTTCTTACATTGCATTGAACCAACAGTCCTCATCAATAGCAGTCTTGAAATCTTTGGGTTTGACTTTGGATAGTAAGGAATTATAAAAGCACCACAAGGCATCAGTTGCAAGTTGCTTTTGTGTGGATACCGGACAAGAAAGATTTCCAATAATGTTATCAATCGGATGATCAATTGTCCATTTTCTGATATGTTCATGTGGTTGAGGGTATGGAACTGAGGTAGCCGTGTTTGGATCCCCTGAAGAAGATGTCTCTGAAGGAGTTCTGAAGGAGATTCAGGAGAAAATATATTTTCGAACGGAGCATCTTCAGGAGGAGCAAAAGGATTTACTTCTAAATAATTTTCTACTGTAGTGTTTTGGGGCGCGAGCTGCTACTCACATCTTCAGTAGGATTAGTTTTGCTATAGCTAAAGGTGTGGGGGGCCATATAGTTTCGCGGCTCCCCACTAATTTTTTGTAATCTTATGGTTTTGTTTCTAATGAATGCGATGTTTATAATAATAATAATAATAATAATAATAATAAGGATGATGCTTTAAATTATAAAATTTTAAACTATAACGTAATTTCAAACCTTCTATATAACTTGCTTTGTAATATGAAATTTCTAATTTGATGTTGTTGGAACGTTTGAATTCCATTTACATTATATATATATACTATTAGCTATTTTGAACGGGCAAAGTGAAAATCTTAACCCTCCGCTTTCGGCTAATTCTTTCCTTGATTGGTGTCAAAATAATTATGTAAAATGAACAAGATCCCAACAGGTTGTGTAGTGGGGCGTGGGCCTTTTTCATTGGCCCAAAGGAGTTGCAAGTTTACTGCTCATCCCCGTTTTCACGTAATAACTCCGTAATGCAAATTGTAGCACAAATAATTATTGGTTATAAGTTTGTTCTAGACAATTCTCCACCTTCACAAACACAAACACTCTTTCTTCTCTGATAAGCATAATATCAATTACCCTTATCTTCCCCAAAAAGAAAACCCTAATCAAATCAGATCCACTAAAACAAAAAATCCTGAACAAAATCCAAAATCCTAAATAAGATCGAAAACATGAATTTTCGGCCCGGCATCTAATTGCAATTGCATTAAGAGAACATAAAACTACAAGATCGGGCCTTTGATCACTTTGGTTTTGATTTCTTTGTGGCAATACACAACTAAACGACCAATATGATCATTGACATGATTATCAACAATTTGATTCTTTGCAACAAATTATGAGGTAAGTACTAGCCTTAATTTTTGTTAAACGATTCACAATTACATTCTTAAAATTTGTTTTGCATCATCGATTCGTTGCAGCCTTTTCGAAAGCAATAGAAGGTTCATTCTGAGGCACTAATAATTGAAGGTGCGTTGTTTATGCTAATTTCGTTTTTATATTGAGCATTTTCTTTGAAAGTAGTTAGTGGAATTTGAAGGATATGACTCGGTTTTGCTTGCACATGAGGATGAAAGATTTTTGTTGGTTTATGGGAAATTTTTCGATGAAAGATAATTTTTTGTTGAGGAGTAGTATGTTTTCAGTTTTAAGTAGTTATACAGATTGCATCGGAAGTTTTTGGTAACACATTATTTACTGCCTTAGCTACCAAAGAAATTAGTTGGTTGTTTAGTGGTATTTTTTCAAGAAATGTTCAGCTTGTATATATAGTAGCAATGTGTCTTGGGGTTAGGGTAGGTAACATAATGGAAATGTATCCGCTTACGGAAAACAAATATGTCCAAAATAATCGATGGTAATTTTCTTTTGCAGATTGCACAAAATTTGAAGTCAAATACAAATCTATGCGAGGTATGCACTACACCCTTTGACACGCGCATTTAAATACTTTTCTTTTGGTAAGTTTATTTTGAATTTAGTAAAATACACAAATTACATGATAATTTAACCATGTCTAAAAAATAACTTTTCAATATAAACTATTAATATGCACATCGTGTTTTTAAATGCATTGCAAGGAAATTGAGAATTAAGTGATCGGCTGGAAATATTTTACTACCTTTTAATCTTTTTGAGCAGGCACAAGAGATGTATATGTGGTCTAGGATATTACACATATAATTAATAGCTAATTGAATTGTGTAATTGTGTTGGCTATCTTCTGTAAGCTACTTATTTGATTGTTTGTTGTGTTTTATGAAACTAGAATTTGTTAATGTCTATTGCGGACTTGCAAGATTCAAGACATGTCAAGAAGTTTTGGAGGAATAAACCAGATTCAAATTGGGTACTTATCTTTACCTTTAGATAACATTGTTTTGCCGAGAGATTGATATAAATTGAGTTTTTTTTAGTGGTTTACGAGTATTTTAGGATTTGATGTTATCTCAACGTGTATTAACACTAATATTTTGTGATTTGAGTGGCTTTGTAAAATGTATTACTTTTATGGTTATCCTTAATCAAATGACTTAGATTAATGATCGAATACATTCTTTGGATAGTGACAGATTTGAAACCGATAGCACATAAGCAAGTAAGATAAGAAGTAAGCTATAAGCACTTGCATGTTGATAAGAAAAAGAGGATATGGGCTATTTTAGGATAGTTAAGGGAATCAAAAAATATTGTGCGTGATGTCGTTAATGTAATGATGAAGAAAATTTTGCATATTCAAGATTTCGATAGAACAGAAGAATACATCATTCATGTCGGATATATCATATATTCGATATGCTTTATTCATTAAATATGGTTTAAGGGCATAGTGTTAACGATTCATTGACAAAAACGTTGGCCTAAAGTTTTTATTGTAGGATAGTTAATATTGTTTATAGGATGGATTAGTCAACATTTGAAAAGATATACTAAAAATTGCCACGATACTCTACAAATATCACATTTAGATGTATTATGTTTTTATAGTTCAAAGAAGAGTGTAAAGGATGCTTTGGGCTTGAGACTCAAGAGATTATTGAAATACTTTATTTACTTATCACCAAGTTGATGAGCCGTTAAACCGAACTTTTAGCTTTTTCGGTTTGATAAGTTCTGTGTTGATATTTTGGTGTAGTTTATTCGCTTTAACTAACTAGGTGATTTGAAACTATTTGAAGCACAAATACAATTAAAAACTATTCATGTTGTGTGGCCGTTGATTCAGATGATGGAAATTAGAATGTTGTGTGGCCGTCGATTCATGTTAGTATTAAAGGATTTGTCATGACTATAGAGAATTTATTTCGATACCAGCATCCTTAACATTTGTTTCGATAATCTGATTCAATACTTTGATTGCATTTTTGTTTGCAGCATACCATGATCTTGGGGACTGTCACCAGCTTTGTCAGCATAGTTGATGACAGTATCACCTTAATTGGATCATCCAACATAAACGACCGGAGTTTGCTTGGGCACGGGGATTCCGAGGTACAAATCCACATTATCTTTTAAATTAGTATATTTAATATGACTTGGTATATTGTAAAATAAATATATTGCTAACACAAAGTTGTCGTCACGATTAGGGTTATCATTGAAGATAGAGAATTTATTGAATCAACAATGAATGAAGAGCCTTGGAGTTCTAGGAAATTTGCTAATACCTTCGCCTTTCATTATGGTCTCGAACATCTTGGTCTTCACGGTGAAGAGGTTAGTACCTTTTACTACCTTTAAACGTGTTATGAACATCTTTTTTTTTTTTTTTTTTTTCCTCATTTTTTATGTTTCGTGAATCGACAGAGACCCGATATCCGACAAGACCTACAAAGATCCGTGGTTGTGGCCCGAAATGGTAAAACACATGGCAACATATGGATACTATTTTCTTTGTATTTTACTTCAACCTTCAAGTAATATTCTTAGTGTCTTGACAGCAAACTCCAAGATTTACCGTGATGTGTTTTCATGCATTCCAAATGATTCTATACACTCGAGGTAGGATGATATGGTAATGGGTCATTAAGACCCGTTAAATATATGATCCTTTTTATTAATGATATAGTTTCGTAAATGATATAACACATAAAATACTATGTATATAAGACACATCGTTTATGAACAGAACCAAAAGGTTGTCCTTTTGACCAGTACATAACCCGGCCATTTGCCAACACTAATAAATAACAAAGGATCGTAATTTTTGTACAGAGGAATACATGGAAACAAATCATTTTAGAATATATATTTTTAGAATCCAGTCGACCCCTTTACTCATTTATCATTTTTTAGAATCAATGAACATGCTTTGTTAAACCTCTCCTAGATGTGAAATAGTTATGGCAATATCTTTGAGAAAATTGTACTTAGAAAACACGATTTGGGTTATGTATCGGAAAGTAGAACCGCTTAAGTTAGCGATAAGCAAATTTAAAAACTATGTTAGGTTGGAGATATAATGGTTTTATAAAGGGGTACTATATGAGGCTAAAATAATCAGAGATGTAGTGATTTACTTTTAATGGGTAATGGGTTAAAATTAAATGGGTCGTCCGGTCAAACGTGTATATTCAAAGTGCATTAGACCTTTGAACGTTATATATAACACTTAAAAAGACAAAGGGCTTATTAGTATGTGAGATTGACATGAGCTTTACATATGCATTTTTCGTGGTTTGAGGTGAAAGCAAGTGCTCGAGATCACACAAAGGTATGTTTACATATGCATTTTCGTGGTTTCGTGGTTTGAGTGGTAAATTTGGTCAAGGAAGCAAAACATCAAAACTTGATCAGATGTGTACTCGAGATCACACAAAAGGTATGTTTACACATACTCCCTTATAAGAAAGTATGAATCTACATGTGTTAACATTTGGATTGGATGACTTCTATAATGATTTATCCAATTTGGCATGAAATATGGGGGTTTATGAAGTTGTAGGAACTGTTACAATGATTGGAGATTTATACATGTTTTAAATATTTTGCAAGGGTCTGAATCTGTTCCATTGGCCATTTTAAACCTTATGGATATAATTTTATACATTTTTGGTATAGTTTTGTATCAAAATGTGAACTGTAATATGTGTTGTGGTAGGGATAAATAAGTTGACTAAAGGTCACACTAGGTGGTTGTTTGTTTAAACTTATATAACGAATGTATTATGGCTAATGTGGTTTTCGGCTTATGTTTCATAAGCTTAGTTTGTGTGGCTTATTTTCAAACTTTTTGGCTTATATAAGTTTATTATGATATGATAAGTTTATAAGCGAAACCTAAAATCCGTAAGCCCGCTATATAAGCTTATGCAAACACCCCGTAGAACAAGTGCTCATTACTGGGCCAAGTCTTTGGGAACTCGGGGATAAAGTGAATTGAGCTTTGCCACAACGTGTTTGTTGAGACGATCTACAAATTTTTGATTTTAATTCCATGTATAATATATACCCTTAACACCTACAAATTTTGAATCTGCTCGATTGGCCATTTTAAACCATAGACTATATTTTACTTTGAAAACGATTATTGAACTATTGTTAACGTGTTGAACGTACTGGTTGTGGTATTTGAAAAACATGCCCCATGTAAGACTAATATTGAAATGCATTGCGGGTTATAACGCATTGCGTGTTAATGCCTCCTACATGGGCATGAAATGCATTGCGAGTTTAATGCCTCTTAATATTCGAAAACATGCCCATGTAAGCCTAATATTGAACTATCTCGTATAATGGGGTTTGGAAGATTGGTATGCACTTAACGCGTGCGGTCAGCAACCTTGACTTGGTGATCCCGCTAGGAGGCATTAAATGCATTGCAGTTATAAGCTTACTGAGTTTTTGACTTTTTTAGATTTCAAGAAACTAGACCCACCTGAATTTATATTTATTGTATTGCCTTTTGTATTGTAACAGGTTCAAGTAGAGTTAACAAGTTTTCCTTATTCATGACGGAAAAACATGAAGCCGATTGCAAAAAGCATGGGCAAAAGAAAATAAAGATGCAAGCTGAAACACATAAATGAATATAGCATAACAATATTAAGAAGTAATACCACCACATAGATCATTCTTCTTGGCTTTGTTATTGTTATGAAATATAGAACCAAAATCAGTCGTAAACTTTTAAAATCAACCGAACTTGCATATTTCGGTGCCTGTATATACTTTTGCTACATTGAAGACCATCTCTACATATAATTTGTACATGTTCTCATCGGTTTCCACATCATGCATATAAGTCGCAATTATATGGAGTAACTTGAGCTGAACTCACTTAAGTTTGGATACAAAAAGGCTAAACACATATAATGAATGTTTATAATAAGTAATAATTCTAATAATTTAAACATACAACCATTAAGGATGAAAGTAATACCACCACATAGATCATTCTTATCGCTTTGTTATGCTTTAAATTATAAACCATTTTAAACTATAATTATGTTGTCATTTTCCACCACCGTAGTGCCTTAGTTCATTGTTTGAACCCCAAGACTTATAACCATGAATTGTGTAACGTTATACTTCGGTTTTCTCGTTATCTTCGACCTATGTGATTTTATTGCAACATAGTAGATGGAAACTTTAAAAAAACACGAATGCACTGTTTCCATGGTCCTCTTTAAATTTTTTTACACATTCAGATTTACACCCCGCGTTATTAATCAAACAACCTTACTAATTATTATATATACTATTGTAATGCGGTCTTCACACGCCAAGTGTCAAAATGCCATGTGTGGAACATTAAATGAAAACTTTCAAGTTGGCAAAAATAGCCTAAGGTTTAGGTGTCGTTGCAAAATCGTCCTTAGCATTAATTGATATCTATAGCAATTTGGCACAAATAGTCCTAAGGTTTAAGTGTTCAAGTAAGTCTGTAGAATTAATTGGTATCTATAGCAATTTGGCAAAAATAGTCCTATCCAAATTCACGTCTAAAAGCAATCCATTGCATCATCGTGGTTTCCACACTCGTGTATACTAATGTAATCTGAATTATAATTACATTCATTTTTTAAACCAAGCCAAATACCTAAGGTAATCAACTTATAATAAAATCTAATGACCTAGATTAGCGGTGTTATGACCTGGTCGAATTTCGGTCAATTCGGGTTGAGACTAAAAAAACATACCAGAACTCAACCCTATTTAGAAAAAAATTTGTTTGGGTTCGAGTCAATTTGGGTCAATTCGGGTCGAGTCAATTTGGGTTCGGGTCAACCCGAATATAGGTAAAATGATTAAAAATTTCTTTGCATCAATATGTATACAATGTAAAAGTGTTAGTCTATTCGGGTTGGTTGGGTTTGGATCAATTCGGATCAAGACTAAAACAAACATACTTGAACGACCCTATTTAGATCTCGGGTTAGTCGGGTTGACCGAATAAGATTATTGACCCGAGTGACCCGACCCGAATAGGCTTCTTCAGGTTCGGGTTCAGGTCGGGTAGGTTTTTTGACCACCCTACGCTAGATTACAGCTAACTAAACGAGACCTAAGGCTGGGCGCAGTAGTCTTAGTCGACCAATTCAAGATCGATAGGACGATCGGTCGTCTTTACTGTTGGGTGTCGATCGCCTGTCGAATTTTTTTCTTCTTCTTTTTTATCGTGTCGTGCGATCGAAATAAAGAAAGAAACAAAAATAAAAGTAGGCCTTTACAAACCGTTTGAGCGCTTTATTTTTTTGTCTTTTTTTTTTGCAGGTAACAAGGAAGAAGAATTTTTTTCTTTAATCATTTTTTTTAGTTTTAATAAATAAACAATTTACAGTTTAAGTGTTTGATGTATATTTTTATTTATAATAACTATTACGTGTGAATTTGTAAAGGAAGATGTTTTTTATTTGAAGTTTTATTTGTACTATTTCTATTATTATTGAAAATTTAATTTTGTTTCTAAAAAAGATTTGAAAAAGAAAAAAAAAAGATGAAGGTCGCCTTTATTATGGTAAAAAGTTACATGTAAGCCGTCGAAAAGAGAAAACCGATGTGACGGGTATAATGAAGATCGCTGGTCATTACTGAGCCTGGCCTAAAATAAAATGAAAGAAGGATAGTATTGTCATTTCCAAAAAAGAGAAACCAAGTTTGAAATGTCGAAAGGGTAAATCCGTCAAACCAAAAATCAATAAACGACAAAGAAAACCAATGGTGCTCTAAACATAAAACTCATCCTCACCCATTTTCACCAAGCCGTACCCTCCCTCCTGCACACACTTCCCTTTTGTTTTTCATCATTTCCCCCTCGTGTTTATAAATCCAAAAAACAAAAATTTCAGTACATAAAGAATCTCTCACTTTTACTAGGCGTGTAACTGTGTGAGAGAGAAAAACACAACACTCTCAAAAAAAACATATGTCCTGAAAAACCTTAGTCTCATTGCGTATGTTAGTGTTTGGTCATGGTGTATGTTAGCATCATTACTAGTTAGTAAAGATTTTGTTTTTGTTTTTGGGTTTTGAAAGATGGGAGATGCGTATGTTAGCAGAAGCATGAGCAGGTGCAGGTTAGCAATGGTGTTGTTTGTTTTGGGGTTTATGCTGCTAACGTGCGCAGCTAGAAACCCACCAGCTACCAGGCAGAAGTTACAAGTTCATAAGCATTTAAAGCGGCTTAATAAAAAGCCTGTCAAAACCATTCAGGTTTGCTAGAATAAAATATTAATTATTGGGTTTTTAATATTTGAAGTTATTTTTTAATTATTTTGTTTGAAGTACTTGTTATTAATGATGGATATGCTTATTTGGTTTTTTAGTTTGTAAAGAAAATGCCTTAATTTGTGCAGGTTTTTATGGGAATTTAAAGTGTTACTGTGAAAAAATGATGTATATTTAAAGTTTATGTTTTTATACATTTTTCTTCTTGTAGTTTAAAAAGAAAGGCTTTAATTTTTGTTGGTTTTTGGGAATTTGTTTTATTGTTTTATTTTTGGGTAAATTATTGGTATATAACAATTAGTTTTACCATAATTTTGGCTTTTACATTTTGCTTACTAATTTAAAGAAAATACTCTAATATGTGTTAGTTTTAGGGCAATTTCATTAAAAGAGGTATATAGTTGTAAATTTTTAACTATAAATGATTGAATATAGTTTCTGTTTATGCATTTTGCTTTTTTTTTTTTTTTTTTTTTAAATAGCTCTAACTTTTGTTGATTTATATAGTGATTGCAAGATTGTTAAAAAATTGGTATATTTAGTACTCAAATATGAAATTATTGGTACTTAACACTTGTGTTTATTACTGTATTACTTGGCAGAGCCCAGATGGAGATATCATTGATTGTGTACACATCTCTCATCAACCAGCTTTTGATCATCCATTTCTTAAAGACCACAAAATTCAGGTATCTTCAAAGCTATAATTATACAAGATTTTATAATCATTCATTACTTATTGCATTATTTATTTATTTATTTATTTATTTCGGTTATGTAGATGAGGCCTAATTATCATCCAGAAGGACTTTATGATGACGACAAAGTGAACACAGAATCTAAACTAAAAGAAAACACAATCAAGCAGCTATGGCATGTGAATGGCATGTGTGATGAAGGCACGATTCCGATAAGAAGAACAAAAGAAGATGATGTTTTGAGAGCAAGTTCTGTTAAAAGATACGGAAAGAAGAAACATACAAGCATGGCTATGCCTAATAATATCCCGAAATCTGCTGATCCTGATCTCGTTAATCAAAGTGGACATCAGGTGAATAGTTAGCAAAATTACTTTACTTTGATTGTAAATGTGTATGGTTTTCTTGAATTGGATTGAGCTAAAAGAGTTGGATAAAAAAGTTGTGTTACTTTTGTATGATATGTGGCGTTTTTGGTTTAAGGGTTTAATTTGGCTGTCTGTTATTTTATGAAATGTAGCATGCAATAGCCTATGTGGAAGGAGACAAATTCTACGGAGCAAAAGCTACCATGAATGTTTGGGAACCGAAAATACAACAACCAAATGAGTTTAGTTTGTCTCAAATTTGGATTTTGGGTGGTTCCTTTGGTGAAGATCTCAACAGCATTGAGGCTGGTTGGCAGGTACGCACATAATTTGCACTTGGTAGCAATATTTGAAGTGTTGGTAGCTACAATGTTGAATCTGATTATTAAATGTGGATGGTTTTCAGGTCAGCCCGGATCTATATGGTGATAATAACACAAGACTCTTTACTTACTGGACTGTAAGTACAGCATCCCGTATATTTGGCTAGTGTTTAGCATTATGTTATGATAGTGATTATGTGAACGAAATAATCAAATTTGATACTCAGCATAAACAAAGCTGCATGGTGTAAAATGAGCCTTAATGATTAGATTAACAGAATGAGATTTGCTACAACTTCTAAATTTTGGTAGTTAGTTCGACCCATAAATAATTAAGTAACGGAACTCATTTTGACTATGACCAAATGTTAGAAAATGATTATTTGTGAATTTCAGAAAACAATGTAATAGTATGATTTTTGTAACTTGCACCATTGTTGACCATTTTTAAGGGGAACTTATTGTTTACTCTGTCTGTTTAAAGCTTGCTATTGATTTTGTTTTTCTAATTTTTTACAGAGTGATGCATATCAAGCAACTGGATGCTACAACCTACTATGTTCAGGATTTATTCAAATCAACAACAACATAGCAATGGGCGCAAGCATCTCCCCTGTTTCGGGTTATAGAAATTCGCAATACGATATTAGTATCCTTGTCTGGAAGGTAACTTCCAAATTCAACCCACTGACTTTGGTCTGGACCTCAATGTCCACTATTATTTCTTTATTCTTTTGAACATATATGAGTGTTAAATGTGTCTTAAGTTATTTTTGAATTCACGATAGGAGAAAAAGTGGCACCTTTTTTCATAGTTTTTCCATCTTCTTGATTTTAATAAACTACTGCATAGAATAAGAGATTAAATAATGTAATCTTAGAACAAAATGTTGAGAATCTTAGGCATCTTCATTGGTTTTCACACTGACATAATTAGTGGTGTGTTTGTGATCAATGGAATCTGCTGCCAACACAAGTATTAAAAAATCGGCAGCAAATGATGCTACCAATTTACATAAATTGGTCTTGGAGGTCATTATGATTACAAATGGATCTATGATGAAATGGGAGACAGCATTTTTTGACCATTTTATAAATATAGATAGTTATTGCGTTACATATGATTTAGAAAAGCCATGTTGAGTATTCTACTTTAAGCAAAAGATTTAGCTAAGTTCAACATGTTCAACTCATTTCCTTTAAGCTGTTTTATTTTTAATCGTATAGCCCACATGGTTTGAAATTGGGACATCTAATTAGCCCCATGAAATAAAAAGAGCTGAAATGGGCCATAACATATTACCTGTTGATGTTTTCAGGATCAAAAAGAAGGAAATTGGTGGATGCAATTTGGTAACGGATATGTGTTAGGTTACTGGCCATCGTTCTTGTTTTCATACTTGGCCGACAGTGCATCAATGATCGAATGGGGTGGTGAGGTGGTCAACTCTGAGCCTGATGGTCAACACACATCGACTCAAATGGGCAGCGGTCGATTCCCTGAAGAAGGGTTTGGAAAAGCAAGCTATTTCAGAAACATACAAGTCGTCGATAAAGAGAATAATCTCAAAGCTCCAAAAGATATTGGCACCTTCACAGAACAATCCAACTGTTATGATGTCCAAACTGGGAGCAATAGTGATTGGGGTCACTACTTTTACTATGGGGGCCCTGGTAAAAACCCAAACTGCCCTTAACCTTAGATCTTGATAATCTACCTATGTTATATAATTTTCTTTTCTTTTCTTTTTTCTATCTTTTGTTGGGTCAATTTGTAGGGTTTAGTTGGTACATGTGACCTTTTATGTGGTAGGAAGTTTTGGTTATTTTTTCTTATCTTTTTATTTTGTGGGCTGTATCTGAAAAGTTGTCTCCTATTCTAAGTGAATGGAGTAATTGTAGCAAAGTTTCTCAAAAGATATTGTCTCCCGATCTTGATCTTGGGATCTTCGATTTTGACGTTGTCCAGATCCTATAAGATCTAAGATCTTATATGATCCCGATGATCTTACGATCTAATCCGATCCGATCTTCTTTTCCGGATTCTGTTAAAAAAAAATTTATGTTGTTTGTTTGTAGAATTCAAAAATAATATGTTAATTTTTTAAACATTTTATAATCATAATTTAGGACAACATTTGTATGAAATATTCATAGGTGGTTATAATGTATTAGAATTTGTAGATTTGTATAAAATTACATAAACTATTAAGATATAACATTATCTTGATCCCGATCCGATCTTACGATCCGATCTTGCAATCCCTGGTAGGATCCCGATCTTGACAACCTCTTCTCAAAAGTATTAGTTTCACTACTATCTTGTTAGCCTTTGCAATTATTGGACTAGTTGTCACCACCAAAGTTGAGGGGCTGAAATTGGAACTTTTCAAAGGGAAGGTTCATTTCTAGGGCAGTTTGGATATGAGTTGCACACTTGCACGTGAGTGATGACACAAAACCTTATATCAATTCTGGATTTTGTTCAACCACCTTAGTCAGAAATGGTTTAAAAATTGTGACCTCAGCCTTAAACTAGTGACACATGAACACATATTATCCTTTGTGTGATGTCTATACCATTTGTATCTTTGTGAACATGTGTGATTCTCCTCATGATCCAGTGTGTTGTTTTAGGCTTCATTTCTTTTCAGTGATTTGTCATTTCTATTCTGAGAGGCTTCTATTGTACCAAGAGAGAAGAATTGAATATGTAATTATAGATCTTATTTTTATTTCGCAAGCCTAACTAAAGATAATTAATGTTTGGGCAACGCCACAACAGGGCTTGCATATGACATGCAGGAAGAAGTTGCACCAAGTCTTGGTAGCTAGCTAAACAACCTTTTCTGGTGAAATTATACATTATATTGAGGGATGATTTTGGTAGTGTGTGAAGTGAGAATGAAAATGAGATTTCTTTCAGTATATTTGTGGACTTATATCCCAGTGAGTTAAAGTATAAATTAAAGTATGAATTTAATGAATTAAAAATATTTATGATGAAGTTTGTAGTGGGTACCGTTACATCTTGAATGAAAGATAATGAATATTGGAATTATTATAAAATGTCATAACTTTTATTTATGTGCAGGTATTGAATTTTTGCAAAAGTCGATATATTTATGATGAAGTTTTGTAACGTATTGATCGTTTTATTACGAGCTTTAAAAGTTTGGTTAAAAGTCAATTTTTCCAAAGCCATAAAGTTTGGTCATAAAATCTTTGTATTACTATTGACTAAATGGATTATTATTTCTTAAGAAGGAAATGTTTTTGGTCTTACATTTTAAGACTACCCTTTAAGAAGTCCCAAATCTATTATAAAGTAGTATAGATTGTGATACAATTGAAGTTACACTTGAGAGTCAAAACTAAGATCTTTATCATTATTGTATGGAAAACAAGTTTGTAGTCCTAGCTAGATGCTTGAACTTACTCGAGTGAATTTGATTCTAAACCACACCCATTACTTGATACCGAAAAAGAACCAATTCAAGAAACTGCAAGATACGGAAACCGAATAAGCACAATTCTGAAGACCCAAATGAAATCACAAGTTTAGTTCAAACAGGTGAGTGGTAGGATGACCTTGACAAACCTTTAATGCTATGAAACCTCTCACTGAAAGGGATAATTTATTGTGAAGAGAAGAGGGCGACAGGTCCATATCAGTGAGAATGCACCTTTCTACGGTAGTGGTGAGCGAATGAGGATGAGTAAAAAAGAGGGCAATAACAAAAGGTTATGTCTGCTGACTAGTGCATTGTATACAGATTGAAAATACTGATCATGAACCAACATTGATGGAAGAGTTTGGCAACCACTAAAGTGTCTTTTTGCAAGTTTAGTATAACGATCAACAATTTGCAAGTTGGGTAGCCTCTTTTGATATATTGATAGTTGGATAACTCGGCTGTTGAGACTTTTTTTTAACGATTTTCTGGTAGCTTAGTTGTATTTTATTCACCAAACGATTTAAGCCAAATTTTGATATGTCAATTCAATCTGTTTTCACAGTTAACCTGACTGGAAGCGAGCTACCAACGCTAGCTTGGCATATAAAATATGGGTGCACGAAGTGACCTTATGTTCTATCCTTCTGTACTGTTCGATTTCTTTCTTTTATTAATTTGTGGTCCATTAATTACTCCTCGCACACATCTAAAATATATTATATACACCTTTGGCGCTTTGCATGATACATAAAATCATTAAAAAGTAGTAATCTCAAATGTCTACAAGCTCAATAGTTATGGTCTATACTTTTATAGTGAGGTAAATATATGTACTCGAAAAATTGATGCATTGACATGATCTACAATATTTTCACATGTATGGACTATGGTGAAGTCATAAATCAATTTTCTTACATATAAGAGCACTCACATCCATAACACCAATAACACCGCGTCACGTCGCCACATCGTCGAACATTTAACATTAACATCCCAAAAACACTCTCATCCATAACATCCCAATAATGCATAACACTAATAATATTTCGTATTTTCAATTTCAACCCTAAACTAAAACAAACATTTCATTTATTAAACTAAAACAAACATTTCATTTATTAAACTAAAACAAACATTTCATTAAAACTAAAACATATTACAATCGTGATTAAAAAAAATAAAAATACAAAAAAAAAAAAAAAAAAAAAAAAAAAAAAACACTTCAAATAAAGCGTTACAACAAATTAAAGAAATACGATCTCTTGACGAGGTTTGAGTTATATTTTGCGATGATTTGATCTTTTTCGTCATTGATCCACTTGCTGCGACCATTGGATCTTGCCCGCCGATGGCGTCATCAAAACTTTATCTCTTCCAACCTTGTTATTGTGAGATCTTTTTCTGCCCGCGCCCGACACGCCGCCGACTTCTCGTTTCATACGAAACTCGTTTGCCATAGTTTACGTGAAATAAGTCGACGAGCTCGTTCCTCCAAAGCTTGTTCCCCAAGACTTGTTGTAGTCTCGGATCGTGCTTTCTTGGTAGCACGTTTCTTTCCCACGGGCGTGGTTGTTCATCATTACCAAACAAAGCCTCGTTTGTTTGGCTTGGGACTTCGTAGGTTAAATCAACCGGTTCGGCGTCCCATTTCTTATAATGACGCAAAACATCTCAAGCGTCATCGAGACCAAACAAAGGTGCTCTCCGCTTTCCTCACGATACCATTGCTTTGCCCGTTTCATCACATCCACTCACTTTCACCGCTTGTTGATCCGTTGCGCACGTATGTAACAAGAGTTGAACTTTGTGCATATCCTGCTCAACGATGTTCATTTGCTTGACATCATGTCCTTGGTGCGCCGTTGAAAGTTGAGTCTATTAAACTCATTTCCGACCCGATACCAAACGTATCTCTAGGTTGGCACTTTCCAACTTTTGGATCATCCGAAGCGACTGTAACACCTTGCAAGTAATGCTTCCTCCGTGAATTCCAACGATTGGTAACGACAACCTCCTCATCGTAATCAATTGGTTCGGGCTCGGGTCTTTGGATTTTGAATTTTCGCCATCGACCTTTTCCTTTTTGGTGGAGATGTGGGTGTCTGAAAGAACATCTTGTGTTTCGATTTGTGATTATTGTGATTTGTTGTGTGAATTGTAGGTTTTGAAAGTTGGAGTTTAAGGTGTTTTGTTGGTTTTGTTGTTGCCAAACAGTAATGTTTGTTGTTGTTTCCATTTCTTGGCTTGATAAGCCTAGTGGGTTGGGGTTTGAAGATGAACCAGCGTTGGGTTAGATGATGAACCCGGGTTTGAGGATTCCACCCATCATTGAGAAGATTGAAGAAAGTATCGTCGTTGCCTCCGAGCATTGCGCTTAATTGAAGTTGAAAGATTGAGAGTATTGAGAGGATTTAGAAGTGGAATTGCGAATAAAAATGGTGTTTTAATTATGTATTTATAGTGGTAAAAAGGTATTTGATTTTTTTTTTTTTTTTTTTTTTTTTTTCTAGCCGTTAGGGTGTTTTGAAAAGTTAACGGCTAGTAGCCGTTAGAGGACTAGATATGAAAATTTTTGATTTTTTTTGCCCGCCTTTAACGCGTTAAGGGGGTAACGTAAGGGACCAACGCCGTGACACAAACACACTTCAAAGGTAATAACGACCAACGCCGTTATTTGGGGGTATAACGCCGTTTGGCGTTAATGGAAGTGCTCTAGCATGTTGCTGTTGGATGAGATGGCAACTATTGTGAGTCAAGTTGACAAGAATGTTAAATATCGTGTAAGATAAAATTGTTAATGCTTGAAGTGCAATTTATTGCATCATAACTCGCTTTGAAATCATTCTAGAAAGGGTATGTAAGGGTTTAGGCCGTACAATACACGCGTACTTTTTCAGATATTCCATTTTGGTACGTGTACTAAAAACTGTCCCACTTTTAGATGTATACTTTCATGTTTTCTACCATTTTGCACTGCAAAACTTGTTTTACCGAAACTATGATCATGATAGCCACGTGTGCACGACACGTAGGATTCCCACTTACTCAAACCTACCTAAATATACCCATTTCTTCGTCTTCCCCAAAAAAGAACCCAAGAAATCCCCAAACTTGACCTAAACCTAATTTTATCAAACAATTAATACATCCCAAATATTGACCTAACCCTAATCAATGGCATCTTCATCATATTCTATTCACAGGCGTCCTCCTCCACCTATGTTTTGCGAATGTGATGAACCCGTAATTCAACAAACATCAAGAACCATAGATTATCCTTTAAAACGTTTTCTTGGTTGTGTTAATTACTATAAGGGTGCAAAATGTAAGACCTTTTACTGGATTGATGAAGATTTACCAAGTGAGTACTACAAAAAGGAAGTTTTCAAACTGATTCAGAGAGATAAACAACAAGACAGAAGGGTGAATGGGTTGTATGAAAGGATAAGAGACATGGAAAGGGAGTTTGACTTGCAAAAGTCAACTATGGAGCAGCATTTGTTGGAGATGCAAAAAGAGTTGAAAGAAGCCAAATCAAGATTAGTGTTTTATAAGAAGATTGTTGGTTTCATGTGTATTTTTGCTTGTTTTTTCATGTTTCTTAGAATGAATTAGGTGTTTTGTGTTATCTGTATTTTGATGAATGCAATTGGTTTGTTTTGTGTTATCTGTGTTACCTTCTTTGTCATCTGCACATACCAAAGCTACAAGGCACATGTGAATAAAGCACATGGACAACATGTAAATGCTAAACACACAGAAAATGACAAGTGAATAAAGCACTTAAACTTGGACCACTTACTGCATTACAAACCAAAATTGTGGACCTACAGTCACACTATCCAACACATTGTTTAGTGGTAGACATTGTTTAGTGGTAGACATTACCAACAACCAAGACCATGTTCAGTGCACCTACATTAACCAAGGTTTGACTACATTATTCATACTACATTTTCATGATACTAAAACAACTATTCTTCTGCAAGGACATCTTCAACATCCCAAGCTTTTTCAGCACTTGATCCCGCACCATCGCTCCAAATTTGAATGGCTTGGCCCTTTTGCAATTCTTCAGATTGCACCTTCTTTCAAAGCTGCACTCTTGAGTACACCAGAACAATTGCTTCATCAACAACTTGTGCAGCAGTCTTCCTTGTGTTACTCTGTTGGGTAGGAATTGCTTCATTATCTTGTGATTCCTCAATAGGATCTTCTGTGACTGATTGTTCAACTTGATCCTGCACATGTGAAGAATTTAGCATGCAAATCCACAAATTATCATTAAGTTTACACATACCAAACACATTACCTCATTTGGGACTGCATCATTCTTCCACACCTGCTAACTTCATTGACCCTCTCTGTGGCATGCTTTATTCTAAGTTTTTAGGTCTTTGGCACTGGCATTTTCTAATCTTGGAGGCAATGGAGGTTCATCTTAGTGTATGGCCACATAGATGAACCACCCACAGGCCTAATGAAATAACTGTAGGCATTGACCCACATCCTCTTAGAATACCATGCAATAACACCTTGCACTGGATCACTTTAACGAAACCAAAAGTCGTCTGACATGGACACAAGGAACCCCACTCAAATCCCACCATTTACAGGTACATGTCCTATTCTCTAAGTTCACCCCATAAGATTCATCTCCCTTCCTAACTTCATACACATTACCCCCACAAGCATAGGTTACCCAGAATCTTTGGGAATTCTTCAATCTCTCTATTTCTTTCCTAATTGAAGGTGTTATGGTGTCTACTACACTAGTGGCTAACTTATTCATGCTACATAGTCTTTGCATTAAGTAAACTCTTATCTCTTCTAACATGGTAATAATTGGCTTACCTCTAGCAAGACCTATTGCATTGTGATAAGACTCACAGATGCCATTCTCATATGCTGCACAACCTCTATCCATCTTGAAAAATGCCCTACACCATGTGTTTGGGTTCCTGTCAATGAGCCATTGTTTTGCTTCAGGATCAATGTTGCCTATGAGGTTCATCTTGCTGTAGAACACATGTTGTATTGTAGTAGAAGCTGCAGCCCAAAACAAACTCTTGTAATGTAGACCATTCCACTTCTTTTTGAAGTTGGCATAAATGTGCCTAGCACACTGCCTGTGCTCTGCATATGGTAGCATGGTCTTCTGACTTCCATCAAACCCCGTAAAGTTAAGCGGATGATAAGTTAAGCAGATGGTAAGTGGAATCAGATCATAATTTAGAAAAATGCTAAGTGTAATGAATTATACCTTGTGACCATCAGATATGATACTCAAATAGGCACCCTTGTGCATTTGTAAATCTTCACATAAACAAGCCAAAAACCATTCCCAATTATCATTGTTTTCAATGTTCACCACAGCCCAAGCTATGGGAAACATTTGGTTGTTCCCATCTCTACCCATAGCAGTCAATAACTCACCCCTGCATGTTCCTCTCAAAAAACATCCATCAAGCCCTATAACTTTTCTTCAGCCTGCACTCCATCCTTCTTTCATTGCCTTAAAACAGACATAAAATCTTTTGAAGTGTGTCTTACCATTATCCTTCTCCTCTACATGCATATGGACTGAAGAGCCTGGATTGGTGTCTAGTAATTGCTTCCTATAATCCCATAGCCTGGCATAATGCTCAATAAGACCACCTTCATGATCAAAAAGGGCCCTCTGCTTAGCTCTTTACACCGACCAATACTTACATTTATCAAAATTTCTTTTTACTTGATCTTTAATGCTCCTATAGCTAATACTTGGATCTGAAGTATCTTATAAGCAAACGCTTTGCAATCCATTTAAAGGTTACAAGTGAACCTAAATCAAAGTTCCTAGAGCAAGTGTGTGTGGAATGAGTGTTTTATTTGAAATGAGCTCTCACCTTGCATCCGAAAGCCCAAAGCTTAAATGTGCAATCACTACCCTTACCCTTGCCTTTCTTTGATGGTGAAGTGGATGACTTGATTTACCCTTGCCTTTCTTTGATGGTGAAGTGGATGACTTGATTTACCCTTGCTTTTCTTACTTGGTGATGCAATCTTAGCGACTTTCCCTTTCTTATTTGGTGAACCAATCTTAACACCCTCGATTTCCTTTCTTAGATGGTGAATCAATCTTAACACCCTTATCTTTCTTATAGTCCCATTCACATTTTTTCCTTTCTTACCTCCACTCCTACCCTCTTCAATATCCCTTCCACACATAACCTGTAAATTCCTATAATCATTCCTTTTATACCACAGCTGGTATCCATTAGTGACTCCATAATTTGTCAAACACTCTTTAAGTTGTTCAGGATGTTCAAACTTCATTCCAAGTTCTGGTTTCATTTCATTCCAAGGAAGACTTGGGTCAAAGTCTTGATACATTTCACCAGATCTGATTTTATATTTCTTGTCAACAATTTCATCATCAAAATCAGTATCCCTATCACTACCATCTCCTACTTCAGCAGCACTAACATTCTCATCATTATTACTTATAAAATTACCACTGCATAGTTTATTCAGAAATGAGTCCTTAATGGTCCTATATGGTATCTCTACATCATCTTCTCCTACATAATCACTAACCCCATAGTCTGTTAAGTCTTCCATCTCAACATCCTCATCTGGTTTCTCATCAAACCCAAGCTCAGTTTGTACCCAATGTGATAAATCATACCCATGATGTTCCAAATACAGATCAATAACATTACCATTCTTAACACCTAGGGCAATAAAGTCTGCTAAATCTACATCATTCTTAAGTTCCTTCAAACCATTACTAAGCTCTTTACCAGGAATGTGAAAATACATACCTTTAACGGGGAACTGACAACATCCTTTGAGCATCTTGGACAAACGAATAACTGTCATCCCAATGAAGTCAATATCATCAATCGTAGATACATCCCCTTCAACATAACTTAGTGGTGATGGTGTGAAAGTACCATCGTGGTGGAAAATTACTTTAATCGCATTTTGGTTTATCGGATCATGAATTGGGAAATTAGGGTTTTGTTTTAGTAGGTGCAAAGGGGAAAACGTTTGGTGAATTAGAAATGAAAAATGGGTAAACGCTTTTTAGTCTTTAATTATACCATCAATTTAAGTCAACGAATCCACGTGGATTTTAGCGGTTTATAAAATACTACCGGTTGCTGTAATGTTTTGTGCAAAATGGTAGAAAACATGAAAGTATACATCTAAAAGTGGGGCGCTTTTAGTACACGTTCCTCCAAATTCTTGTTCCCCGGTACTTGTTGTAGTCTCGGATCGTGCTTTCTTGGTATACGTTTCTTTCCCACGGGCGTGGTTGTTCATCATTACCAAACAAAGCCTCGTTTGTTTGGCTTGGGACTTCGCGGTTAAATCAACCGGCCCGGCGTCTCCATTTCTTATAATGACGCAAAACATCTCAAGCGTCATCGAGACCAACAGTGCTCCTCTGTTTTCCTCACGATACCATTGCTTTGCCCGTTTCATCACATCCACTCACTTTCACCGCCCGTTGATCCCGTTCACGTATGTAACAAGAGTTGAACTTTGTGCATATCACTTCAACGATGTTCATTTGCTTGACATCATGTCCTTGGTGCGCCGTTGAAAGTTGAGTCTATTAAACTCATTTCGACCCGATACCAAAACGTATCTCTAGGTTGGCACTTTCTAACTTTTGGATCATCCGAAACAAATATGTAACACCTTGCAAGTAATGCTTCCTCTTTGAATTCCAACGATTAGTAACGACAACCTCCTCATCGTGAATCAATTGGTTCGGGCTCGGGGTCTTTGGATTTTTGGATTTTTGCTTATCGACCTTTTCCTTTTTGGTGGAGATGTGGGTGTCTCGGCAACATCTTGTGTTTCGGCTTTGTGATTATTGTGTTGTTGTGTGGTGTAGGTTTTGAAAGTTGGAGTTTAAGGTGTTTTGTTGGTTTTGTTGTTGCCAAAACAAGAATGTTTGTTGTTGTTTCCACATTTCTTGGCTTGATAAGCTAGTGGGTTGGGGTTTGAAGATGAACCGGCGTTCGGGTTAGATGATGAACCCGGGTTTGAGGATTCCACCCATCGTTGAGAAGATTGAAGAAAGATCGTCGTTCCTCCCGACATTGCGGTTAATTGAAGTTGAAAGATTGAGAGTATTGAGAGGATTTAGAAGTGGAATTGCGAATAAAAATGGTGTTTTAATTATGTATTTATAGTGGTAAAAAGGTATTTGATTTTTTTTTTTTTTTTTTTTTTAATTCTAGCCGTTAGGGGTGTTTTTTGAAAAGTTAACGGCTAGTAGCCGTTAGAGGGACTAGATATGAAAAATTTTTGATTTTTTTTTCCTGCCCTTTAACGCGCGTTAAGGGGGTAACGTAAGGGGACCAACGCCGTGACACAAACACACTTCCAAAGGTAATAACGGGCCAACGCCGTTATTTGGGGGTATAACGCCGTTTCGGCGTTAACAATGGAAGTGCTCTAACTGTTGCCTGTTGGATGAGATGGCAACTATTGTGAGCCGAAGATGACAAGAATGTTAAATATCGTGTGTAAGATAAAATTGTTAATGCTTGAAGTGCAATTTATTGCATCATAACTCGCTTTGAAATCATTCTAGAAAGGGTATGTAACAATTATGGTGGATGAGATAACTTTTCTGTTTGTCCATGAAACAATGATTAATGCTTCCACAACTTCTGGTCCCGTATGAACTTATGGTATCCGAGGCTTTTCTCAATTGGACCCTCCTCTCCTTTCTAATATAATTTCATGAGAAAGTTTTATGAGTCCGTTTTGTTTTTTTGTTTTTTTAAATCATTTCATTCTACTTATAAGGTCGATGCGTCTTAAACAAAATTTTCAATCACCTCAGCGCCACTCATGAATTGAATGGCAGACCGTAATCGAACAAAACCTAAAGCCGAATGCAATGAAGATCGGGGAGTATAGTGTTTCCTGTCGTTATGTCGTGGTATCTGATGGATTATCAAACGAAAGTGATCGAGAGATTTGAGCGGAAAAGAGATTGTGAATTATTATAACCAAGGAGAAGGACATAAACTACAAGGGCTAAAATGCAAATTAAAAGGAAATTAAAAAGATAAAAAATATTAAATAAACGCTATCACTATTTTAAAATTGATGAACGTTTAAAACTTAAAACTTAAAACTTACGTTTAAAATAAAATTACGTAATGTACAAAATAAAAAGTGAGATCTAAGAAATAAAAGTCCTAAAAATATGAAAATGACATTTTTACAAACCTAATGATAAAAGAAAATTTATAGAAAAAGAAAATTATTTTTATGACTATTAAATTAATTATTATTAATTAAAAACTATTTTTAACTATTAAATAATAGCCTAAAATACAAGAAATTAGGAAATAAAGCTAGAAAAATAAAATTTTGACTTAGAAAAATCTAAAATAACAAAATAGAATTTTCAAAACTATTTTTGTATTTTTCTGAATATTTTTCTATTTTCTAGGAAATAAAAACTATTAAAAACTAATTAAATTACTTAAAAATACAAATTTAACTAAGAAAAATCTAGAAAAATATTTTTTTGTCTTTTTATATTTATCTTAACTTAAGAAAAATGAAAAATACATTTTTGAACCTTTTCTTAATTTTTTGTATTAATTGCTAATTAAAAAGTGCTAAAAACTAATTTAAATTAAGAAAAATAGCAAACAAGCTTGGAAAAATCTGAAAATTTCAGGAAAAGCTTAAAATAATATAAGGAAGCTAGGAAAAATGGAAAAACATGGGGTTGAGTGGAGGGATATGAAACTGATGTAGGAAGTGCTTATAAATAAGCACTTTGATAAGCCAAATGAAGACCAACAAGTACCACACTGATACACAAGCTACTATAAGCTAAAATAACCAAAATGCAATGAGTCTCAACTAGCTTAAACCCCTGAATTGCAACTTGCTATGATTTGACTTGTTTGAGTAAAATCTAACAATGCCTCTTGGGGAGCTACTTGCACTTAAAGATAAGCAATCGGATAAGCCTAAAACCTAAAGCCGATATTGCAATCTAAAGATGACCTAGCAAAGAGCTTGTAAACCAAAAGTAGCCACTCACAAGCTCTTGTGAGCTCATGTGAAAGGTTGCAAGAAGCTGCACAAACTCACAGTCTGATTCAATGCCTGCATGGGGCATTTGAAACTAATTTGATGAGCATATTTGAGACTTATAAAAATTTCACAAAATGTATAAAATGCTACCAACAAAATAGACCGATGAGCTTTTAAAGCAACAATTTTCACTTGAAATGACCTAGAAATGAGCTCTTGAAAATCCTCAGATGGGCTCAGCGGTTTTCAACTTATTGACTTTCTTAACAAACTGAAAAGTTGACTTTTCTGAGCTTTGATCTTGATTTATGGGTTGATTATGATCTATATTGATGAACTAAGACTACTGCAATCTAGGTTATTGTATTTTAAACACAAAATCAGATTTTGTTTTGACAAAATCTCAACAGTAAGGCTGCTAAGATGGTTTAAAGAGAATTTTGACTTTGAGCTTATACAGGTGCAAATGGCTAACTGAATTAGTTCAATAGAGCATAACAAGCTTAGGACTACAAGACTTAACCACTGAACATACCTAAAAATCAGTTAGCACAGCAATTCCAAACACCCTTTTAAGGACTGATATGCAAACTTAACAAAGCTAACTACTCAAATAGCCTATGCAGATCATCAAACTGAGTTTACATGAACTAAATACCACTATTTAAACAGATCTACACTGATGGTGACCACAGAAACAGAAACAAGCATGAAATGCAAAATGGCTTTAAAAGTGAAAATAAGAAAATCACTCACATGGGTCCAGCTTTTGTTGCAGGCTAAACCAAACCAAACCTATTCTAATTTAGCCTAATCCAACCCATTATCACCACTGCAACACCCATTTTCATTTCAATTCAATTTGCACCAACAGATTGACTATTATTGACCATGAACCAAAATCACTTAAACCTTGAATGTAAGCTTATACAAAGCTATCATAAGCTTATACAAGCTTATTTGAGATTAAATACAAGCTACTGAAAGCTTAAACATAAGATTTTGAGAATGAATTTTGCAACAGTACATGAAACATGGAATTTTATCTAAAACTTGGATTGAAAACTCAAAGCTTAATACAATGATTTGTTAACTTGAAAGTGATACATGGAAACTGAAATTACACCATTTTGATTAAACTACAACATTTATATAAAAAAAACGACATTAAAGAAAAATATAAAACTAACTAAGGATGTGTTTGGTAAGCCGGAATCGGAATGAGGGAATCATATCGGATATGATTCAAGTGTTTGGTTAACATTCACATCTTTCAAATATTGGATTCAAATAGACATATATTCTATACTTCATACCAGCCATATTAAGCTCCTATGCTCTGATTCATTCCTCACCTCTCTCTTCCCGCTTCCATTTTAGTTTCCCGCCAACTAATCCCGCTATTTTCATTTCTCTAGTTAGCTACTCATATATATTTATCCATAAGCTCTTGCAAATATTTCTTCAAAGAGGTATTTTCTTTTCTTCTCTTTTCTTGCAATCAATCTTTGGTTTTGTTTTTTTCCGATTTGTCATAAAGGTTAACATATTTGCGCAAATGCAGGTGAAAATCTTTTCATCTATCCAAGAATCATATGGTACACTCTTACTCATTTTTAATTTTTTTTCCCCGATTCAAGAACTAGGTTGTTGAACTTTGATTTATTCTTTACCAACTTTAGTACATGATTTTCTTATTTTGTATGAATATACTTGTTTGAAATGAAATAGTAGTTGAGATCTTGGAAGTTTTTGTGAGAAAATTCATTAGTTTGTAAAATTTAAGGAATGCATATGACCTGTTTGACAAAATGCCTCATAGAGTGCAACTTTAAATTCATTTTCTTATAATCATTCGTCATTGTTTTTAGTTTGAAATCATGTGTTACGTAGCATTGTATAACTAACAGCTATAACGAGACTATTATTTCGTGTAACTATGTACTTATATGTGAAAAAGAACATGCTTTTGCAAATGTTGAAGTGTTTAAATTAAACAAAATGATTTGCTTCATGTAAGTACAGAGGAGCACATAGGGGCAAATAGAAAAAGCAAAATCAAAATTTTTTCAATAAAATTAACGATAATGACAATTCCGAAATCGTTGATAAAGTGGTTATTTTGGATAACTTGTTAGCTTGTCATCTTAGCCCAAATAAAGGTTCATTGAAGTAATATTCTTGCTGCTTTAATATAAATATACCAATATTGTCAAAAGTTTTAATCGACAGTTTATTCATTTAGACTCAACCTACGAGTTTAATGGATCATACAACACAATCTTCACCAATATCCGAGTCTACACAAAATGTGGCACCGTAATTTATTAACATCATTTTTCTTATACTTAAAATTGTCATTTATTTGTTTGTAATAACTTAGCTTGTTTTTATTTTGTCCTATATTTTATGTTAGAACAAATGAAGCACGAGTCGTGGGAAAAACAAATGTTATTGGGAACAAAAGAGACAGTGAAGATAATCGAAGCTCTTCAAGATATGGCTTGTGATCCATCGTGGAAGACCGATGGTGGTTTTAGAAGCAATTACTTGTGCGAGGTGCATAGAAGGATCCTTATTAAGATGCCTACTTTTTCTAAACTAGTTTCGCCTCATATTGAGTCAAAAGTCAAATGGTTAAAGTCGAGTTCCATGTTATCAATGACATCTTTGAAATATAGTGGATGTCAATGGAACGATGTGGAAAAAAAGGTTGTTTGTGAAAGGGACTGGTATGATGGTTACTGTAAGGTAATACTTTGTATATTTATGCATCTTTAGGTAGATGACGATATGTTATCTAGTTTCTTCTTTGTGTATTTAATGTAGTGAATGTTATACTCTTAACAGACTCATAAAGAAGCGAAAGGAATGTGGGATTTTAAATTCCCTTACTTTAACGAGCTTGAGCTGGTGTATGGACGAGATAGAGCTACAGGTGGGGTTGTTGAAGGATTTGGTGATGCAATTCACAACATGGAAGCTGATAGAAATGTTGAAACTAGAGGTGAGAATGTTGGTGAATACTTCGTGTCACTAAGTGATGAAGAAAGGGATCATGCACAAACGACTCCATCTGCCTCGAACACTTCAAATGCAAGAAACATGGGTGAAAGCAAAAATACAGTTAATGGTGACAAAGTTGCAAAGAAAAGGAAGACATCGTCATCACAGGATGTTGAGGCGCGTTTAGAAGGAATTGATCATAGTTTTCAAATGTTTGTGAAAGGATTTAATGCTAATTTTGCAACCATAGCCAATGCTATGACAGATGATAACATTCGCCAAAAAGTTGCTTCTGAAAAATTGAAAGACGTGCTTGCGGAGCTAGTGAGGCTTAAAATTCCGACACTGTCTGTACTTGATGCTGCTGATATATTCTCTGCAAATAAAGAGAAAATGGATGTATTTCTCAATCTTTCTGATGATCTAAAAATCGCCTACATAATGAAGCTAACGGGTTTTGGCTTACAAGGTAACTAGATATTCTGATCCGTACAACCTTTTGTTCTTGAGAAATGGTATTTCTCAAATGCCTTAACCGCTTTATAGACATACTAAATGCGTTGGTAAGACTTTTTTTCTCGGGAAGGTCGGTCCTCGAGTGAATATTATGCGTGTATGCTAATAGTGTTAAGATAACTCTTGTTATTGTGGATATGTATGGCCTCAACTCTTTAGATTATCTTTTGTATGCTATATATATAAAGCTTTGTGTCTTGATGGTAAGTTTGATGTTTAGATCATCTTTTGTATGCTATATATATAAACTTTGAATGGTAAGTTTGATGTTATTGTTTGTTTTGTTCAAGTAGATGACATCGAGTAACAAACTTATTTTGTTGCTATATAAATGATGTTCGAGACCTCTTGTTTATTTGATAAAAATTTAATTTACTCAATTACCATTACCATTCCTAAAAAAAACCAAACACCGGTTTTAAGATTGACAATCAATCCCTTGCTCAAACCAAACATTGGTTTTCAAGTAATGATAACTATACACATTCCACTAAACTATCAATCTTATACCGATTGTGATTCCCTCATGCAAACCAAACGCACCCTAACTCCCTCTCTTTCTTCTCTCTCTCCCTTTTTTATAACCAAATGTGCTTCCACTTGTCCACTGAGAAGATCCCACTTAATTTCTGAGCCATTGGATTACTTGGAACACTCTTGGCCGCTTGATGTATTTTGGCGCCAAAAGTGTTTTAGCAGTTGGGAGCTTGAGTGTTAGGGAGAAGGATGCAATAAATGATTCTTGGAATATTGTTGAGGTGGGGGGACAAGGGTGATGATATGTTGAGGTGGAGGAGAGGGGAGGTTGTGTGTAGCAGGGGTGAATGGCAGGGAAGAAAAAAGGGCGCCAAGTGGGTGTTTGTTTGACTTGTTGGGTTGACCGGGGTTAATAATACAAAGGGGGGTTCAAAATGCTTAATGACAGGGGCCAAAATGCAAGGCAGGGGTCCAAATGGGTTTAAGGTTTAATAATTATAGGGACCTAATGTGTAAATCCTGAAAATTCAAGGACCTGGGCTGCCAATTTTGAAAAGATGTTTCAAGGGACTAAAAGTGACAATCTCAAAAAGTACAAGGACCCGACTTGCCATTTTCACATTTCCAGGGGCCATTTTTGCCAAATTTGAAACTTGGAGGACCAATTTTGTAATTTTCTCAAACTTTTGACATTTTTCACTAAAGGACTAAATTTGATAACTTATGATTTTAAAAGGACCTTTGGTGACTTTTCTTTTGAAATTTTGACTCGGGGACTATTTTGACAATTTTAGAAACTTAGGGATTTGACCGCCAATTATGCAAACTTTGCTCACTTTTCATCGATTTTAAACATTTTGCATCCGAAACATATAAAATACAATTTTGGAATATTTTCAGATTTTGATGCATTTCGAGCATTTTAGGCGTTTTGCGATTCAGATTTGACTAAAAATGATGAGTATTTACACACTCATCAAAGACCATGATAATTGACAAATTTAACGATGATGGGTAGAGATAATAATCGGTGGTTTCTCATTTTGTATGGAAAGCTAATTAAATAATTGGGGTTCAAGTTTTAGTTAGAAGATGTGAGATAGATTTGTGATGATATATTATTAACTAGATAGCTGTCGTCACAAATAAAAAGTATAGTTATGGACGCATGTAATAATCTTCTAATATATGAATATGATGTTAAGTTTGTTGCAAAATGTAACAAGGTTTACAAGGTCGATTAATCAATGTTTAGGTGTTAATCAACCATCAACTTTTTCGATTTGTGCAAATTGGTCAACGGTGATCAAACATATTGGAAACCTTCAAATCTTGCCATAAATACCATAAACATGCCGAAAACATGTTTTAATTATTTAGAGTGCACGGTGTAGGTGCCTTTTGGTCCACTCACGGCCGTTGGTTGCATTTTATTTTTTTAATATATATTTTTTTTGAGTGAGTGATATTTTAGGGATGTATTTATGAGACTCACATGCATCAATAATAATTTTTTTTTCGAAAGGTGAATTCTTATTAAGTCTTCGTGTCGCGGTTCGACAATGGAGGTCTAGACTACGTTGTCTAAACCGGGTCCAGCCAGAAACTCCTCGGCGAAATGCCTATTTCAAATACCCGATGGGGAAAACCCCTACTAATCCGCCTCAAGGCTCGACAATTAATAGGAGTAAACCTGCCTTTTCCAAGATTCGAACACAGGGTTCTGGGACCCAACCCTTCATTAAACGACTACTGAAAGAAAATCCTCATTCAAACTCCTGCGATTTGAACTCAAGACCTCCTCCCCAAGAGCCCTGGGGACTTAGGTGGCCAACTGAGCTAAGCCAGTTGGTTGCACCAATAATAATTATTGAGTGTTATTGCTAGGGAGAGTGTTTTAGTTATTGTGGTATTATTAGTAGGATGATGATGTGGCACACAAATAACGGTTATCGGTGTGTGTGTTAATACACCTACCACTCTTATAGTCGATGTTTAAATCTATTACAAGTTGTTGGTATAACACAAATTTTGCCGTAAATATCTAAAACTCACTTGACATACCCAAAACTCATTGGATTTACCAAAAACTTTTTTGAAATGACAATCTGATTAATCACCGATTAATCCCACGTACATCAATTACAAGCTACACAACCAACTACCAATTCACGATTTTTACTACCATGGCTAAATCAGAAAATTTTAGTGCATAATACTCCGTAATAGTATAACTTTACTCTAATTACATTCCACTTATAGGAATTCTTTTTTTCTGAAATGACAGACTACAACCATTGTAGCAAGAGGCTAGGAGCGAAGAAAAACAATTACATGGAACTTGGAAGATCGTTACTAGGATTCACAACCCACCACAATGTAGATCACAGTAAATTTACTCCACGTATGTCTAGACTCTAGAAGAGATCCAACTAAAAAAGTGAAGCTTAACATTAACAAAGAAGTGCTCAATCTTAGGCCTTTTGGCTGCAAATGTTAATTCAAGGCAACAGAAGCGAAACGGTAGTTGGCACCACCACATCAAAATTGATGTAATGAGCAAGTGAGCAACCTTAAGATTCAGTTTACGAGTATATGCTAAGAGAATAGATATACATTGTTAAATGTACTTAACCGCTTGTTTAAATATGTGTGGCATGATTGTACTCTTTATCACTAATATTCAATATCACTAAGTTTCTAATGTATGATTAACCGTTACACTACAGAGATTACAATTGGTTAATTAACAAATGAGCTCTTTTGGAATTATATATCGTTTTGACACTAACTTCAATTATCATGAGTTCAAATGGCCATAATCAGCAAATCCAAGCACCACCTTAAACATGGACATCTGAATAATTAAGACTTTTATCTTTCGGCTACTGTATAAGTTTTTGGGTCCAAATGATCCAAGTAAAGGATATAACCGGGCCCAAGACCAAATCCTAAGTTCCTAGATAAACGTTCAATTGCAAAATAAAAAAATAAAATAAAAAAAGTGTAAAAAGCAGCATCTGACACGTGTCTACCATCCCATTTTAAAATTTTGACCCATTTTTTGCATTTCTCCTAAAACTCTAAAACTCAAATCGCACATCTCTTAAACGATAAACTTTTAAAAAATCAATTTTAAATTTAATGCTCACTAACTTGGTATAAATCTTATTAAATATTTTGAATATATATATATATATATATATATATATATATATATATATATATATATATATATATTTTTATTTTTTTACATATTAAATGGGTGCTTGATTTTTTTATTTTTGGCATTTTAACTCTATTTTTACCCTTATAAATGTCGAATGATGAAAGAATTAAAACATGAAAGTTATAGATTTTGGTTCATTCTTTACACAACTTTTTGAATCACTCAAATCCGATGCCATATGAGCGATATCACACATTAAAGATGACGTTTTAGTCATACTTGTTTTGTACAAGGTGTTTGATGAAATGTATAAATTAGAATTTTAGTGTTAAAATTGCGTTAAATGCACTAATTTTTGCACCACAATGCATCATTTAATCATTTTTCTTAATGTAAGATTCAAAAAGTGATGTTTTTTAATTGTTAATTTATTTAAAAAATGTACGTATTGTGTTTTATTGCGTTTTTGACAAAATTTGACCAATATCAAATTCGAATTAGAAAAACTATAAAAGATTTACCTAAAACGAAATTATGATTTTTTTTTCCAGGTCAAATTTGAAAAAATTTAAGTTTATTTAATTCAAAATCTTGTAAATAAAAAATAATAATAATTTAAATATTACATACTTAATAAGGGAATGTTGAGTTTTTTAAAATAAAAAAAAATCCCAACTTGAGGTTTTGTTTTATTGACATGCAGGTTCAGTTTATATTGCAACCAAGTGAACCTTCCTAGAATTTATATAAAAAAAAAAAAGAAAAAAAAATTGCAACAGAGCAAGGGTCACATTTTCAAGAATTTTTGGTTAATTTATTCAATTTTTCAACGTTGAAGACTTTCTCCATCTTCACCTGTAGTCTTTTCTAAACTTGTAATAATATGGCTGAAACTAAGTTAGATTCATTACTTGTTGCTCAAGACAAGTGATCTATATCCGAGAGCAATTTCGCTCCCACTTACATGAATCACTTCTCTCAATACAAAGAAACAACGTTCGCATTTTATAGAAACAACTTATTAATACTGCAGTGGTGACAAGCCGGTTGATTTTGCTAAGTGTGCAAAAATATATGTAGCTAGGTTGTTATAAAAGACAATCCGAAAGCGGCAAAACCACTAATGACCATATTTAGTGGTCGCAACAAGCATTTGGTTGGGATGCACACAATATATACCAACATTAAGTCTATTCCCCGGACAAGCTAAATCCCAGCACAAACCTTTTTCTTAATTTCAAAGGACTGCACCCAAAACTGACCGCCTATTAAGTTTTACAGATTATAAAAAAGAAAAAAAAGAAAAGGAAGAAACGCAACATCATCTTTCAACCTTTCTTTAAAAAAAAGGAAAACATGTGATTAAGAGCATGTGAAAATAGAAAGGTCCAAACGGATTCTATATAATCAAAATTTCCTATTTTCTTCGGTATAACTCCAATTCATTCAATGATTTTAGAGCTAGAAAAAACAGGTTACCCCTGAAGAAATATGGACAAATAATCAGAAGCCAAAATACGCAGACTAGTATCGGGATCTCATTTAGCACCGGTACCCACATCTTCTATACTACTTTATAATGCGTTTAAGCCTACAAAATTATAATCATCTAAAATTAAGATAAGGGCTCCAATCGTGAGATGACGTATGTCGATTCTTATAAACCCAAAGTTCTAACTTCTAACAAACCTGTTCTAACTCCTAACCACCAAAAATTAAGATAAAATTTCCAATTATAAAATGACGTGTACTTCAACTAAAAATTCATCTTTATTTTCAAATTAAAATATATTTTATCTACTTATTTATATTATAATCTAATTTCACCATATTTTCTAAAATTTTATCTTCTTTAATTCAACATCCATTTTAATATATTTTATAATTTTTAGTTTTATATTTTTAATGGGTTTATTTTATTTTAATTCAAATTTTTACAACTTTAACCTTTATTTTATTTATTCCAATCAATATAATCTTGATTCGTCAAAATCATATACTTTGTTGTTTGACGCGTAAGAGATCATGGTATTTTTATATGCGGGAATAATGATGTCGGCGTGAAAGTTACTGATGAACCCATACAAACACTTACAACTAACACATATATATTCGTGTTGTGAAACGAATTCACTAAACTAAGTTAAGAAACACATATAACTATACTTATCATGCATGCACTGTCACCACCATCTCATCACATCACCACCTCAAAACATTTGTTCATTACAAAATATCGTGGTCTCACCATGTTGTGGCATGTGGCACCCTTCTAGATATACATATTAGGATTTCTTGTTGAAAATATCTGAAGTCATTAAGTATTTGTCCAACATATATTCCTTTAATAATATAACCAAAAGACGTATCAAAAGGTTTCAAAGTTGAAACATGAAAAAGTAACTAACACAAATGACAAAAAAATTGAATGTGGAATTGCAGATATACATATTATATATTACACAAGTTCTCCACCTCAGTCTAATGTTTTATGAAGAAGGAAGTAAAGGTTATCATTGTGCATTTATACCCCTACCAATTAAGCTCTATACTCACCTCAATTACGTCATGCTCTTGGTGAAGATGTCTCTCCCAAAGATACAGATGCAAATGACGATGCCAATACACGAGCACTACTGGCCCCGTGATGGAAATTCCTGATTTTGTTAAGCTTCAGCTTACTATATAGCGACTTTACATTAAACAGGTGGAGTGCGTGTGTCAGAAGCTGTTTTGATTCTCCAAAGATTGCTAGATTTAGCGAGGAATGTATGTTACCCACAAAGTTATCACATTTGATACGGGTTGGGACATACAAATAAGAATGCCTTTAACAAGATGAACAAAAAGAAAAAGCCAGACAGGGTTCATCCTTCAATGTGGTTAGGTTCCACGAATGAAGAGCTTTGGGATTGTTTTTTAAGGGCAAAACAAGTTGATCTTCGTCAGTTGAGTTCACTGCACACTCGAGTCCTAAAAATGAAAAGAATGGTCTTAATTTTGTATTCACCAATAATAAACTTTATAATGATAACTACAGGAAATTATAAATTAGGGAAGCATACTTTCACAACCATGAGATACTCCATTAATAAACAAATAAAACGTTGCTGAAACTGGATATAAAAAATGCTACCTGTAGTAATTTGATAGAAGTTCAAAAGGGACTGTAAATCTTTTCGACCATGATAGTAAGCTCGGGTCGTTTTGTTTGCTATTAAAATTGAGGGGACGCTGTGAATTCCTTGTCTTGAAAACACACTGCATATATTACATGACACGGTTAGTTAGATATTAATACATACACAGTCTCTTACAAAAAAGAAGAAAAAATCAGGCACGTTTCGTATTCATTGCTAAGAAACTAGAGCCTGCAATTTTGACCAAATTCTTTACTAATGAGTAGGTTCGCGTTTTTTTTTATCTCTAAGGGTCGAACATATAGACTTAAAAACACTATCTCATTAAGTTATAATGAAAAAGGTGGGCCAAATGGGTCAAACAGGTCCACAGTCACCTAAAATGTTTTTATAATGCATAGAACCTCCTAAATCATTTTATTCAAAAAATTAAACTATCATTGTAATAATAATATATTTTGTAGTCACATTTGACACACAAACTCATTATAAAATAATATACAATTAAGTTATTTCACATTTTCAGACCAAACCTATATAATCTTCCTATAAATTTCTGTTACTAAGAAACAAAAACATTTGCTGCCTCCAGAAGCATTCCTGAAAATCAAGCGCACAGCAATATACATGTGCCTGATGATAATAAGCCTAAAAACTAAATGTCAAATGTAAGTAAGGATAGACAACCAACTAGTTCCATAAGGGAAACCTTGGATAAATATAGCCGCTGGTGACCGTTATGAGAATTTGCAGGTTGTGCAATACTAATAGCATTCCAACCCACGCCCAAAAGACACGCAGTTGGAAACATGTGGTGATCCTAAATGAGCAGCTGATTGTAGAAGCAGAATTAAATGCAATGACTTACGTTGGAAAGGCTGAAGATTCTTCAACTTTCACATGCTTGATTTGTGGATACATCGAAGCAAGAGCGTCAAATCTCGGCTGCACCTTCCTAGAGAAAGGACACCAGGATGCATAAAACAATATGGCCGTGTACGTATTCATCTGATAGGAGCTCAAAAACCTGTCAAGAGACTCCCCATCCATCTGCAGCAGGAAAATAATAAAAATAATTCACATTACGTACTTAAACCAGCTAATAAAAGAGGCTATTAGAAATTAATTCAGATGGATAAGCTAGTCAGTTATTACATGAATAATCAACAGTGTAAATGGTTTCAAACAGAAGCGGGCTACCAACATATAGATAAGAACAGATCGCTATGAGAGACTAGATTCCGATGTAAGTCAGTCAGCATGCACCTAATACCTTATAGAAATGAACATTTATCCTTCCTGTTTTACAAGGGAGATATAAGATACTTTAGTTTCACTGAAAGAAGGCGAATAAGCAATTCCTGTTACACTTGACATGACAGTAGTATTTACAAGCACGACACTAGAGGTCAAAATCCTTAACCAAGTTAACTAATCAAACAACTGGATAATGATAGTATACTCATTCATCGATTGTTTTGGGTAGGGGAAAAGACATGGAGTAAGTATCGTGCGGTCTTCTAGTTATTCTTAATCTAAAATTCTTAGTTCCCTTGTGAATTTCTTTCATCGATTGTTTTGAGTAGGGGACAAGACATGGAGTAAGTATCGTGCGGTCTTCTAGTTATTCTTAATCTAAAATTCTTAGTGAGTAAGTATCGTGCGCCTTCTTTCGTGCTTGTAAATACTACTTGACACAGTTTCACTTAAAAGACTGAAGTACAAAATTCTATACTTTCACTTAAAAAAGTTGATTAGGCTATTCATGTTACAATTTTGGGTGTCTGGACAAGACATTAGTATTAGACACGCTGTCACTAGTTGCCACCATACTCTAAATACTTAACTTATCCGAATAACAAAACATATTTGATAATACTAGTTGGATACCCGCGCACAGCGGCGGCGATAAATATAGTTATATAATAAATATAGTAAATGAATTGCTAACCCAACTCTCATCGCAATTCCCTACCCGCTTAGTGAATTCATTTCACAACACTCAAAATGTATATGTGTTAGTTGTATGTGTTTGTTTGGGTTTTCCGTATCTTTCCCGTGACATCATTATTCCCGCATATAAAAAGACTTTCACAATCTCTTTCCCGTCAAACACTTTCCAAAAGTAAATGATTTTAATAAATAAAGTTTGTGTTGATTGAAATAAAGGTTAAAGTTATAAAAATTTGAATCAAAATAAAATAAACTTACTAAAAATGTAAAAATTAAAAACTTATAAAAATATATCAAAATGGATGTTGAATTAAAGAGCACAAAATTTTAAAAAATATGGTGAAATTAGATCATAAAAAAATTAAACGAATTAAAAGATATTTAAATTTAAAAATAAAAGTGATTAATTAGTTAAGAATTGACATGTGTCAACTCATTTATTAGAGCTCCTTATTTTAGTTTGTTAGAGTTCCTCCCTTTTTGTTATTTTTTAGTTAGAGAAGTGACAAATGTCACTCAATGATTGGAGCTCATTATCTTAATTTTTGGTGGAGCCCACAACTTAAATGCTTTATATAGTAGTATAGATAGATTATAGCATATGTATTCTTATATATGTAAATTTGTACTTTAGAATATGAAACTACATGCAAGATGCAGACTATAATGACCTTATCTTAGCATTGTTGGGTAGCAAACCCCAACGTAGATAAATCCAGGCGTCAATGGGCCATCATTTAGTGATACAGTTGTGAAAAATTATCAATACAAGTAACGAAATCAATCATTTCCCACAAAGACGAAAACCTTGAAAATGGTTTTATCTAGTGTCAGCTATGGTAAAAAAAATCCCATAATATTTGTTTGAACTCAGTATCTGCAGTTCTGCACCAAACCGAAAATCTAGGAAAAAGATATCGGTATCTGCACTAAAATGGTGCGACTCTCCTGACAAACGACACACGGTTTGTGGTTCAAACTTAATTACAAACAACCTTATCTTTAACTATTTCTTACAAATGCGACAACCTTGAGACGGTTTCACCTATCTCCGCCAAAGCATGTCTCTTACTTTGTCTATCAATGTTCAACACATTCCAATTATGTCGGTTATGTATCTGCCCTAAAACTAAGGGGGTGTTTGTTTAAGCTTATTTATGGGATTATTTGTTTTCTGCATATATTTTATAAGCTCGTGTTTTTTGGCTTACTTTGAAACTAAGAAAATGAGGCTTATGAACGCATACCAATCATAAGCCCTACCTAGAAAAAAGATTTAGGTATCTTGGGTTTTCCCAACGTTCCAACTTAAAACTTAAGCAACCATCCGAAAACTCGAAAACCCGCAACTCTCAAATTCTAAGCCTGATAGCCTCAACGCATTAATCTACCTCATACAAATACACATACATATGAAAATAAACCAAAACAATATATAAATAACAAAAATAAAATAATAAAATAATAAATTAAAAATAAAATAAAATAAAATAAAAACCTCGATTGGTATAGAAGAAGACGTAATAACATTAGGACATTGAAGCTTTAAATCGTAAACAAAGGTATTAATCTCAGGATAACAAATCAATGATGATGAAGAAGCTAATGAACCCGAAAACATAACAATAAAGAACATCAAAAAATATAAATTCTTTGATGACGTCATCTATCTATCAAGAACAGTGATTCTTGTTGTTTGGTTGGTTGGCTGGTTATGAATTTGAATGAGATCTGTTGTTATTCAAGGAATTGGGTTATTTGGAGTATTTTTATTTGTTATTCGTGCTATTAATTTGATGATGATTGGGGAAACGAATAGTGTTATCATACACCGGGGAAAGTTGGATTACCTTTTCCTCTTTTTAAAGCACATTTATTAAAAATACACTCCTAAACTCATCAAAATAATCGCTGGCGCGAAAATTGAGAAAACCATTGCCGTGAGTTCAAACTTTGGGGTTTTAGGTCAATTCGTCCTTGACCTGCATAATGCTCACGTCAATGTCCGTTATATGTCAAAAATCTCGTTATCCGATTTGTTTTGAGGATATACTCGTCTTTTAACTGTGACGAAAGTTTCTCTCTCTCTCGATGTACTATGTAGCAGACGTCTAATCAATTTTCCCGCCATTATGTCTAATATAACTAAGATGTGTACTCATTGGTCATCCCCAACTTTGTTTTGGAAGCCTACCCAAAAACCCTAATGCAATGTCACTCATGAAATCTAATAATCTAAGTAAAAAATTAACAAGCACCAACCTTGGATTTACTCTTTGGCAAATTAGAGAACAATTTTTCTTTGATGACCATGAGATAGAACAAAACTCTGCAATCAGGAGATATGGTAAGTGTTTTTTGGTGATAATCATTTATTTTGATATGTTTGTACGATTGTTTAAGGTATTTTCATTTTAGGTAAGATAATCGTAACAATGTTTCGGTATGTGTTTCAACAGTTGGTCGATCGGGTTCATTTAGCATGAGGTTTCATCACAATGGTACATTCAAAAACTGGCCAAGGAGAATATACGGATGTAAGGAATGTCAAGTTGATTATGTTGATAACTGGATGCTCTCATGACCGAAATCGGTTATGCTAAAGGACAAACCAATTACTACTATTTTGTTAAGCTTTGTAGTACATTGGACGATGGCTTGTTTAGTTTTTGTGAAGCTTTAAATCTTGAGTTGTTGAAAGACATTGTCAAATACCATAAGTTGATAGATGTTTATGGTGAAATAGGTAAGACAAGATTAGAGTTGTCTGAAATATCCCCACAGTCTATTAAGACCGTATTTTGGGAGATGGATGAACAAAGTAGAAAAGTAGCTAGTGATGCTATCAAATCGTGTTGTAGGCGATTGGTTTTAGATGACCTTGATAATAAGCATGTACTAGAGCTTTTATGCAACTAACACAACTATCTACTGACGTCAATAGTATTGGGGAATCTAGCCAGTTGCCAAACATTGAGCCTATTTTTTCAACCATTGACATGTCCTTTGCCAACCAACATGTTGCTAACAGTGATCATGCATTAGTACTTATTGATGAGGACAATATTATTCAAGAGCCTGATAATTTTGAGGTTAATCTGTTTTGAGTGACTCGGGATAAGTAGTTAGAGAACGTAGGAAGAGCACTTGTTGATTGCAATAACAGGTTTGAGGAGCCTGATGTTAATGTCACTCTGTTCCAAGTGACTCAGGATAAGCAGTTAGAGAAAGTAGGAAGACCACATGTTGATAGCAATAACAAGGAAGAGGGTTCGATGTTGATGTCACTTTGTTCCAGTGACTCGGACTAGACTTAGGCAATGTATGTGATGACTCGATTACGGCAAATAAAGAGAATAATTGTCGGAGAATGATGTACAACTTGCTTTGGTCCAAGGAGTCAAAGTCTGAGAGTTAGGCAATGCAGAACATCTACTAATATAAGTGATGACATGAATTTTGTAGCATATTGGTTTCCATAAACACACAAACACAGAATCACAAGGTCGAATGAGGTTTGTTCTAGAGAGAGAAAGTGGAGAGAAATGGGAACTTCTAGTGAGAGAAAGTAAATGATATATTATGAAGCTCCCCTTTCTAGGCAAAGGGTATTTATAGTGTGTTACATGAAACGCCTCCTACGGGCTGTGGATCAGGCATACAGTGGGTAAAGACTTGTCCATCCTCTACGGTGTTACTTAACTAACTACTAACTATCACTAAATGACTACGACTACGAGCTATCTAACGAATACATATACTTGATGTTACCGAGTCTTTAACTACCGGTTTTTCTAAATCCTAACAATCTCCCCCTAAGGGAGGTCACCTCAATTACAAACAGATATTACATTTCGATGTTATTGAATTCTTGCTTAAGTTCTTTGCTTTGTAGCTCGTAGCCTTTGATTCTTCATATTCTGCATGTGTTGTATTTCAAGTGGAGGTCTTTAATTGATCCACGGATTGTTTGTTCTTTGAGCCTTCTTAGAGATCATCAACTACAACAAATCTCTTGACTCATCCTTTGTGTTGCCTTCATGTGAAGTTGTGACTTTTGGACTGTCACAATTCTCAAATTCCGGTCATTTCTTAAATTAAATATGCATCATATTAGTTCATTCATGGCATTTCATTTCACATTTAACGCGTAATTTTTATATTTAATAAACGTTATCGCGTGAGTTATTATTTAAATATTTAATCCGTTACTTTCAAAATGATCCGATATATTTTTAAACTTACATTTAGTTTATAAAACTATATTTTGACTTTACCTAGTGTTTTAAATTTATTTGGTATATAAATCGTTAAATTTTCATTATTCGACGTTTTCTTAAAAACTATCGATAATTATTTTATCACTCAAATTTTACAAGGAATGTATTTTTACAATTTTTATTACCTCATTACACTCTACTTTGATCTATTAAAAATGACTTTCACCTAAAATTTCCTTAAATGCACTAAAGTATATTAAATCTTACAAGTTATCTTCACTTATACATTATACTTACATTTTTTATTTATACACATGATTTAAAAGAAAAAAGAAAAAAAAATATATAATATCTTGATATCCCTCCCCCTTGGACGACAAGGGGAGGGTTAGCATTAATTTGAAGCATGGTCTTGATTGTATTGATTCTTACACATTACATAAAGTCTTACATTTTCATTTTTCTCATCTCATTCAAATAATTCACTAGAGTTAGTAGCAAAGTTTCCTCTTGGTCTTTTTTTCTCCATGACCGGTTCTTCAAGAGCTCTCCAAGGATCATCATTTTTTTCTCTCAAGCACAAGCATTAACAATCTAGATCACACTCTTTATTAGGTTTGAAATAAAACCAAGAGTGTTTAGGTTTAACCTTGTTACTTGACCTCATCATATTCACTTGTAAGCATGTTTCTATCATTTTCATGTTTCTCTTCATTTCATATGTATCTTTTCATTTTGGAGCAACATGCAAGACATATGTGATTTATACCATTTTACTTGATTTTAGAGTTATATATATATTATGGTCATCCTATAATTATCCCTTTGGTATTCATTGGTCTTGATGGTGATTAGGAACCCATGACACCCTAAGAAGGTGTATGGTAGGATTAGATTAGCTTTGGAGTTGATTTGAAGGGATTAGAATAGGTTTTGTCCGAGAAAAACTATTTTCGATAACTATAAAATAGGTTCTGTCCTTGTTTTAATTTTCTGGAAAACCGACAAGAGGCACGACTTTTGGCCATGATATTTAGAAAATATACTTTAAAACGAATCCGTGGCGCTTGAACGGATTAAAGCGGAGTTATAACGAAGAAGTTATGGATTTTACAAGTTTGACGAAAAATATACTTTTCGAAATTTCGACTTGCTTTTTTACTTTGTCCGGGTCAAAACGAGCCTTAAGCTTCACAAATTATTTCGACTTATCAAAATATATTAGTATACTTTGATACGAAGCTAAGGACGTATTATACGTGAAAACGGTTTGAAACGACAAAGATATACACGTTTTCATAAACTTGCCGTAACTATTATTTTACGAAAACTATATTATTTCTACGACACAAGTGTTACGGTGGTATAACGTCCATGTTGAGGGTTGTTTTAACCATGATGCAAAACTTTTGGAGCGAATTGTCTTCTAATAAAATCAAGTTCACCAAGCATATTTTTCAATACAATTAGTTTGTTTGTATAGCGGAGTTGTAATAAATTATTTACGGATGTTCAAACTTGGCGAAACTCATTTTTTACACCACAATTAGCCAAAATCACTATCTTTAACCCTTATTATCTCTATGTTCGAGACCTTTTGACGAAAACTCTGAATCGAAACTTCTAGATTTCGATACAAACTTTCCAAAACCGTCGAGTTCGTTCTCTAACGTTTGGCGTACACCATTTCGACTAGTTTTCCAAAGCCATTTTATCACTTTCATGAAAATTCCGGCGACATTGTTTTGCGACGAAAGTGATAATTTCACTATAAATCATTATAAAACCATTGTAGGATGACATTTTGACGTAAAAACTTGTAAAGTGATTTTGAAGGGTCAAGGCGTCAAAAGAGTATTTTTCGACGATAAGTTATATTATTTTCAAAACTACGCAAATGGTATAATTAGCCTCGAAATGCATGCATAACATCACATTGCAACTCATTACATATCATATCATTCGTAATAGGTCCGGTTAAAGCATCACATTATACCTCGGTGTACTCACTCTTGTCATCACACCGCTTACCAAGTGAGTAATCACAACCCCCTTTTCCGTTTTTACTATATTTTGGGGCGAAATGCATGAACCTTTCTTGAGCTAAATTGTTTACTACTTTTATTAACTAGTTTGACTAGAACTTGTGAACTCGAATCAAATCCTTAAACTTAATTACTGAACCTATTACTTATTTGAACTTATTGAACCGTACATGCTATGACCCTAAAAGTCTCGCCTTATTGGTGGAGCGTACAAAGTCTCCTGTTCGAGCATCACTATAAAGTCTCCCATGTTCGAGCATCAACTTAAAGCCTCCCGGTCCGGAGCAAAATGTCTCCCTATGGGAACAGAGCATTTTCAATTTAAGTCTCCATGTTCGGAGCGTTGCAAAGTCTCCCATGTTGAGCATCACTATAAAGTCTCGCCTTATTGGTGGAGCGTTCTCAATAATTCTCGCCTAGGTGGTCGAGTGACAAAGGAGTCTCCTTGTTGGGCGGTGCAAAGTCTCTCCATGTTGGAGCATCCACGAATGATTATATACGTGGTGCAATATTGTGAACTATTATGACCGTTTATACTTGACTTTTAGACATACTACTTTTGGCGGTGGGTTGTGAACACACGGGTTGCAAGTTTTGTATGGGCGGAACTTGGGCGAGGTGGATTTACAATGCCTTTGCTTTATGGACCATTTTCGTCGATCGAAAGCTTTGAATATTTCTTACGAGTTTTCTTATTTTGCTAAGCGTGTTTACTCACCAACTATTTTCATAGTTGACCCGTTTTCTCTCATGCATTTCGGTGATCGTTAGTAAGCTTTTTCTACCGGGTCTTGCATAATGAAGTTTTCACATGTTACTACAAATCATTATGTAATAGAACGAAATATTTTGGGAACTAAACTTGTAATATATTTGCCGATGACGGCTAAACTAGTATTGTAATGGTGTACTATTTCTTTTAAATATTAATGTTGGTATGTTCTATTATCTTGTGCTTATGTTCCCTTCCGTTACACCTCGTGTTTCCGCCTCCGGCGAGGGTGTGACATGGACCGACATGCTCACAGTTTTGGATCATGATATCTTCTTATCAGAGTAGCGGAAGCTTTGTTGATTCATGATATTTGCATCAACGTAGCAGAAGCATGGTTTGAAAATATTAGAGCCAGGTTATGAAGATATGCACTTATCATGATTTCTTTAGATGTGAGTGTGATATGTGAGCATGCGATAATGGATTGACTCCTCAATTACGATCACCGAATCTGTCGGTGTCCTATGAAACAACAGTTAGCAATAAAGCGCAAGAAAGTGTCTTTGATCACTTTCGTTAAATGGGGTTGCAAGAACCACGGTTCCCATTGATCGATATAAATCTCGCTCGTGATCGGTCGAATTCGAAGAATCTCCTTGATAGGGTTTCGCGACTAATCAAGCCGTTCTCAAACCGAAGCGTCTCAAAGAAGACAAGACGGAGTGAGTGAACCAAATAATTGAGATTCACCGATTGATGAAAATGATTTGAAAAACAATCGAGTATTGCTCAATAGAACGAGTTTTGCAATACAACGAAGGTTTTACGGAAAACATCAATTGTCAATCATAAATACCCTTTTATTTTGAAATGTTAATACACAGTCGATGTACTAGAGAAAATAGTTGTTGAGCACAACAACCGGTTTTTCAAAGGTATCCGCCAATCCATTTCCTGGACCAAGGTTAATTCAAAATGTGAATCACCCCATCGTTTCTATCCAGTTGTCACAAGTTTGATCTTTTGAGAAGATCTCACATGTCACCCACCAAGAGCTTGTTTGATGTTGCCTCTAGAAGGATTTCCATCTTCATCGTGAATACTTTACATATCACTCGGATGTTCTGGCAATACCACAAGGATAATGCGTAGGACTCTCAAAATATATATTCTTACTTTCCACATTGTGTGAAACAGTAAGTCTTCAGTAATTGTGTGTCCTAACGAGATTTATTGATGATCTCCTGGCTCTAGACTCTTATTGTGCACTTTTGTTTCCTATTTGGAGACTAGGAGATGGTCTCTTTCTTCAATATCAACAATCTCTAAGAAAGTCGATAGATTATGTAGGTTCCCGTGAGAATGAAACAAGTCCTTTTAAGAGGAACTTGAGTAGCTTGGGAAGTTTAGTGCGGTCGTCATTGGGTCCATGACGTCTTGTCTTCAATACCAAGTTACCTTAGTAACCACCGGTAGCATATGAATTAAACCCGGTTTACTTCTAAGGTTGAATTGTTGGAGGCTATTTCTTTTCACCCTTTTCTCATTTCATTTCTTTTCATTCTTCAACCCCATCGGTGCTTATCGAGACTTTATTACTAGAACCTTGTTGGGTTTATTCCGGTTCTAGCTCTATCTCGATCGAACTCTTCCCATATTCTCACTTTTCTCTTTTTTCATCATACCTAAGGACTTCTACACTATCTAGTGGATTGTCCTCGGTAGATCCTCTCGTTACGGCGGGATCGTGGGAGCGAATACCTAACCTTACCATCCTTATAACTCCAATGCATAAAGTAAATTGGTGGGTCTTTTGGTATTGTTCTTTCCGCCGAAACCAATTGAAAACCATTTGTAAATCAATCAAGGTACTTGTGATATAAAATCAAAGTATTTTGTACCTTAATTGTTTTGGCACATGGAGAAAGAGACCAATGAAAGTTAGATTTGAATAAAGCTCCAAATCTTGATAACGTTTTCTAAAGTGATCATCATCACTCCCCGATCAATACTAGTATTTAAATACTTTGGATAAAACATTTTGGGAGGATGTAGTTTTCTTTTAATTTCTCCCCTCAATATGTGCATTGAGATTCGTAACACCTCCAATTTCGTGATACGCAGCTGAATTCAAACTGGTGTTACTGGCACAACAAATATAATAATAGAAAACGACTCTAATGGAGTCGTTTAAAGATTTATCATTCGATTTATATAAATATCGAGTTTAAAAAATGAGGTCCCGATGGTTCCAAGTTTACAAAATACATTAAATGATCAATACTAGTATTTAAATACCTCACACGTGATACTTGAGCCCGCTTTGTTTGATACTTACGCCTCAATATCGTTGTGATACTTGAGCCCGCTTTTGTTTGATACTACCGCCTCAATACGCTTGTGATACTTGAGCCCGCTTTTGTTTGATACGGCCGCCCAAGTATATGATACTCGAGCCCGCTTTTGTTTGATACTTAACATTTGGTTTGATACAATTATATATGCACATAATTATATAAATGCATTTGTAAAACAATTAAATAATAGAAAGTGGGGCTATGAACTCACCTCAAAGTAAATGATAGCAAATGTATAATGAGAATGATGGATATGCCGTGAGAACTTCACGAGCAACCTAGAATAGGATGTTGCGACTTAGGTTTGAAATAATGATGCGAAAGAAATAACAAAACTATATACGTCTCTATATTGATCGTGATGTAGTATTTGTATGTTTGTTTATAGAAATGGTTTTAGTTTGTATAACTCGTGAACCGTTCGGGCCATCACAATTCGTGAGGTCATGCAAGAACGCTCGAGGAGCTAGGACACTTTAAGTCGTAAATCCAAAGAACTCGTCGATACATTTTACTCAAATGAAACCCTACATGAAGCTCCTACTATTGTAGCACTTAATACGTAAAACATGTATTTTAATTACTTGATTCTATGATATATTAAGAGTTTATAAATACAATAAATAAACTAACAAAGTTTATAAGTATTTATATAAGTTTGAGTTTTATAAATACTTACCTTAATATAGAATGCCCGGAAAAAGAAATATAAGCGGAGCTCGACGAATTTGCAATCTTGAAACCCGAGGCTATTAGAAGATTATAACAACGCCTTCTTGAGAACTCAAGAATAAATGAAGATTATAACAACGTCTTTTGGAGACTTGAAGTTATTTGAAGATTATAACGACTCTTTCTTGAAAACTTCCAAGAACGAAGATCAAACGCTAGTTTTTCTTCAAGAACCTTTTCTAAAAAATGTAAAAGTGTCAAAACATATTAGAAACAGTCAGGTGAATCGTTAAGCACTGTAAGTAGAATTGTTTAAAACGTAAGTTTAGTTTTGTTCGCTACTGGGCTTATTTGGTAATATTAAAAATAATAAATCTTAAAAATTCTCAAATTAATCATGAGTGATCTAAAATTTATCCGATGCGAGGAAAATTTTCGAGTTGATTTTCGTTATCGTGATGTTTAAGCGGTGGACCGTCTAAAACGAAACTTTAAAACGATGTTTACTTAATAACTTTTAGAAAATGATCTAACGATGGTCGAACTCTCGTGTTATTACTAAAATAATTTATCTTACGAGAATGTGGATTAAAAATTTTACGGGATGAATAGTGAAAGTGAATAGTAAATGTGAATAGTAAATTTTCAAAATATGAAAAGTAACCCAAAAAATGCGCTGTTGTTACAGCCTCACCACTTAATAGGAATTCAATTCAATGTGTGTTACTAATGTTGAAGTGTCTAGGAAAATATATTTATAAGATAATTTTTAGAGACTATTGTATAACTTACAATATCGAGATTTGAGACCATTGTGCAACTCACAATGTCTGAGAAAGGATGGAGAGATCATTGTGTAACCCACAATGTCTTGAGAAATAAATGAGACCACCGAGATTTAGTTTCCGAGAATGTAATGAGACCACCGAGGATTTTGTCCGAGAATGTAATAGAGACCATTGTGAGGATTTACAAAGGTTCCGAGAATGTAATAGAGACCATTGTATCTCACAATGTCTAGGAAGTAGGAAAGACCATTGTAATCGCCACAATGTCTTGGATAAAGTTTCGTAATCCTAAAAAGCACGAGTAGATGCATGATCGGGAGATTAGGAAAATATGATTATGCCGTAATGCCTTAGAATAAGCATACAGATATGTTTAGTACATTTTTATGATTGAAATTATGTCAAGTGTATATATCAATATACTAGTATGTTTATATAGCTTAAAAAGCCTAAAAGTCACATAATCGTCTGCGGAGGATGGAAGGCACGGAGAACGAAGGCTATAAAATGTTTTTGCTTGTAAAAGTAATTATAGTTTAAGTATCAATTAGACCCGCTTTCTATAAGCGTGGCTCGATACCAATCAAACACCCCAATTTCGTGATACGCAGTGAATTCAAACCGGGTGTTACCATGGCACAACAAATATAATAATAGAAAACGTACTCTAATGGAGTCGTTTTAAAAGATTTATCATTCGATTTATATAAATATCGAGTTTACAAAAATGAGGTCCCGAGATGGTTCCAAGTTTACAAAATACATTAAATGGGTTTTCGATACTAGTATTTAAATACTTTGGATAAAACATTTTGGGAGGATGTAGTTTTCTTTAATTTCTCCCTCAATATGTGCATTGAGATTCGAAAGAGTTTTGCACATATTGGAGAGATCCTGCACATTGAGATAAATTAATCACATTTCAATCCTTTTTGGTTTAAAATAGATGCTCCCCCTTAACATGTGCATGGAAAATTTGAAATCGTTTGGCACATGTAGGAGGGAGTGCATGTTATTGTATTTCTAAAACCACTTGTCTAATTATCAGTTTATTTCTAATTTAAATCACAAATTCTCCTCCGATCACAATTTTCAAACCCTTTGAGATTTGTGATCCCAATTGATTCAAATTATTTTTGAAAGCTTTTGAGGAGAAATGTGACTTGCTTATAAACCCGTTAACTGATAAGGATCGATTTTGAAACTTTGATCTTCATTGATTAAACATGCTCGTGTACCATTTGAAATGAAAACACAACATAAGCCTTGGTCTTGATCCAATTGTGGATAAAATGTTCTTTTGATTAATCGAATATAGACCTTGCTCCTTTTAGTGCTAAATGTTTGAAAAATAACATTTTGGATTGTTTGAAATCGTTCTCCTCTCAATCAATGACGAAGTTGTTGATTGAGTGATAGAGATTTTGACAAATGATAAGTCCATATGATTTTCAAAATTAATTCCAAGTTATTTCAAAGCAATTTTGTTTTCATTAGAAGACAAACATTTATCTTTATAGGAAAAATATTTGTGAGGAAGCATTTGTCTTTTGGCGACAAATGTTCCTTATGAACTTTGGTTTTAGGAATGATCATGAGACTTTAAAATTGATTTAGCATGGCTCTATCCTTTCTTTAAAAACGGGTTACTTCGATATGACAATAAACCAATATTTGAAGCTCGGGTTATCGCCTCGAAATGACAAGAAGCCAATTGATTGTTTAAGGCATGTTTTGAAAACATTTGAACTTCGCTCGAACTTCATCTAAACTCCCATGCCATTATTGAATGACATTTCTAAGACCGTAGATGTTATCGATGCTAGAAGACATGCCTTGAAAAACTATTTTTTTCTTTTGGAATTTTTGATTTTTCAATTTTTATGGATTTTGAAGATTTTATATTTTTCTATTTTCTTTTGATGGTTTTGTATTTTTGTATTTTGCATTTTGATAAAAATATTTATTTAAGAGTAATATAGTTTAAGAAGATGATGATACGAGTACCGATATAAGGATATCGATCAACACGTAGAAGACAATAATCAACATCTCTTAAACGCTCACCACCAAAGCATTCGAGGCTCCAAAAATCGCCGAAATTGAGCCTTTAAATGCGAATCTTTGGTAGCTTCCCCAAACCGACAATCTTCGCCTTAAGACCATTTCTCCCAAGTAGTGAAACAAACGGTTTTATTGTATGAAGCTCAAGAACCCGAAAAACGACAACGCCGAGTAACAAGTTTAAACATCGATCATCTCTCGGTTATTAAACCCCGAATAAATGATTAAGCCCGATCACATGAACTCGTTGTGCATCCCGATGTACACATAACTCTTCGATGTTGAGCAGCTTGTCTATTTAGGGAATAATATATCAACATCTTCATTTCACCAAATGCATTCCAATTATCTTATGTATAACCAATCACCCAAGATGTACACATGTACCCAAAGCAAGAGTAGAGATGATGACATCCAAGTAACATGTTGAGTCATCGATCATCTCTTCGGATGTCAAACCAAGTATCCGATTAAGCTCGATCATGAACATGTTGTGTGATAAGGATTTAAACGTACACTTTTGGCGGGTCATTTAAGCCCTTAATCGACCACTTTATATCCGCTATCGCTTAATTTCGTTCCTTTTCACTTTTTAGGTCTCTTGGAAGCAAAATGGAATGATGCTTATTTGGACGAAAATGAGTGAATACATGAAGAAAATGGCAAAGTCAAGATCGAAGCCACTCAATCATTGAATTGAAGTCGATGCGTCCCAACCAATGGGCGATGATTTGACAAAGAATACACGCGACGGCTCAAGAGACTTTTTGCTCATAACACCGACGGCGCCGAGGCTTTGAAGAGGAAGGGTGTCACTAAGACTTTTCATCTCGTACGACCTAGATCCGTAATCGACGACGCCCTCATCGAAGCCCGACGCGCCACAACTACAACGTGACGCCGCCCCATCGATAACTTGGCCAAGACGAAACCCTAATGACGGTGATCCGACGGCGTCCCACTTATAAGGCGACGCCGTCGCAAGTGTAAATCTATATATAGAATTCGATTTTCAAGATTTTAAGAGGTAGACTTGTGGAGTAAAACCCTAAACGCTTGTAGTCCGACTTCAAGATCTTAGGTCCCAAACCCTATTTTACACATCAAGATAAGTGTTTTAATACATTAGTATCATTATGTCTTCCATTGAATGTGTGTATGCTTGCTTGTTTAACATGTCCGCTAAATTTCTTGTGTGTTTGCTTAGATCTATGAAACGTAGTTTTTAATTATTGATTGGTTGTCTCTTATCTTAATTGTAAATGGCTTAGGAGTGCACTAGGCTATCGTTGTGTTTAAATGCTTGATTAATCTTTGTGAACATTAGTTTATGAATCATTTAGCGGATTTCGTAGTCTAAACATCCAAAGATAACCTTAAAGTTAGTTTATGAATCATCTAGAGGACTTCGTAGACAATAACCTAAAGGTATTCTTAAAGAGTTAGGGCATAAGCATTCCCTACGACTTTAGAAAATACAACGCGTTAAGAATAAAGATGTGACAATTCAACCAACAATAAAAGATAACTTGGGAGTAATAGTATCTAGGTAAGCACATTTTTAATAATCATACGAGCACACAATAAAAAAGACATAGCTACCCATAGTATTAGATAATTAAAATAGTAGAAGTAATCGGTAGAAGTACCACCCTCAAACCAATTGCACCGAGATTTTACCCTTAGCTTTCTAAAAAAATATATAAAAGATAAAAAAAGAATCATCCTCAACCCCACCTTAGCGTAATACACTTCTTGCTAGCATTCTTATTCTCTAGAGAACGATATCAATACTCGAGGCTTACCCAATACTACACTACAACGATTAGGTTCACTACCTAGGGTGTTGAAAAACTTGCTCGACGAAAATGAAGTTCCTTTGACCCCGAACGCGCTTCGTATGCGCATCAATTTTTTGGCGCCGCTACCGGGGAATAGAATAGCTAGTTAGATCTTTATCTCGTTTAGGTTCCCTCGCTTGATTCCTATCAAGTGAGTTTTTTTCTCTTTTAATTAGCTTCCTTGTAGTCTATCTCCCTTCTTTGTGTTTGTGTTCGTGAAACCCTTTTCATTTGTCGCTATGTGATGTGTTCGTTTTCGTACAAGATATATTTTCCGAAGAAATACAAAGGTATGTATTTCCCGAGTCGTTTTCCCAACGAGGGATGAATGGAGTTTAACAACTCACGTCGCGTGATTCGGGATTCGAATTAGTAAAAGGGTATTAGAGTGATTTCTAATCTATGATGCAAGGTATATTAAGGGAAAGCAATTAAAACTACTGGATCTATGATGCAAACAAGTAAATACGACTAAACATGCAAACGATAACTAAAAACGTGTAAAACATAATTAATAAAACGCGAATTAAAATGCAAACAAAACTAATTTAACCCATGAAAATGAACTAATATTTTTCTTCAGCTAAGAATGATATTTGAAATTTATTTGAAATTTAAAACCAATTTTTGGGTTTTTATTGATTTATTTGGAATTAAAACTAATTTTGAACATTTAAAATAGATTTAAAATGCTAAAATTATGAAAACATGCAAGAAAATTACAAAACTAATTTAAAAAATCAAAATTAGCTAAAAAGAATTTTCAAAACTGAATAACATTTTTCTGACTTTTTCTCTAATTATTATAAATTTAAAACTATTTAAAATTAATTAAATTGCTATAAAATACTATTTAAACTATGAAAAATATGGAAAAATAATTTTTATGACTTTTTTGAATTATCTAAACCTAATAAAATTGAAAATGCATTTTTCCAACATTTTCCGATTTATTTGAATTAAATGCTAATTAAAAATGCTTAAAATGAATTTAAATGCGTAAAAATAGCAAAAGAGCAAGGAAAAATATGAAAATTCCATAAAATTATAAAATAATACTGAAGCAAGGAAAAATAATGAAATAACTTTTGATTGCAAGATCTATGATTTGGGCATGAACTTAAATGGAAAAGCTAAATTGAAATAAGCTATAAGCACCTAAAAGCAACCATAAGCTACCAAGGGATCCAATAAGCTAAGCTAACCTAAAATAGACCTAATGCAACTAAATGGATCAAATAAGCTCAAACTTTAAGAAAATAAGCACACGAACAACTTCTAGTTTTAAATTCCAAACGGCCCTGAACAACCTACTTTAAGCCTAAATTAAGCTAGCTTATAAAAATCACAAAAATAAACTAAAATTACCTAGTAAACAACCACCAATCAAAGTTCTAGAATCCAAAATTTCAGCTTAAGAGGACCTAAGATGATGAAATTAAAAATCAATAATTGGAGCTGATTAGGACAAAAATAAAACTGATGCAGCAGCTAAGGGATACTAAAGGAACAAATGGCAGCTTTTAAAGGCTAAGTAAGATATCTTAATAAGCAAAGTAGGGTGTCTAAAAAGCTAAAAGGAAATCTAAATATAACTAATCATATTGAACTAACAACTTTTAATCTTAAACTACTCAAATGAGAACTAAAGAAATCATGCAGTAGCAGTAGCTAAAATGGAAACTTAGCCAGATTATTAGGCCAAATAAGCAATTAAAATAAGCACTAAAAACCTATCTATGATCACACAATTAAAGTATATAATCTGAACTAACTAAAGAAGCAATAAACAAACAAATACATCAACCTATAAGCGTAAAAATAAGCTAATGAGAAAACTTAACTAGCGCAGTAATCGATGATGCATGGTGGTACTATCAAACCACATTACCAACTTCAAGGCAAGGTGTAACATATTGGATTTCACAAACACACAAACAATCACAAATATGGTTCGAATAAGATAGAGTTTTAGAGAGAAAGTGGAGGATGGGAGCCTTTCTAGAGAGAAAGTGAAAGAAAACATAGAAGGTTAGATTAAGTGAAGGTCCAACCTCACTTGGGAGGTAGAGGTATTTATAGTTACATACACACGCCCTCCTAACGGATCGTGGATCGCATACAAAGGTAAAGACGCCGTCCTTCCTCCACGGTGTTGCACTAAACTATTCTACGCTACTAATTAACTATTTAACTACTAAACAACGAATAACTACAAGTCTACGAGCTAACATATGCTAGACTATAATTGGGGTGACCGACACTTTAACATGGAATTTCCAATTCCTAACAATCTCCCCCTAAGGGAGGTCACCCCATGAAATACATTTTGCATCCTAGCATTCTATCTTTGTCATTAGTTCTGAGCTCGTAGACTTCAATTCTTCAAGTTCCGCAATCTTTGTGCTTTAGTAGCGATTATTCAAAGTCCGATTATTTTGTACTTTCAGTGGAGGTATTTGAACTGATCCACATCATTGATGATCTTCGAGCTTTCAATGAGATCATCAGCCACAATAAATCTCTCTGGATCATCCATAGTTGTGTCGCCTTCATGTGATATTGTGACTTTTGGACCGACATGCTCACACTTTTGAATCTTGACATCTTTTCATCAGAGTAGCGAAGCTTTTATCGTTCATGATATTTGCAGTCAGAAAGGTACATAGTATAGAAATATCGAGCCGTGTTATGTAGATAAGCACAAGTCATGATTTCTTCAATTAAGTGATGTCGTGAGCATGCGGATTGGATTGACTCTCAATTCGATCACCGCAACCGTCCAAATGTACCGCAAACAACAGTTAGCAATAAAACACACGAAAGTGTCTTTGATCACTTTCGTTGAATTGATGTACACGCCCACGGTTCCCCGTTGATCAGTACAAGTACTGCCTGTGATTAGGTATGTTGGAATCACTCCTAAACCCAAATCAAGTGTTAGTATTTCATATGTAATAGGTAGCTTAATTATGGCCTTTATGTTTGTTATTAGCCTTAAGCTTATGTAGAAGGCCCATGAGCTTAGGCCCAAGCCCATAGGAGAAAGAAAGGGACTAGGAGTGTTGCCCTAGCTTCCCTCCTATAAATACTATGTAATAACCCTCACTTGAGGGTTGGTTGTTCAATTTATTTCTTTCACTCACATCTCTACGCATAACCGTATTATTACTTAGTGTGTGTTTGTTTATTGTTCAACCGACTCTATCTCTTCTCTATTTCTTTCATTGATGCTTGTGTTGTAAAACTAGTGACCTAACAGTGGTATCAATCGCCTACTAGTCAGCGTGAATCGTTATTGCTTTTGAAGTGGGTTTTGGTCCCACGCGTAAAGCTAACGAGATACTTTGGTTCGCTTAAAACACGCTTTTTACACTTTTAATCCAAGATTCTTGTACTTTCAATGTTTTAAGGTGTTAAAATATCTGCTTTTGGCAAAAGTTTCAAACTTTATGTGGATCATAGTTTTTAAGCTTGTTTTTGTTTTAGGGTTTCATCCTACGCGAATCGCTTTTTATGCTTTGATCATCAAATTTCACACTTTGGTAGTATTGGTAGTAGCTATTTCATCACACAAAACCGGTTTAGAAACATCTTTGGGCAAAATCACTTTACGAGTAACTTTATCCTTGGTTTGATCTTGGGCCAGGGTTTACTCCGTGTTTTCTTGCTTGGATAAGCCTCGAAAATACGTCGACTTTGGATATCTTTGCACCGTGATAGTGTAAAGATCATTTGGGCAAAACCAAAATTACGCATAAGCATAAAGCTTACACGTAGAAAATCCTACGATAAGATTTATCTTACGCTAAGCTTAGTCTTACGCTTAATCCACGCCTAAGGTAATTTCACGCCTAACTTCTTGTTTTACGATAACTTTAGTGCTTTTTCCATACTTACGCCAGAAAGCTAATTCTACGCCAGAACTCTTGTTGTTACATTGCAGTAACTTTGGTGTTTTTACGCATAAGTGCTACTTGCTTTATTGTGATTTCTACGCCTAAGGACACTTCATCAATTAAGGTTCATTCGACTACAAAGATCCATTTTATAACACAAGTTTATCAACATGTCACAACCACCATACTCTAACTATTTCCTTACACTTATACTCAACGACAACAACAATTAAGTCCACAACATCAACAATGGAATCAACAATTTAGCAACAACAATTTAATCAACAACATACTCCACAACTTGTCGCAATTCCACAACCTCAAATGGTTCAACCACCACCAAGTCTTCAAGTACAACCCTACACAAACGAATTCAATCAACATCCATCAAGGAACACTATGAAGGAACCCACTTGGTTTGCAAAGATGTGTGAAGCTTTAAGCACCAACAATCAATTCATGAGGTCGGATCACTGATAGACCTCCAATGCTCACTCCAGAAACTACGATCAATGGATGATAAGGTTCTTTAGGTTTTGTGATCCAAGAAGCCACATGGAAAGTTCTTAAAGAAGGTTATCTTGAAGGTCCATTTCGGATGCCTAATGTCATTGTGCCCGAGATCCAAATGCTAATCCACCAAGAGATGAACAAACGAACATTGCTACATCAAGCAGCACTTGAATCCGTAAGAACTTCTACACTATGAAGTCGATGAGCTTGCAATGCAATATATCCTTTAGGATTACCAAACCCAATTCTTCAAAGTGTTGATGCTCAAAAGATCGCAAAGAAAATGTGGAACACATTCATCTACTTATGGAAGGATCTGCACTCAATCAGAGGATATGGAATCCAAAATTTACTTGGCATATGAACCATTCATGATTGAACCTCGAGGGACACTAGAGTCTTATCATCATCGATTCTCGACATCATCAATGATTTGGATAAACACAACATCATCATGCCAAGAATTGTCATAATACTAAGTTCTTGAGTAGTCTTGGTCCCGAATGGGAGAAGTATGTCATTTTCTCCCTCAAGCGAAGAACATGCATCATTCTACATACGGATTGTTGTATGATTACTTGAAGCCTCATGAAAAGGAAGTTGATAAGGAAAGGATTCTCCGTGCTCAAATTGCTTCAACGCCAAACCGAAAATCAACAACTTGCCTTGTATGCTCAAAACAGCTTTCCTCCTCAACCAAAGAACTCAACCAACTCGCTACAATCACACCATATGATCCTTCACAAGAACAATCTCAACAAACTCAATTGGTTCCATACAACAACAACAATGCTCAAGCACTTGTCGTGAAGCTAATGAGGAATCGATCCGTTCAAGCATTGCAACAAGGATTTGTTATGATTGCTAATGCTTTTAGCCGTTATACCAACAAATCCAACAATCGATTCGCCTCATCTAACACACGGAATCAAGCTGTCATGTGAACAATGGACGAGTTGAAGTTCGTAATCGTGGTTATGGTCGCCGATGGGCGGTGGTCAAGGGTTTAATGTCGTGGGTAGGAATAACAACAGAGCTCAAGTGGTGGAACAGGAAATGCTCGAATGGGTTGAATGGTCTTCGATGCTACAACCGCAATGAGAAGGGACACTGGATAATGCATGCCTAAAGCCGAGGACTAGGGCAATGCTTATCACAAAGAGGCTCTTCTTTGGCTCTTAAGGATGAAGTCGTGGAACTCTCATGCATAAAGAACAAAGCTTTATGGCGTATGCACTCGATGATGATATATGGAGGACTTGCGAGCCAATGCACCATTATGTTGATGGCTAATATGCATGAGTTACACATGAGTGACAGTGCCCAACAGATGACATCGATGGCTTGTCTTAGTGTACCGAACAAACCATATTTATCTCTCGATCTAATATCTCCGCCAACATCCGAATCCGGCAGGCTCGGAATGTTCAAAATGAGTCATCTACATCTCATTCCGACGATTAATTAGACCCAGAGTTACATTTGACGATCAAGATGACCTTATGGTTTCCATTGATAATCAAATTGACTCCGTGGTTATACTTCGAGGATCTAAATAATGATCATGTTGTGACTCACGCTGAACACGCCGAACTTTTGCCTCATCCGATTTTGCTCGCTTAATTAAAGACCAACAAACCATAGTGGAAGAATGTCGCAATTAATCGTGACTTGAAAAGTAAAATGCATCGTTAACCAAGGATTTTGAATGTTTACAAAAGCAACTCAACTTTTTCAAAACTCAAGAAAAACGTGAAAAGGTTTTGAAGCGCCTTTACTAAATCTCATCAAAACGAAAAATATTTAGAGAAACAGATGGTGATCTAGCCGCTCAAGAATGCTTTGTTGTCTCGAAATAGAACAATCAAACATGAACATAAAAAGCAAATTAACGCTCACCTTGGAAAGTCAAAAGCTAAGGTCGAAGTTATTAACTTGTCAAAAAAGCCTCAGATACAAAAGCATTCAACGAAACGAATAGATGTTCATCTTGAAGAAATTATCGCTTGCAACACAAACTTAAAGAGTTTACAACGTTGTTTAAAACATGGTGAGTCAAGAATAAATATTGAAAAGTTTACTTTAAAACCCAATCCAAATGGATATGGACCGAATCTTGCCGACTACAAACCTAAGCTTTCAACCAAAGCATTCAAACCAAACTCAAGTTTCCAGCAAAATATAAAATTGATAATTCGTTATGAGTGTTGTTGAATATCATCACAAGAGGAATTAGATGCGTAAGACGAGAGTCGATCCAAATTAGAAAATGTTGTTTATAACAAACCTCATAACTATTCAAAAGCGGTCACTTTCACACACCAACGGATTCTTCTAACACACCAAGGATTATCATAAAATGTCTCGAGTCTTCTAATGTTAATCCCAAACCGTTATGCACAAACTTATGGTCCTTTACCTTCCATCGCTGAAGTAAACTCACAACCCGAAAATCGCAAAATTCTTAGATATTTTGACCTTTTCATGTCGACCTCAAAACTTTACAACATGAGATAGAATATCATTCAAATCAAAGTTCAACATTTTCAATCGCTCGCGAGAACAAAGAGACATTTTTCGTAAAAATCTTTTACCAAATGTTAAAAATTTGAAAAGTTGCGCATTATCTCGGGAACGGAATTTCATAAGGAACTTGATTGATGAAGGTCGCCGAGAAAATGTAAACATCTATTTCTAATACTAAACGTAAAAAGAAAATGTTGAGAAAAGATGTTGATCGACTCTTGCAAGATGCTATCCGTGGCCGATGTCCATAATATCGTGTTATTGAATTCTTGTCATATGCATCCGATTATATCTCTCACCGACATCGTTGATTCTGTGGTAATCATTGAGAATTCGATAATGTGCATCGATCGAGTCTTTAAAAGTCGAAAATGAACGCTTGATTAACGAGCTTTCAAATGCAAAACGCCGCCTTCAATGGTGTCAAAAGATTGTCAAAATCGTGAACTTGCTTTGCAAAACAAAATCCACCAATTGTAATCAAACAATCTTAATCCAAAATTTGAGCAACTGGATGATCAAATGTGTCTTTGAAAAGTCAAATATCAAAATATGAACAAGAACTTGTAAAAGTTAAACAGAATATGGTGTCATATTTGATTTACTCAATAAGACTCGCCATGAAGCATCAAACGAACTTTATCACTATCTTGCACACACTAGAGAAGTAATGAATTTTGTCGGTAATATTCGCTCGAAAATCAAGATTTGATCCACACTATCTTTAAGTTAAGAGAAATGTTAGGAAAGTATGAACTACTTCCGCCTACCGTGATTAAGAGAATAGCACCAATAACACTTAGTAATCGTGAACCTAGAATCCCTACTGCCAAATCACAAGTTGCTAACGTGCTTCCTTCTACTGAAACAAGAATAGTTGCATATTTTCCAAACGTCCGCACTTCACATCCTAGGAGCACTACATCAAAGAATAGGAAGTTGCGACCTAAGAAAAGATCAATAAGGAATGCTAAAGTAGAAGAACACCCTAGGACTATGAATAAGACTCACGTTGCTTCCACTATAGATATTGCGTTTGGCAAATGTAATAGAAATAGTGATGTAACGTAATGCTAAACCTTAAGTACTTTTGATATTCAACGATGCACCTTGTGTTATTTGTCATAAAAGTATGAATTCATTGTCATGACAAATGTGTTGCTAAAGCTATAATCTCTCACTTTAATCCTAAGAATCGGAATACCTCTAGGCCCACTAATCATTCTAAGTCTCGGCTTGGTAGACCGCCTTCTTTAGATTCTAAGGCAAACATTGCCGTCCCGTAGCTCAGCTTTCACCTCCAAAGAATGTAGTACCACCTAGTGCATTCACTAAGACTAAAGCAAATAGTAGTTATAGATGGCGAAATGGGTATATAACACACTAGGATTTAAATGGATACCTAAAGTTTTTGATGCGTGTATGTCTACTATATTCGCCTCCTAACCCTCAACATTTCGGGTTCCACATCTACTTCTATTCCATCCGTGTCGCCCTGTGTAATGCAGTGATACGATCATTCTCTCGATTGTTGATAGCGGATGTTCCCGACACATGACAAGCAACCTTAAACTGTTATCAAACTTTATTGCAAAGTTCATTGGCACCGCTGATTCGGAATGATCACTTCAAGAACTATCATGGGCTACGGAGACTATATCAATGGGAACATCGAAATTAGCAGGGTTTATTATGTGGAAGGCCCTCACAACTGCTTTCGTGAGGTCACCTGTGATGGAGATTTGAGGTTGCTTGTGGAGAAATCTTGTTTCATTCGTGATTTACAAGGAAACGACCTTATGTCCGCCTCAGTAATTCTAGTCTTTTCATCTCCCATCCGCTACTTTCAAAGGCAACATCAACAAAATCCTAGCTATGGCACCGCTGCCTCTCACATCTAAACTTTCAAACCATCACCAACCTTGTTCGACACAAACT
>CM040245.1:175191609-175240256 GCA_022545495.1 Chrysanthemum lavandulifolium | reverse complement strand
CATTCTCATTATACATTTGCTATCATTTACTTTGAGGTGAGTTCATAGCCCCACTTTCTATTATTTAATTGTTTTACAAACCCTTGGGAGATACATGCTATATTTTTAAACCGAACACATTGCTTTGAAACTATATGTTTATCCGAATCGAATGTTTATTTATGCTAAGTAACAGATTGCTATACGTGAATTGCATTTATATAATTATGCATATATAATTGTATCAAACCAAAGCGGGCTCGAGTATCATATACTTGAGGCACCAGATCAAACAAAAGCGGCTCGAGTATCATATACTGAGGCACCAGTATCAAACAAAAGCGGGCTCAAGTATCACAACGTATTGAGGCACCAGATCAAACAAAAGCGGCTCAAGTATCACAACGTATTGAGGCACCGTATCAAACAAAAGCGGGCTCAAGTATCACGATTGAGGCACCCAACATATCTTTGGGTATAGGCACCCAACATATCTTTGGGAATAGGCACCCAACATAACTTTGGGTAGTGGCACCAAAGATAATTTGGTTTCATCATGAGCTTAGTGCAATAATAACTGTTTTGTTTTCAAACCATTGGTGTGAATTTATAACTCACACTACAAACATTATGTGTTCAATCGATTTCCTAAACTCTATGAATTTCACTCAACCTTTGTGTTGACAGCTTTTAAGCATGTATTTCGTGTCCATAATGTCGGAAGTCACGGATGAGCAAAGATCTTCAAGAAGGCTATAAATTTTATTATCATTCGAAACCCATTTAATGTATTTTGTAAACTTGGAACCATCTGGGACCTCATTTTGTAAACTCGATATTTATATAAATCGAATGATAAATCTTTAAACGACTCCATTAGAGTACGTTTTCTATTGTTATGACTGTTGTGCCATGAAGTAACACCCAGTTTGAATTCCGCTGCGTATCACGAAATTGGAGGTGTTACATTAAGGGGGAGCATCTATTTTAAACCAAAAAGGATTGAAATGTGATTAATTTATCTCAATGTGCAGGATCTCTCCAATATGTGCAAAACTCTTTCGAATCTCAATGCACATATTGAGGGGGAGCAATTAAAAGAAAACCACATCCTCCCCAAAATATTTTATCCAAAGTATTTAAATACTAGTATTGATCGGGGGAGTGAGGATGATCACTTTAGAAAACGTTATCAAGATTTGGAGCTTTCATTCAAATCTAACTTTCATTGGTCTCTTTCTCCATGTGCCAAAAACAATTAAGGTACAAAATACTTTGATTTTATATCACAAGTACCTTGATTGATTTACAAATGGTTTTCAATTGGTTTCAGGCGGAAAGAACAATACCAAAAGACCGACCAATTTACTTTATGCATTGGAGTTATAAGGATGGTAAGGTTAGGTATTCGTTCCTACGATCCCGCCAGAACCGGAGGGATCTACCCAGGGACAATCCACTAGATAGTGTAGAAGTCCTTAAGTATGATGAAAAAAAAGAGAAAAGTGAGAATATGGGAAGAGTTCTGACTGAGATAGAGCTAGAACTGGAATAAACCCAACAAGGTTCTAGTAATAAAGTCTCAGAAGCTCGATGGGGTTGAAGAATGAAAAGAAATGAAATGAGAAAAGGGTGAAAAGAAATAGCCTCCAACAATTCAACCTTAGGCGTAAACCGGGTTTAATTCATATGCTACCGGTGGTTACTAAGGTAACACCGGTATTGAAGACAAGACGTCATGGACCCAGTGACGACCGCACTAAACTTCCCAAGCTACTCAAGTTCCTCTTAAAAGGACTTGTTTCATTCTCACGGGGAACCTACATAATCTATCGACTTTCTCTTAGAGATTGTTGATATTGAAGAAAGAGACCGTCTCCCTAGTCTCCAAATAGGAAACAAAAGTGCACAATAAGAGTCTAGAGCCCAGAGATCATCAATAAATCTCGTTAGGATACACAATTACTGAAGACTTACTGTTTTACACAATGTGGAAAGTAAGAATATATATTTTGAGAGTCCTACGCATTATCCTTGTGGTATTGCCAGAACATCCGAGTGATATGTAAAGTATTCACGATGAAGATGGAAATCCTTCTAGAGGCAACATCAAACAAGCTCTTGGTGGGTGACATGTGAGATCTTCTCAAAAGATCAAACTTGTGACAACTGGATAGAAACGATGGGGTGATTCACATTTTGAATTAACCTTGGTCCAGGAAATGGATTGGCGGATACCTTTGAAAAACCGGTTGTTGTGCTCAACAACTATTTTCTCTAGTACATCGACTGTGTATTAACATTTCAAAATAAAAGGGTATTTATGATTGACAATTGATGTTTTCCGTAAAACCTTCGTTGTATTGCAAAACTCGTTCTATTGAGCAATACTTGATTGTTTTTCAAATCATTTTTCATCAATCAGTGAATCTCAATTCGCTGGTTCACTCACTCCGTGCTGTCTTCTTTGAGACGTTTCGGTTTGAGAACGGCTTGATTAGCTGCGAAACCCTATCAAGGAGATTCTTCGGAATTCGACCTGATCACAGGCAATACTTATACTGATCAATGGGGAACCGTGGTTCTTGCAACCCCATTTAACGAAAGTGATCAAAGACACTTTCTTGCGCTTTATTGCTAACTGTTGTTTGCAAGGACACCCGACAGTTGCAGCTGATCAGAATTGAGGAGTCAATCCATTACCGCATGCTCACATATCACACTCACATCTAAAGAAATCATGATAAGTGCATATCTTCATAACCTGGCTCTAATATTTTCAAACCATGCTTCTGCTACGTTGATGCAAATATCATGAATCAACAAAGCTTCCGCTACTCTGATAAGAAGATATCATGATCCAAAACTGTGAGCATGTCGGTCCAAAAGTCACAACTTCACATGAAGGCAACACAAAGGATGAGTCAAGAGATTTGTTGTAGTTGATGATCTCTAAGAAGGCTCAAAGAACAAACAATCCGTGGATCAATTAAAGACCTCCACTTGAAATACAACACATGCAGAATATGAAGAATCAAAGGCTACGAGCTACAAAGCAAAGAACTTAAGCAAGAATTCAATAACATCGAAATGTAATATCTGTTTGTAATTGAGGTGACCTCCTTGGGGAGATTGTTAGATTTAGAAAACCGGTAGTTAAAGACTCGGTAACATCAAGTATATGTATTCGTTAGATAGCTCGTAGTCGTAGTCATTTAGTGATAGTTAGTAGTTAGTTAAGTAACACCGTAGAGGATGGACAAGTCTTTACCCACTGTATGCCTGATCCACAGCCCGTAGGAGGCGTTTCATGTAACACACTATAAATACCCTTTGCCTAGAAAGGCAAAGGGTTGGAGCTTCATAATATATCATTTACTTTCTCTCACTAGAAGTTCCCATTTCTCTCCACTTTCTCTCTCTAGAACAAACCTCATTCGACCTTGTGATTCTGTGTTTGTGTGTTTATGGAAACCAATATGCTACAAAATTTATGTCATCACTTATATTAGTAGATGTTCCTGCATTGCCTAACTCTGTACTTTGACTCCCTTGGACCAAAGCAAGTTGTACATCATTCTCCTGACAATTATTCTCTTTATTTGCCAGAATCGAGTCATCACATACATTGCCTAAGTCTAGTCTGAGTCACTTGGAACAAAGTGACATCAACATCAGACCCCTCATCCTTGTTATTGCTATCAACATGTGGTCTTCCTACTTTCTCTAACTGCTTATCCTGAGTCACTTGGAACAGAGTGACATTAACATCAGGCTCCTCAAACCTGTTATTGCAATCAACAAGTGCTCTTCCTACGTTCTCTAACTACTTATCCCGAGTCACTCAAAACAGATTAACCTCAAAATTATCAGGCTCTTGAATAATATTGTCCTCATCAATAAGTACTAATGCATGATCACTGTTAGCAACATGTTGGTTGGCAAAGGACATGTCAATGGTTGAAAAAACAGGCTCAATGTTTGGCAACTGGCTAGATTCCCCAATACTATTGACGTCCGTAGATAGTTGTGTTAGTTGCATAAAAAGCTCTAGTGCATGCTTATTATCAAGGTCATCTAAAACCAATCGTCTACAACACGATTTGATAGCATCACTAGCTACTTTTCTACTTTGTTCATCCATCTCCCAAAATACGGTCTTAATAGACTGTGGGGATATTTCAGACAACTCTAATCTTGTCTTACCTATTTCACCATAAACATCTATCAACTTATGGTATTTGACAATGTCTTTCAACAACTCAAGATTTAAAGCTTCACGAAAACTAAACAAGCCATCGTCCAATGTACTACAAAGCTTAACAAAATAGTAGTAATTGGTTTGTCCTTTAGCATAACCGATTTCGGTCATGAGAGCATCCAGTTCATCAACATAATCAACTTGACATTCCTTACATCCGTATATTCTCCTTGGCCAGTTTTTGAATGTACCATTGTGATGAAACCTCATGCTAAATGAACCCGATCGACCAACTGTTGAAACACATACCGAAACATTGTTACGATTATCTTACCTAAAATGAAAATACCTTAAACAATCGTACAAACATATCAAAATAAACGATTATCACCAAAAAAACACTTACCATATCTCCTGATTGCAGAGTTTTGTTCTATCTCATGGTCATCAAAGAAAAATTGTTCTCTAATTTGCCAAAGAGTAAATCCAAGGTTGGTGCTTGTTAATTTTTTACTTAGATTATTAGATTTCATGAGTGACATTGCATTAGGGTTTTTGGGTAGGCTTCCAAAACAAAGTTGGGAATGACCAATGAGTACACATCTTAGTTATATTAGACATAATGGCGGGAAAATTGGTTAGACGTCTGCTACATAGTACATCGAGAGAGAGAGAAACTTTCGTCACAGTTAAAAGACGAGTATATCCTCAAAACAAATCGGATAACGAGATTTTAGGACATATAACGGGACATTGACGTGAGCATTACAGGTCGAAGGACGCAATTGACCTAAAAACCCCAAAGTTTGAACTCACGGCAATGGTTTTCTCAATTTTCAAGCCTCGGCGATTATTTTTGACAAGTTTAGGGAGTGTATTTTTTAATAAATGTGCTCTTAAAAAAGAGGAAAAGGTAATCCAACTTTCCCCGGTGTATGATAACACTATTCGTTTCCCCCAATCATCATCAAATTAATAGCACGAATAACAAATAAATACTCCAAATAACCCAATTCCTTGAATAACAACAGATCTCATTCAAATTCATAACCAGCCAACCAACCAAACAACAAGAATCACTGTTCTTGATAGATAGATGACGTCATCAAAGAATTTATCTTTTTTGATGTTCTTTATTGTTATGTTTTCGGGTTCATTAGCTTCTTCATCATCATTGATTTGTTATCCTGAGATTAATACCTTTGTTTACGATTTAAAGCTTCAATGTCCTAATGTTATTACGTCTTCTTCTATACCAATCGAGGTTTTTATTTTATTTTATTTTATTTTTAATTTATTATTTTTATTATTTTATTTTTGTTATTTATATATTGTTTTGGTTTATTTTCATATGTATGTGTATTTGTATGAGGTAGATTAATGCGTTGAGGCTATCAGGCTTAATATTTGAGAGTTGCGGGTTTTCGAGTTTTCGGATGGTTGCTTAAGTTTTAAGTTGGAACGTTGGGAAAACCCAAGATACCTAAATCTTTTTTCTAGGTAGGGCTTATGATTGGTATGCGTTCATAAGCCTCATTTTCTTAGTTTCAAAATAAGCCAAAAAACACGAGCTTATAAAATATATGCAGAAAACAAATAATCCCAAAAGCTTATAAATAAGCTTAAACAAACACCCCCTTAGTTTTAGGGCAGATACATAACCGACATAATTGGAATGTGTTGAACATTGATAGACAAAGTAAGAGACATGCTTTGGCGGAGATAGGTGAAACCGTCTCAAGGTTGTCGCATTTGTAAGAAATAATTAAAGATAAGGTTGTTTGTAATTAAGTTTAAACCACAAACCGTGCGTCGTTTTTCAGGAGAGTCGCACCATTTTAGTGCAGATACCCATATCTTTTTCCTAGATTTTGGTTTTGGTGCAGAACTGCAGATACTGAGTTCAAACAGATATTAATGGGATTTTTTTTACATTAATATATAGTTTAGCTGACACTAGATAAAACCATTTTCAAGGTTTTCGTCTTTGTGGGAAATGATTGATTTCGTTACTTGTATTGATAATTTTTTCACAACTGTATCACTAAATGATGGCCCATTGAAGCCTGGATTTATCTACGTTGGGGTTTGCTACCCAACATTGCTAAGATAAGGTCATTACTGTCTGCATCTTGCATGTAGTTTCATATTCTAAAGTACAAATTTACATATATAAGAATACATATGCTATAATCTATATTATCAAATATGTTTAGTTATTCGGATAAGTTAAGTATTTAGAGTATGGTGGCCACTAGTGACAGCGTGTCTAATACTGATGTCTTGTCCAGACACCCAAAATTGTAACATGAATAGCCTAATCACCTTCTTTAAGTGAAAGTATAGAATTTTGTACTTCGGTCTGTTAAGTGAAACTCTGTCAAGTAGTATTTACAAGCACAAAAGAAGGCGCACGATACTTACTCACTAAGAATTTTAGATTAAGAATAACTAGAAGACCGCACGATACTTACTCCATGTCTTTTCCCCTACTCAAAACAATCGATGAAAGAAATTCACAAGGGAACTAAGAATTTTAGATTAAGAATAACTAGAAGACCGCACGATACTTACTCCATGTCTTTTCCCCAATGAAAATGAGCATACTATAGTTATCCAGTTGTTTGATTAGTTAACTTGTTTAAGGATTTTGACCTCTAGTGTCGTGCTTGTAAATACTACTGTCATGTCAAGTGTAACAGGAATTGCTTAATCGCCTTCTTTCAGTGAAACTAAAGTATCTTATATCTCCCTTGTAAAACAGGAAGGATAAATGTTCATTTCTATAAGGTATTAAGTGCATGCTGACTGACTTACATCTGAATCTAGTCTCTCATAGCGATCTGTTCTTATTTACATGTTGGTAGCCCGCTTCTGTTTGAAACCATTTACACTGTTGGATTATTCATGTAATAACTGACTAGCTTATCCATCTGAATTAATTTCTAATAGCCTGTTTTATTAGCTGGTTTAAGTACGTAATGTGAATTATTTTTATTATTTTCCTGCTGCAGATGGTTGGGGAGTCTCTTGACAGGTTTTTGAACTCCTATCAGATGAATACGTACACGGCCATATTGTTTTATGCATCCTGGTGTCCCTTCTCTAGGAAGGTGCAGCCAAGATTTGACGCTCTTGCTTCGATGTATCCACAAATCAAGCATGTGAAAGTTGAAGAATCTTCAGCCTTTCCAACGTAAGTCATTGCATTTAATTCTGCTTCTAAAATCAGCTGCTCATTTAGGATCACCACATGTTTCCAACTGCGTGTCTTTTGGGCGTGGGTTGGAATGCTATTAGTATTGCATAACCTGCAAATTCTCATAACGGGTCACCAGCGGCTATATTTATCCAAGGTTTCCCTTTATGGAACTAGTTAGTTGTCTATCCTTAGTTACATTTGACATTTAGTTTTTAGGCTTATTATCATCAGGCACATGTATATCGCTTTGCGCTTGATTGTCAGGAATGCTTCTGGAGGCAGCAAATGTTTTTGTTTCTTAGTAACAGAAATTTATAGGAAGTTTATATAGGTTTGGTCTGAAAATGTGAAATAACTTAACTGTATATTATTTTATAATGAGTTTGTGTGTCAAATGTGATTACAAAATATATTATTATTACAATGATAGTTTAATTTTTTGAATAAAATGATTTAGGAGGTTCTATGCAATTATAAAAACATTTTAGGTGACTTTGGACCTGTTTGACCCATTTGGCCCACCTTTTTCATTATAACTTAATGAGATAGTGTTTTTAAGTCTATCTGTTCGACCCTTAGAGATAAAAAAAAGGCGAACCTACTCATTAGTAAAGAATTTGGTCAAAATTGCAGCCTCTAGTTTCTTAGCAATGAATACGAAAAGTGCCTGATTTTTTCTTCTTTTTTGTAAGAGACTGTGTATGTATTAATATCTAACTAACCGTTTCATGTAATATATGCAGTGTGTTTTCAAGACAAGGAATTCACAGCGTCCCCTCAATTTTAATAGCAAACAAAACGACCCGAGCTTACTATCATGGTCGAAAAGATTTACAGTCCCTTTTGAACTTCTATCAAATTACTACAGGTAGCATTTTTTATATCCAGTTTCAGCTACGTTTTATTTGTTTATTAATGGAGTATCTCATGGTTGTGAAAGTATGCTTCTCTAATTTATAATTTCCTGTAGTTATCATTATGAAGTTTATTATTGGTGAATACAAAATTAAGACCATTCTTTTCATTTTTAGGACTCGAGTGTGCAGTGAACTCAACTGACGAAGATCAACTTGTTTTGCCCTTAAAAAACAATCCCAAAGCTCTTCATTCGTGGAACCTAACCACATTGAAGGATGAACCCTGTCTGGCTTTTTCTTTATTGTTCATCTTGTTAAAGGCATTCTTATTTGTATGTCCCAACTTCGTATCAAATGTGATAACTTTGTGGGTAACATACATTCCTCGCTTGAATCTAGCAATCTTTGGAGAATCAAAACAGCTTCTGACACACGCACTCCACCTGTTTAATGTAAAGTCGCTATATAGTAAGCTGAAGCTTAGCAAAATCAGGAATTTCCATCACGGGGCCAGAAGTGCTCGTGTATTGGCATCGTCATTTGCATCTGTATCTTTGGGAGAGACATCTTCACCAAGAGCATGACGTAATTGAGGTGAGTATAGAGCTTAATTGGTAGGGTATAAATGCACAATGATAACCTTTACTTCCTTCTTCATAAAACATTAGACTGAGGTGGAGAACTTGTGTAATATATAATATGTATATCTGCAATTCCACATTCAATTTTTTTGTCATTTGTGTTAGTTACTTTTTTTCATGTTTCAACTTTGAAACCTTTTGATACGTCTTTTTGGTTATATTATTAAAGGAATATATGTTGGGCAAATACTTAATGACTTCAGGTATTTTCAACAAGAAATCCTAATATGTATATATGTGGGTACTGGTGCTAAATGAGATCCCGATACTAGTCTGCGTATTTTGGCTTCTGATTATTTGTCCATATTTCTTCAGTTTTTTCTAGCTCTAAAATCATTGAATGAATTGGAGTTATACCGAAGAAAATAGGAAATTTTGATTATATAGAATCCGTTTGGACCTTTCTATTTTCACATGCTCTTAATCACATGTTTTCCTTTTTTTGGGTGCAGTCCTTTGAAATTAAGAAAAAGGTTTGTGCTGGGATTTAGCTTGTCCGGGGAATAGACTTAATGTTGGTATATATCTTGTGCATCCCAGCCATATTGTTGATCCCAGTTTACACTTGTAAATATAGATCTTGTTTATAGCTTCTCTTAAGAAACTGTTTGATTTACAAAGTATACTTTATGATTAAGAAGAACACAATGATTAACAAACAAACGCTTCAATATTATTAGAATAGTATTAGGGTTTACAACCTTGAAGCCGCTTAAACTAATCGTTCCCTAAACAATGATCTAGGTATCTCACAATATACAACAACAAACTATCTCACATGTCCTAAGCAGGATTTGAACTCACAACTATTTAGTTGGAGAGTTTCGCACACAACAAAAGGTACCTTAGTGATTGAGCATTGTAATAATGTTAAGCTTCACTTTTTTAGTTGGATCTCTTCTAGACATACGTGGAGTAAATTTACCGTGAACTACATTGTGTGGGTTGTGAATCCTTGCAATGATCTTCCAAGTTTCATTTAATTGTTCGCTTTTAGCCTCTTGCTACAATGGTCGTAGTTTGTCGTTCAGAAAAAAAGAACTATAAGTGGAATGTAATTAGAGTAAAGTTATAGAGTTGAGTTCTCAAAATCTCTCGAATATTAATGGACAGATTTGAACCACACATTTAACAAATATAATTTAAAGAGAAAAAAAACATGGAGAGACTCAAGTTCTAATTTGGACCACATTTTTTTTATAATTAAAATTCACTTTCATCGCTCATTTTAAATATTGCATATCTTTAAAACTGTAAACCGTTAACCTACAAAAATTACACCATCGTAATGAGCATTTAATTATCTTTCAATAGAGGAGCATTTTCATATACTTTCGGCAAACTTTTTTTCTTCGTATATTTAGTTTTTTCTCGGTGCATTATTTTGTTTGAAATATCACTTGTGATATAACACTAATCTGTAATTTTGAACACTCAACATATTGTTTAAAATTAGTATAAGTATTTGTGTAAAACTCCAAATGATTCATCATTTTTTGCATTTAAAAATTCAAACTTTTAGATTTCCAATCATATATCATACATAATTTTTTAACATTCAAATCATTAGAGTATATTCATAGAAATTGGAAAGATATATAAATTATTATTTTTTTGTTTTATTAGAACATGTTTGATATATACTATGTGATATAACATTAATTTTTAGATCCAAAGACATAAGATATTGACATAGATACAAAAATTTGTGAATCTTTTTGAGTTGTATATAAATACTTATGCTTATTTTACGACAACTTGTTTAGTATTTGAACATACATATTAATGTTACATCATAAGTGATATATCAAACAAGTTTATATATCGACATCTTTTTTCTATTTTCACCAACTTCGATGAATTAACCTTATTGATTTAAATGTTCAAATATTATGTGTGATATATGGTTGGAAATGGTTGGTAGAATGTACATGAGGTATGCGAGGGGATGTATAGTGGGTTAAAATAGGTGATATCACACGTGATATATAAGAGTAAACTCATAAAATCTTATAAATGATGTAAACATTTGATCATTTGGATGCTTTATCACAAGTGATAAATGCCAAATATTTCAAAAAAACACAAAATCCGCATATTTATTTCAATTATTGAGCATATAAATTTCAACTATTATATTTATCACACGATATAAATAAAAAATAAAATGAAATTCAAACACTAAACTCATATTTCGTCTGTAGCCGGGCAGAGTCGCCTCCAAAGACACCACCTAAGAAAATAAGCTGGCAATTTTTTACTTGTGTAGACAAGTATGTTTGTTATGATCATTCTCTTCACTAATACTGCAACCATTCTTTCTCTTTATACTTAGCGCCATTGATTTCTTGCACATGATTGGAAAGCTAAGAATGTGTCATTTTTAATGCCAAAAAAAGTTAATCATTTTAGGTTTTACACTAAGACTTATGCTTTTTTCATGACATCATGTTAAGTGTTCAAACTTAAAAATAATGTTATATCACATGTGATACATCAACTAAAAAATTATTATATTTATCAAACATGGTTTTTGAACCTTCAAAAATTTTGCTTAATATATCACTTGTGATATAACATTAATAATAAGTTCGGATACTCAACTTCTATGAATAAACTGTGTAGATTTGGTGGTTCAAAAACTTGTAATAAATGGTTGAGAAGCTAAGGATGCATATTTTTCAATGCCAAAAACGACGAGTCATTTGGAGTTTTACAAAAAAATATTTATACACGTTCTACGAAAGCATGTTAAGTGTTCGAAATTACAGATTAGTGTCATATCACAGATTCACATGTGATATCAAGCAATATACAACACCAAGAAAAAAAAAACAAATAAAAAAACAAATAAAGTAAAATAAAATAAAATAAAAATTGTCGAAAATATATGAAAGTGCCCTTTTATAGAAAGATAATTAAATGCTCGTCACGATGGTATAATTTTTGAAAATTAAATGTTTGCGATTTTTGAGATTCGTAATTTTTAAAAAAGATGGTTAAAACGGGATTTTAATTAAAAAAGATGGGGTGAAAGTTAATGTTTTTTAATGTATAACTAAATTTTAGGTTTAATCCTCACCATTAGATCAAACTAAATGGGTAATGGAGATTTTTCCATTTGTATACACCAAAATATGGTATACATTTGAACTTTTTCAAAAGTTATAATACTATTATTATGCACTAAAATTTTCTGATTTAGTCAAGGTCGCAAAAGTCGCGAATCGGTAGTCGTTTTTATAGTTTATAATCGGTTTAGGCGAATTAATCGGATTGGCATTTTCAGAAAATTTTTGGTATTTTCAATGAGTTTTAAGTATTTCAAGTGAGTTTTAGGTATTTACGGCAAAATTTGCCTTATACGAATAACTTATAATAAATTTAAACAACGACTATAAGAGTGTTAGGTGTAGTAACACATCAATAACCGTTATTAATGTGCCACCTCATCATCCTACTAATAATACCACAAAAGCTAAAACATAATCCATATCAATAACATCCAATAACTGTTATCGGTGCATGCAAGTCTCATAAAAACATCCCCAAGATACCACTTACTCAAAAATATAATAATAATAATCAAAACTAAATAAAAATGCAATTAACGGCTGCGAGTGAACCAACGAAGGGACGAATGGCGTGGACTATCAGTGCACTACCACGACGCTATTGGTAAAAAAAAGTTGCCAATTGCGTGCCAAAAGGCACCTACACCGTGCACTCTAAATAATTAATAACAAATTTTCGGTGTGTTTATGGTATTTACGACAAGATTTGCAGCCTTGCAGGTTTTCAATATGTTTGACCACCGTTAACCATCATTGATCACCGTTAACTACTGTTGACCGATTTACATAAATCAAAAAAATTAATGGCCGATGAACACCTAAACATTAATTAATCGAACTTATAAACCTTTTTTTCAACAGACTTGTAGCATCATATTCATATATTAGAAGATAGATTAGAAACCCAAACCCGGTTGTGATTTAAGGTCATTAAAATTCTCATTTAACCTTCATTATATATCTTCTAATAATAATCATTACATGCACCCATAATTATACATTTTACTTGTGACGACGGCTATCTATCTAACATTATAGTATCACAAATCTATTTTGCATGTTATAAGTAGAACTTGAACCTACAATCAATGAGTTAATGAGTAGAATGAGATACCATCGATTATTATCTCTACCTATCATCGTTAAATTTGTCAATTATCATGCTCATACAAGTAGAATGAAAATGATTAATAAATTAAAAAACGTACTCATAAAACTTTCTTATGAAATTATATTAGAAAGAAGAGGGTGGTCCAATTGAGAAAAGCCTTGGATACCATAAGTTCATACGGGACCAGAAGTTGTGGAAGCATTAATCATTGTTTCATGGACAAACAGAAAAGTTATCTCATCCACCATAATTGTTACATACCCTTTCTAGAATGATTTCAAAGCGAGTTATGATGCAATAAATTGCACTTCAAGCATTAACAATTTAATCTTACACTCGATATTTAACATTCTTGTTACATACCTTCGGCTCACAGTAGTTACCAACTCATCCAACAGGCAACAGTTATATGCAAGAAAATTGATTTATGACTTCACCATACATGTGAAAATATTGTAAATCATGTCAATGCATCAATTTTTCGAGTACATATATTTACCTCGCTATAAAAGTATAGACCATAACTATTGAGCTTGTAGACATTTGAGATTACTACTTTTTAATGATTTTATGTATCATGCAAAGGTGTACGTATATAATATATTTTAGATAGGTGCAAGGAGTAATTGATGAACCACACATTAAAAGAAAGAAATCGAACAGTACAGAAGGATAGAACATAAGGTCACTTCACGCACCCATATTTATATGCCAAGCTAGCGTTAGTAGCTCGCTTCCGGTCAGGTTAACTGTGAAAACAGATTGAATTGACATATCAAAATTTGGCTTAAATTGTTTAGTGAATAACATACAACTAAGCTACCAGAAAATCGTTTAAAAAAAGTCTCAGCAGCAAAAAGACACTTTAGTGGTTGCCCTCTTTTTTCCTCATCCTCATTCGCTCACCACTACGGTAGAAAAGGTACATTCTCGCTGATATGGACTTGTCGCCCTCCTCTCTTCACAATAAATTGTCCCTTTCAGTGAGAGGTTTCATAGCATTAAAGGTTTGTCAAGGTCATCCTACCACTCACCTGTTTGTAACTAAACTTGTGATTTCATTTGGGTCTTCAGAATTGTGCTTATTTGGTTTCAGTATCTTGCAGTTTCTTGAATTGGTTCTTTTTGGTATCAAGTTATGGGTGTGGTTTAGAATCAAATTCACTCAAGTAAGTTCAAGCATCTAGCTAGGACTCCAAACTTGTTTTCCATACAATAATGATAAAGATCTTAGTTTTGACTCTCAAGTGTAACTTCAATTGTATCACAATCAATATAATGTATAACTTCACCAGAAAAGGTTGTTTAGCTAGCTACCACGACTTGGTGCAACTTCTTCCGGCATGTCATATGCAAGCCCTGTTGTGGCGTTGTCCAAAGTCCAAACATTAATTATCTTTAGTTAGGCTTAAGAAACAAGAATAAGATCTATAATTACATATTCAATTCTTCTCTCTTGGTACAATAGAAGCCTCTCAGAATAGAAATGACAAATCACTGAAAAAGAAATGAAGCCTAAAACAACACACTAGATCATGAGGAGAATCACACATGTTCACAAAGATACAAATGGTATAGACATCACACAAAGGATAATATGTGTTCATGTGTCACTAGTTTAAGGCTGAGGTCACAATTTTTAAACCATTTCTGACTAAGGTGGTTGAACAAAATCCAGAATTGATATAAGGTTTTGTGTCATCACTCACGTGCAAGTGTGCAACTCATATCCAAACTGCCCTAGAAATGAACCTTCCCTTTTGAAAAGTTCCAATTTCAGCCCCTCAACTTTGGTGAGTGACAACTAGTCCAATAATTGCAAAAGGCTAACAAGATAGTAGTGAAACTAATACTTTTGAGCAAGGTTGTCAAGATCGGGATCCTACCTGGGATCGTTTCGTCTTCAAAGATCGTGATCGTAAGATCGGATCGGGATCTTAAGATCTCTACTCTAATGTTATATCTTAATAGTTTATGTAATTTTATACAAATCTACAAATTCTAATACATTATAACCACAAAATACTATGAATATTTCATACAAATGTTGTCCTAAATTATGATTATAAAATGTTTAAAAAATTAACATATTATTTTTGAATTCTACAAACAAACAACCCATAAATTTTCGTTTTTTAACAGAATCAGAAAAGAAGATCGGATCGGATTAGATCGTAAGATCGTATGGTGAATCGGGATCCTATAAGATCTTAAGCTGAAAGATCTTATGTAGGATCTGGATCGTTTTCTTTCTTGAAGATCGTAAAATCGTAAGATCACAAGATCAAGATCGGGATCCTGACAACTATGCTTTTGAGAAACTTTGCTACAATTACTCCATTCACTTAGAATAGGAGACAACTTTTCAGATACAGCCCACAAAATAAAAAAAGATAAGAAAAAAAATAACCAAAACTTCCCTACCACATAAAAAGGTCACATGTACCAACTAAACCCTACAAATTGACCCAACAAAAGATAGAAAAAAGAAAAGAAAAGAAAATTATATAACATAGGTAGATTATCAAGATCTAAGGTTAAGGGCAGTTTGGGTTTTTACCAGGGCCCCCATAGTAAAAGTAGTGACCCCAATCACTATTGCTCCCAGTTTGGACATCATAACAGTTGGATTGTTCTGTGAAGGTGCCAATATCTTTTGGAGCTTTGAGATTATTCTCTTTATCGACGACTTGTATGTTTCTGAAATAGCTTGCTTTTCCAAACCCTTCTTCAGGGAATCGACCGCTGCCCATTTGAGTCGATGTGTGTTGACCATCAGGCTCAGAGTTGACCACCTCACCACCCCATTCGATCATTGATGCACTGTCGGCCAAGTATGAAAACAAGAACGATGGCCAGTAACCTAACACATATCCGTTACCAAATTGCATCCACCAATTTCCTTCTTTTTGATCCTGAAAACATCAACAGGTAATATGTTATGGCCCATTTCAGCTCTTTTTATTTCATGGGGCTAATTAGATGTCCCAATTTCAAACCATGTGGGCTATACGATTAAAAATAAAACAGCTTAAAGGGAAATGAGTTGAACATGTTGAACTTAGCTAAATCTTTTGCTTAAAGTAGAATACTCAACATGGCTTTTCTAAATCATATGTAACGCAATAACTATCTATATTTATAAAATGGTCAAAAAATGCTGTCTCCCATTTCATCATAGATCCATTTGTAATCATAATGACCTCCAAGACCAATTTATGTAAATTGGTAGCATCATTTGCTGCCGATTTTTTAATACTTGTGTTGGCAGCAGATTCCATTGATCACAAACACACCACTAATTATGTCAGTGTGAAAACCAATGAAGATGCCTAAGATTCTCAACATTTTGTTCTAAGATTACATTATTTAATCTCTTATTCTATGCAGTAGTTTATTAAAATCAAGAAGATGGAAAAACTATGAAAAAAGGTGCCACTTTTTCTCCTATCGTGAATTCAAAAATAACTTAAGACACATTTCACACTCATAGTGCTATGTTCAAAAGAATAAAGAAATAATAGTGGACATTGAGGTCCAGACCAAAGTCAGTGGGTTGAATTTGGAAGTTACCTTCCAGACAAGGATACTAATATCGTATTGCGAATTTCTATAACCCGAAACAGGGGAGATGCTTGCGCCCATTGCTATGTTGTTGTTGATTTGAATAAATCCTGAACATAGTAGGTTGTAGCATCCAGTTGCTTGATATGCATCACTCTGTAAAAAATTAGAAAAACAAAATCAATAGCAAGCTTTAAACAGACAGAGTAAACAATAAGTTCCCCTTAAAAATGGTCAACAATGGTGCAAGTTACAAAAATCATACTATTACATTGTTTTCTGAAATTCACAAATAATCATTTTCTAACATTTGGTCATAGTCAAAATGAGTTCCGTTACTTAATTATTTATGGGTCGAACTAACTACCAAAATTTAGAAGTTGTAGCAAATCTCATTCTGTTAATCTAATCATTAAGGCTCATTTTACACCATGCAGCTTTGTTTATGCTGAGTATCAAATTTGATTATTTCGTTCACATAATCACTATCATAACATAATGCTAAACACTAGCCAAATATACGGGATGCTGTACTTACAGTCCAGTAAGTAAAGAGTCTTGTGTTATTATCACCATATAGATCCGGGCTGACCTGAAAACCATCCACATTTAATAATCAGATTCAACATTGTAGCTACCAACACTTCAAATATTGCTACCAAGTGCAAATTATGTGCGTACCTGCCAACCAGCCTCAATGCTGTTGAGATCTTCACCAAAGGAACCACCCAAAATCCAAATTTGAGACAAACTAAACTCATTTGGTTGTTGTATTTTCGGTTCCCAAACATTCATGGTAGCTTTTGCTCCGTAGAATTTGTCTCCTTCCACATAGGCTATTGCATGCTACATTTCATAAAATAACAGACAGCCAAATTAAACCCTTAAACCAAAAACGCCACATATCATACAAAAGTAACACAACTTTTTTATCCAACTCTTTTAGCTCAATCCAATTCAAGAAAACCATACACATTTACAATCAAAGTAAAGTAATTTTGCTAACTATTCACCTGATGTCCACTTTGATTAACGAGATCAGGATCAGCAGATTTCGGGATATTATTAGGCATAGCCATGCTTGTATGTTTCTTCTTTCCGTATCTTTTAACAGAACTTGCTCTCAAAACATCATCTTCTTTTGTTCTTCTTATCGGAATCGTGCCTTCATCACACATGCCATTCACATGCCATAGCTGCTTGATTGTGTTTTCTTTTAGTTTAGATTCTGTGTTCACTTTGTTGTCATCATAAAGTCCTTCTGGATGATAATTAGGCCTCATCTACATAACCGAAATAAATAAATAAATAAATAAATAAATAATGCAATAAGTAATGAATGATTATAAAATCTTGTATAATTATAGCTTTGAAGATACCTGAATTTTGTGGTCTTTAAGAAATGGATGATCAAAAGCTGGTTGATGAGAGATGTGTACACAATCAATGATATCTCCATCTGGGCTCTGCCAAGTAATAATTAACACAAGTGTTAAGTACCAATAATTTCATATTTGAGTACTAAATATACCAATTTTTTAACAATCTTGCAATCACTATATAAATCAACAAAAGTTAGAGCTAAATAAAAAAAAAAAAAAAAAAGCAAAATGCATAAACAGAAACTATATTCAATCATTTATAGTTACAAATTTACAACTATATACCTCTTTTAATGAAATTGCCCTAAAACTAACACATATTAGAGTATTTTCTTTAAATTAGTAAGCAAAATGTAAAAGCCAAAATTATGGTAAAACTAATTGTTATATACCAATAATTTACCCAAAAATAAAACAATAAAACAAATTCCCAAAAACCAACAAAAATTAAAGCCTTTCTTTTTAAACTACAAGAAGAAAAATGTATAAAAACATAAACTTTAAATATACATCATTTTTTCACAGTAACACTTTAAATTCCCATAAAAACCTGCACAAATTAAGGCATTTTCTTTACAAACTAAAAAACCAAATAAGCATATCCATCATTAATAACAAGTACTTCAAACAAAATAATTAAAAAATAACTTCAAATATTAAAAACCCAATAATTAATATTTTATTCTAGCAAACCTGAATGGTTTTGACAGGCTTTTTATTAAGCCGCTTTAAATGCTTATGAACTTGTAACTTCTGCCTGGTAGCTGGTGGGTTTCTAGCTGCGCACGTTAGCAGCATAAACCCCAAAACAAACAACACCATTGCTAACCTGCACCTGCTCATGCTTCTGCTAACATACGCATCTCCCATCTTTCAAAACCCAAAACAAAACAAAATCTTTACTAACTAGTAATGATGCTAACATACACCATGACCAAACACTAACATACGCAATGAGACTAAGGTTTTTCAGGACATATGTTTTTTTTGAGAGTGTTGTGTTTTTCTCTCTCACACAGTTACACGCCTAGTAAAAGTGAGAGATTCTTTATGTACTGAAATTTTTGTTTTTTGGATTTATAAACACGAGGGGGAAATGATGAAAAACAAAAGGGAAGTGTATGTGCAGGAGGGAGGGTACGGCTTGGTGAAAATGGGTGAGGATGAGTTTTTATGTTTAGAGCACCATTGGTTTTCTTTGTCGTTTATTGATTTTTGGTTTGACGGATTTACCCTTTCGACATTTCAAACTTGGTTTCTCTTTTTTGGAAATGACAATACTATCCTTCTTTCATTTTATTTTAGGCCAGGCTCAGTAATGACCAACGATCTTCATTTTACCCGTCACATCGGTTTTCTCTTTTCGACGGCTTACATGTAACTTTTTACCACAGTAAAGGCGACCTTCATTTTTTTTTTCTTTTTCAAATCTTTTTTAGAAACAAAATTAAATTTTCAATAATAATAAAAATAGTACAAATAAAACTTCAAATAAAAAAACATTTTCCTTTACAAATTCACACTTAATAGTTATTATAAATAAAAATGACAATAAAAATATACATCAAACACTTAAACTGTAAATTGTTTATTTATTAAAACTAAAAAAAATGATTAAAAAAAAAAATTCTTCTTCCTTGTCACCTGCAAAAAAAAAAGACAAAAAAATAAAGCGCTCAAACAGTTTGTAAAGGCCTAGTTTTATTTTTGTTTCTTTCTTTATTTCGATCGCACGACACAATAAAAAAGAAGAAGAAAAAAAATTCGACAGGAGATCGACACCCAACAGTAAAGACGACCGATCGTCCTATCGATCTTGAATTGGTCGACTAAGACTACTGCGCCCAGCCTTAGGTCTCGTTTGGTTTGCTGTAATCTAGCGTAGGGGTGTCAAAAAACCTACCCGACCTGAACCCGAACCTGAAAAGCCTATTTGGGTCGGGTCACTCGGGTCAATAATCTTATTCGGGTCAACCCGACTAACCCGAGATCTAAATAGGGTCAGGTTCAAGTATGTTTGTTTTAGTCTTGATCCGAATTGATCCAAACCCCAACCAACCTGAATAGACTAACACTTTTACATTGTATACATATTGATGCAAAGAAATTTTTTAATCATTTTACCTATATTCGGGTTGACCCGAACCCAAATTGACTCGACCCGAATTGACCCAAATTGACTCGAACCCAAACAAATTTTTTTCTAAATAGGGTTGAGTTCTGGTATGTTTTTTTAGTCTCAACCCGAATTGACCGAAATTCGACCAGGTCATAACACCGCTAATCTAGGTCATTAGATTTTATTATAAGTTGATTACCTTAGGTATTTGGCTTGGTTTAAAAATGAATGTAATTATAAGATTACATTAGTATTGTGTGGAAACCGTGATGCAATGGATTGCTTTAGTAGACGTGAATTTGGATGGACTATTTTTGCCAAATTGCTATAGGACTTACTTCAAAGAACACTTAAACCTTAGGGACTATTTGTGCCAAATTGCTATAGATATCAATTAATGCTAATTTTGCAACGACATAAACCTTAGGGGCTATTTTTGCCAACTTGAAAGTTTTCATTTAATGTTCCACACATGGCATTTTGACAGTGAAGAAGCTCAATAGTATATATAATAATTAGTAAGGTTGTTTGATTAATAACGGCGAGTAGCGCGTTCTTTGAAGAATCTTAGTGTAAAAAAATTTAAAGAGGACCATGGAAACAAGTGCATTCGTGTTTTTTTAAAGTTTCCATCTACTATGTTGCAATAAAATCACATAGGTCGAAGATAAGCGAGAAAACCGAAGTATAACGTTACACAATTCATGGTTATAAGTCTTGGGGCTTCAAACAATGAACTAAGGCACTACGGTGGTGGAAAATGACAACATAATTAGGCAAAGTTCTACCGGTCTAAATGGTTGTATGTTTAAATCTATCGAGAACTAATACTAATAATAAACTCGGTTCATTATATGTGTTTAGCCTTTTTGTATCCAAACTTAAGTGAGTTCAGCTCGAGTTACTCCATATAATTGCGACTTATATGCATGGTGGAAACCGATGAGAACATGTACAAATTATATGTAGAGATGGTCTTCAATGTAGCAAAAGTATATACAGGCACCGAAATATGCAAGTTCGGTTGCTTTAAAAGTTTCTGAATCTGATTTTGGTTCTATATTTCATAACAATAACAAAGCCAGTAAGAATGATCTATGTGGTGGTATTACTTTCTTAATATTGTTATGCTATATTCATTTATGTGTTTCAGTTGCATCTTTATTTTCTCTTTTGCGCCCATGCTTTTTGCAATCGGCTTCATGTTTTCCGTCATGAATAAGGAAAACTTGTTAACTCTACTTGAACCTGTTACAATACAAAAGGCAATACAATAAATATAAATTCGTGGGTCTAGTTTCTTGAAATCTAAAAAGTCAAAACTCGATGAAGCTTATAACTGCAATGCATTTAATGCCTCCTAGCGGGATCACCAAGTCAAGGTTCTTGACCGCATGCGTTTAAGTGCATACCAATCTTCCAAACCCCATTATACGAGATAGTTCAATATTAGGCTTACATGGGCATGTTTACGAATATTAAGAGGCATTAAACCTGCAATGCATTTCATGCCCATGTAGGAGGCATTAACCTGCAATGCGTTATAACCCGCAATGCATTTCTGAATATTAGTCTTACATGGGGCATGTTTTTCGAAATACTGACCCATGTACGTTAACAATAGTTCAATAATCAGTTTTCAAAGTAAAATATAGTCTATGGTTTAAAATGGCCAATCGAACAGATTCAAAAATTTGTAGGTGTTAAGGGTATATATTATACATGGAATTAAAATCAAAAATTTGTAGACGTCTCAACAAACACGTTGTGGCAAAGCTCAATTCACTTTATCCCTGAGTTCCCAAAGACTTGGCCCGAGCGATGAGCACTTGTTCTACGGGGTGTTTGCATAAGCTTATATAGCGGGCTTACGGATTTTAGGTTTCGACATATAAACTTATCATATCATAATAAACTTATATAAGCCAAAAGTTTGAAAATAAGCCACACAAACTAAGCTTATGAAACATAAGCGAAAACCACATTAGCCATAATACATTCGTTATATAAGTTTAAACAAACAACCACCTAGTGTGACCTTTAGTCAACTTATTTATCCCTACCACAACACATATTACATTCACATTTGATACAAAACTATACCAAAATGTATAAAATTATATCCATAAGGTTTAAAATGGCCAATGGAACTGATTCAGACCCTTGCAAAATATTTAAAACATGTATAAATCTCCAATCATTGTAACAGTTCCTACAACTTCATAAACCCCCATATTTCATGCCAAATTGGATAAATCATTATAGAAGTCATCCAATCCAAATGTTAACACATGTAGATTCATACTTTCTTATAAGGGAGTATGTGTAAACATACCTTTTGTGTGATCTCGAGTACACATCTGATCAAGTTTTGATGTTTTGCTTCCTTGACCAAATTTACCACTCAAACCCTGAAACCCTGAAAAATGCATATGTAAACATACCTTTGTGTGATCTCGAGCACTTGCTTTCACCTCAAACCACGAAAAATGCATATGTAAAGCTCATGTCAATCTCACATACTAATAAGCCCTTTGTCTTTTTAAGTGTTATATATAACGATTCAAAGGTCTAATGCACTTTGAATATACACGTTTGACCGGACGACCCATTTAATTTTAACCCATTACCCATTAAAAGTAAATCACTACATCTACGACAGTTATTTTAGCCTCATATAGTACCCCTTTTATAAAACCATTATATCTCCAACCTAACATAGTTTTTAAATTTGCTTACTGCTAACTTAACTGGTTCTACTTTCCGATACATAACCCAAATGCGTGTTTTCTAAGTACAATTTTCTCAGCATATTGCCATAACTATTTCACATCTAGGAGAGGTTTAACAAAGCATGTTCATTGATTCTAAAAAAAATGATAAATGAGTAAAGGGGTCGACCTGGATTCTAAAAATATATATTCTAAAATGATTTGTTTCCATGTATTCCTCTGTACCAAAAATTACAGTCACTGTTATTTATTAGTGTTGGCAAATGGCCAGGTTATGTACGGGTCAAAAGGGACAACCTTTTGGTTCTGTTCCGCAAACAGTGTGTCTTATATACATAGTATTTTATGTGTTATATCCATTTACGAAACTATATCATTAATAAAAAGGATCAGATATTTAACGGGTCTTAATGACCCATTACCATATCATCCTACCTCGAGTGTATAGAATCATTTGGAATGCATGAAAACACATCACGGTAAATCTTGGAGTTGCTGTCAAGACACTAAGAATATTACTTGAAGGTTGAAGTAAAATACAAAGAAAATAGTATCCATATGTTGCCATGTGTTTTACCATTTCGGGCCACAACCACGGATCTTTGTAGGTCTTGTCGGATATCGGGTCTCTGTCGATTCACCGAAACATAAAAAATGAGGAAAAAAAAAAAAAAAGATGTTCATAACACGTTTAAAGGTAGTAAAAGGTACTAACCTCTTCACCGTGAAGACCAAGATGTTCGAGACCATAATGAAAGGCGAAGGTATTAGCAAATTTCCTAGAACTCCAAGGCTCTTCATTCATTGTTGATTCAATAAATTCTCTATCTTCAATGATAACCCTAATCGACGTGCAACTTTGTGTTAGCAATATATTTATTTTACAATATACCAAGTCATATTAAATATACTAATTTAAAAGATAATGTGGATTTGTACTCGGAATCCCCGTGCCCAAGCAAACTCCGGTCGTTTATGTTGGATGATCCAATTAAGGTGATCATCATCAACTATCTTGACAAAGTCGGTGGATCCCCAAGATCATGGTATGTGCAAACAAAAATGCAATCAAAGTATTGAATCAGATTATCGAAACAAATGTTAAGGATGCTGGTATCGAAATAAATTCTCTATAGTCATGACAAATCCTTTAATACTAACATGAATCGACGGCCACACAACATTCTAATTTCCATCATCTGAATCAACGGCCACACAACATGAATAGTTTTTTAATTGTATTTGTGCTTCAAATAGTTTCAAATCACCTAGTTCCGTTAAAACGAATAAACTACACCAAAATATCAACACAGAACTTACTGAAACTGAAAAAAGCTAAAAAGTTCAGTTTTAACGGCTCATCAACTTGAGCTGATAAGTAAATAAAGTATTTCAATAATCTCTGGAGTCTCAAGCCCAAAGCATCCTTTACACTCTTCTTTGAACTATAAAAACATAATACATCTAAATGTGATATTTGTAGAGTATCGTGGCAATTTTTAGTATATCTTTTCAAATGTTGACTAATCCATCCTATAAACAATATTAACTATCCTACAATAAAAACTTTAGGCCAACGTTTTTGTCAATGAATCGTTAACACTATGCCCTTAAACCATATTTAATGAATAAAGCATATCTCGAATATATGATATATCCGACATGAATGATGTATTCTTCTGTTCTATCGAAATCTTGAATATGCAAAATTTTCTTCATCATTACATTAACGGCATCACGCACAATATTTTTTGATTCCCCTTAACTATCCTAAAATAGCCCATATCCTCTTTTTCTTATCAACATGCAAGTGCTTATAGCTTACTTCTTATCTTACTTGCTTATGTGCTATCAGTTTCCAACTGTCACTATCCAAAGAATGTATTCGATCATTAATCTAAGTCATTTGATTAAGGATAACCATAAAAGTAATACATTTTACAAAGCCACTCAAATCACAAAATATTAGTGTTAATACACGTTGAGATAACATCAAATCCTAAAATACTCGTAAACCACTAAAAAAAACTCAATTTATATCAATCTCTCGGCAAAACAATGTTATCTAAAGGTAAAGATAAGTACCCAATTTCGAATCTGGTTTATTCCTCCAAAACTTCTTGACATGTCTTGAATACTGCAAGTCTGCAATAGACATTAACAAATTCTAGTTTCATAAAACACAACAAACAATCAAATAAGTAGCTTACAGAAGATAGCCAACACAATTACACAATTCAATTAGCTATTAATTATATGTGTAATATCCTAGACCACATATACATCTCTTGTGCCTGCTCAAAAAGATTAAAAGGTAGTAAAATATTTCCAGCCGATCACTTAATTCTCAATTTCCTTGCAATGCATTTAAAAACACGATGTGCATATTAATAGTTTATATTGAAAAGTTATTTTTTAGACATGGTTAAATTATCATGTAATTTGTGTATTTTACTAAATTCAAAATAAACTTACCAAAAGAAAAGTATTTAAATGCGCGTGTCAAAGGGTGTAGTGCATACCTCGCATAGATTTGTATTTGACTTCAAATTTTGTGCAATCTGCAAAAAGAAAATTACCATCAGTATTTTGGACATATTTGTTTTCCCGTAAACGGATACATTTCCATTATGTTACCTACCCTAACCCCAAGACACATTGCTACTATATATACAACTGAACATTTCTTGAAAAAAATACCACTAAACAACCAACTAATTTCTTTGGTAGCTAAGGCAGTAAATAATGTGTTACCAAAAACTTCCGATGCAATCTGTATAACTACTTAAAACTGAAAACATACTACTCCTCAACAAAAAATTATCTTTCATCGAAAAATTTCCCATAAACCAACAAAAATCTTTCATCCTCATGTGCAAGCAAAACCGAGTCATATCCTTCAAATTCCACTAACTACTTTCAAAGAAAATGCTCAATATAAAAACGAAATTAGCATAAACAACGCACCTTCAATTATTAGTGCCAGAAATGAACCTTCTATTGCTTACGAAAAGTCTGCTGCAACGAATCGATGATGCAAAACAAATTTTAAGAATGTAATTGTGAATCGTTTAACAAAAATTAAGGCTAGTACTTACCTCATAATTTGTTGCAAAGAATCAAATTGTTGATAATCATGTCAATGATCATATTGGTCGTTTAGTTGTGTATTGCCACAAAGAAATCAAAACCAAAGTGATCAAAAGGAACTGATCTTGTAGTTTTATGTTCTCTTAATGCAATTGCAATTAGATGCCGGCCCGAAAATTCATGTTTTCGATCTTATTTAGGATTTTGGATTTTGTTCAGGATTTTTTGTTTTAGTGGATCTGATTTGATTAGGGTTTTCTTTTGGGGAAGATAAGGGTAATTGATATTATGCTTATCGAGAGAAAAGAGTGTTTGTGTTTGTGAAGGTGGAGAATTGTCTAGAACAAACTTATAACCAATAATTATTTGTGCTACAATTTGCATTACGGAGTTATTACGTGAAAGCGGGATGAGCAGTAAACTTGCAACTCCTTTGGGCCAATGAAAAAGGCCACACGCCCACTACACAACCTGTTGGGATCTTGTTCATTTTACATAATTATTTTGTGACCAATCAAGGAAAGAATTAGCCGAAACGGAGGGTTAAGATTTTCACTTTGCCCGTTCAAAATAGCTAATAGTATATATATATAATGTAAATGGAATTCAAACGTTCCAACAACATCAAATTAGAAATTTCATATTACAAAGCAAGTTATATAGAAGGTTTGAAATTACGTTATAGTTTAAAATTTTATAATTTAAAGCATCATCCTTATTATTATTATTATTATAAACATCGCTTTCATTAAAAACAAAACCATAAGATTACAAGAAATTAGTGGGGAGCCGCGAAACTATATGAGCCCCCACACCTTTAGCAATAGCAAAACTAATCCTACTGAAGATATGAGTAGCAGCTCGCGCCCCAAAGCATTACAGTAGAAAATTATTTAGAAGTAAATCCTTTTGCTCCTCCTGAAGATGCTCCGTTCGAAAATATATTTTCTCCTGAATCTCCTTCAGAGACATCTTCTTGGGGATCCAAACACGGCTACCTCGGGCCCATACCCTCAACCACATGAACATATAGAAAATGGACAATTGATCATCCGATTGATAACATTATTGGAAATCTTTCTTGTCCGGTATCCACACAAAAGCAACTTGCAACTGATGCCTTGTGGTGCTTTTATAATTCCTTACTATCCAAAGTCAAACCCAAAGATTTCAATACTGCTATTGATGAGGACTGTTGGTTCAATGCAATGTAAGAAGAAATTCACGAGTTTGACCGACTTAAAGTATGAGAATTAGTACCACCTCCAGAATGTGCAATGATTATTGCCCTCAAGTGGATATATAAGGTAAAACTTGATGTGCATGGTGATGTTTTGAAAAATAAGGCACGACTTGTTGCTAAAAGATATCGTCAAGAGGAGGGAATATACTTTGAGGAGTCATTCGCACCGGCTGCTCGAATTGAGGCTATCAGAATCTTTCTCGCTAATGCTGCTAGCAAGAACATGATAGTCTACCAAATGGATGTGAAGACTGATTTTCTAAACGGCGAGTTGAAAGAAGTAGCTTATGTCAACCAACCAGAAGGATTAGTGGATCTCGATCTTTCTACACATGTCTATCGTCTGAAGAAGGCTCTTTACGGGTTAAAGCAGGCACCTAGGGCATGGTATGATACTTTGTCAAAGTTCCTACTGGAAAACGGATTCTACAAAGGTGTTGTTGATCCTACGTTATTCACTCGGAAAACAGGCAAACAGTTACTTCATTTTAAAATTTATGTTGATGATATCATATTTGCCTCAACCGATCAAATGGAATGTGGCCGTTTTTCAAATGAGATGAGTTCAAAATTTCAAAAGTCTATAATGGGACAAATGTCGTTTTTCCTAGAATTACGTATTTCTTAAAGTTCCGGAGGCATTTTTATAAATCAATCTAAATATGCTAATGAAATTTTAAAGAAATTTAGATTTGATTCTTGTGACCCTATTGACACTCCCATGGTGGAGAGAACAAAACTGGATGACAACCTCTCTGGGATCCCGGTTGATCAAACTAAGTTCCGTAATATGATTGGATCCCTGATGTATCTCACTGCCAGTAGACCAGACATTCTTTTCGCTGTATGCATGTGTGCTCAATATCAGTCTAAGCCTACCAAAAAGCACCTTGAAGCGGTAAAACAGTCTTTATGTATCTCCAAGGAACCATTAATATGGGACTCTGGTATCCGAAGGACACCTCCATGGCATTAACAACCTATGCAGATATTGACCATGCAGGGAGTCAAGATACACGTCGAAGTACGTCAGAAGGTGCTCAATTTCTGGGCGATAAATTAGTGAGTTGGTCTTCAAAGAAGCAAATAGCACATCCATATCTTCCACAGAGGTAGAGTACATTGTCATGTCTGCATGTTGTGCTCAAATCTTATGGATGAGATCCCAACTGTTGGACTATGGCTTTGCATACAACAAGATTCCACTGTACTGTGACAACAAAAGTGCCATTGCTCTTTGCTGCAACAATGTCCAGCACTCTCAATCAAAGCACATTGATATCCGACATCACTTCATCAGGGAACAAGTTGAGAACGGTGTGGTTTAACTTTACTTCGTAAGGACTGAGTACCAGCTGGCGGATATCTTTACTAAAGCTCTCCTAAGAGAACGATTTCAATTCATTCTCCCACGACTTGGTATGAAGAGTTGAAGCCATAAACACTCAAACGTCTGAAGGAAGAGACTGAGGAGTAATGGAGTTGCTTCACTTGTACATAATTAAAACCAAAAAGAAAAATAGAAAAAAATAAAACCTACAAAAACCATAAAAATCAACAAAATAGAAAATACCAAAAATAGTTTTTCAAGGCATGTCTTCTGGTATCGATAACATTTACGGTCCTAGAAATGTCATTCAACAATGACACGGGTCTTTAAATGAAGTTCGAGCAGAAGTTCAAAAAGTTTTTCAAAACATGCCTACGATGGCTTGCTATTATTTCAGATATGCAACCCGCTTTGCTAAAAAGGAAAGTGCTACACAAAATCGATTTTCATAAATATCGAGCACTTATCCTAAAACAAAATGAGAAAAGCAAGTCGCCAGAAAGACGGCTGTTCCTATACAAATGTTTTTCCTTCTATGATTTTCAGAAAAATATTTGTATTTCACATGGTGGTAACATATTGTTTGAAAATAAATTGGAATCAAATTTTTGAAAATCAATCGGACTCAATTTTTTCAAAAACATTTTCACTCAATCACTGACTTAGGTCATCGATTGAGGGGGAGAGTGATTTCAAATTTCATATTTTCAAACTTTATACCATTAAACGAGTCCATTTGTACGTCATAAGTTGTGAATAAAGATTTGGTGTTATGTGTCAGTGTATGATCTTTCTTATATTCAAAGATCTTTCAAAATGATTTTCTTATATTCAAAGATCTCTCAAAATTATCATACGACACTAACATTCTCCTCATAGATTGAGGGAGGCGTTGTAATGTTCCTTTATCGGTATATATTAAACCGGTCACATTTTCTTCCAAATTTTCTAACTTATTTAAATCAATTAGGATCACAAATCTCAAAAGGTTTGAAATTTTTGATCGGGGGAGAGAATGTGATTTAAATATTAAATCTGGTTAAAATGTGATTGTTTAAGACTCAACCAAGCACTCCTCCCTCCATGTGCTAAACGATTTCAAATACCGATGCCCATGTTGAGGAGTAGCATCGCTGAAAGATAAAAAATAATTGAGGTACAAATGCTTTGATATTTTATCACAAGTACCTTGATTGATTTTCAATTGGTTTTAAGGCGAAGAGAACAATACCACATGACTGACCTTGCATTTACTTTATTGGAGTTATAAGGATGGTGAGGTTAGGTATTCGTTCCCACGATCCCGCAAGATCCGGAGGGATCTACCCAGGACAATCCACTAGTTAGTGTAGAAGTCCTTAGGTATGATTAAAAAGGGGAAAAGTGAGAATAAGGGAAGAGTGTCGACTGAGATGGAGCTAGTACTGGAACAAACCCAACAAGGTTCTAGTAATGAAGTCTTGGTAAGCACTGAAGGTAAGAAATGTAAAGATAAAGGGTGAAAAGAAGTAGCCCTCCAAATATTCAAACTTAGGGCAGAAACCGGGTTCAATTCATATGCTACTGGTGGTTACCAAGGTAACACTATTATTGAAGACAAGACGTCATAGACCCAATGAAGCACTGAACTAAACCTTCCAGCCACTCAAGTTCTCTCAAAAGGACTTGTTTCATTCTCACGGGGAACCGATGTAATCTTTCGACTCATCTCTTAGAGATGGTGTATATTGAAACAGGAGACCCTCTCCCTAGTCTCCGCATAGGAAAACCAAAGTGTACTATTGAGTCTAGAGCCAAGAGATCATCCATAAATCTCATTAGGACACACTTACAATATGCTTACTATTTCATACACCGTGAAAAGTAAGAAAATATACATTAAGATTCCTACGCATTATCCTTGTGGTATTGCCAGAACATCCGAGTGATACACAAAGTATTCACAATGAAGATGGAAATCCTTCTAGAACCAACATCAAACAAACTCTTGGTAGGTGACATGTGAGATCCTTGATGGATCAAACTTGTGACAACTGGAAAACAACGATGGGGCGATTCGCATTTGAATTAACCTTGTTCCAGTAAAGGAATTGACGTATACTTTTGGAAAACCCTTCGATGTGCTCAACAATTGTTTTCGAGCACAACGACTACGCATAAATTGTCAAAAAAAAAGTATTTGTGATTGAAACTTGATTTTGCTCATAAAAATTTCGTTCTATTGCAAAAACTCTTTACTCATCAATACGCGACTGTTTTCAAATCAATTTCTCATCAATTAGTGAATCCCAATTTGTTGGTTCACTCACTCCGTGTTGTCTATTTTGGGATGCTCCGGTTTGAGAACGGCTAGTACAGCTGCGAAACCCTGTCAAGGAGATTCTTCGAAATTCTACCTGATCACAGGCATTATTTATACTGATCAATGGGGAACTGTGGTTCTTGCAACCCTATTCAACAAAAGTGAACAAAGACACTTTCGTTTGTTTATTGCTAATTGTTGTTTGCAGGAACTCCCGACAGTTGCAGCTGATAGCGAATAAGATGTCAATTCATAACCACATGCTCACACTTCATACTCACAATTAAAGAAATCATGATAAGTGAAAGACGTACAACACTGCTTCCGCAACCCTGATGCAAAATATCATGATCCGGAAAGGTGTGAGCATGTCGGTCCGAAAGTCACAACATCACATGGAGGCGATGCAACAAAGGATGATTTAGAGATTTACGGTGGCTGATGATCTCGAAGAAAGCTCAAAGATCACTCAAGCCAAAGAAACATTCTAAGATCACTACTGGAAGTACAAAGATTGCGGACTTTGAAGAATAAAAGACTACGAGCTAGGAAATTAAATTCATGTGAAAGAATGCTAGAATTCAAATTGTAATTTCCGGGGTGACCTCCCTTAGGGGGAGATAAATATTCGGTCACCTTGAGGTCACCCCGAGTATCATCTAGCACTAGTTAGGTCGTAGTCTTGATAGTATAAGTTAAGTTAAAGCATCACCATGGAGTCGGCGAGTCTTTACCCATTGTCAGCCCACTCTACAGCCCATAGGGGCGTTTATTGTATGACTATAAATACCCTCTTCCCACCAAAGGAGAGGTTTGAAGCTTTTCATTCACTTAATCTAATATCACATTTTTCTTTTTCTAGAAAACTCCCACTTCTTCCTTTCTCTCTCTAGTAAACGTCCATAACCACAAGAACCATACATGTTTTGATTTATGAGTGACTTACACATATTATTCATTCTTCTATCCTTATACCCTACCATGGATGGTATGTTTCTATTCAAGAATAAAATCATACTTAATAGATACTTTAAACTGTTCTCTTTTATAAATTAGTATTAATTATGGTTGTCATTACAGGAGAATTAGCCAAAGAACTCATCATCAGAACCATGGGCATGTTGAGAATGATGAATCTTGGCATCCCATAAGTCTTTGTTAAGAGTTATAAGCAGCTTAAGACTATGTACATGTATAAGAATGGCTGACACGGAACTAGCAGTTACACATATGTTTTAATGTATACCACCAATTAGTTTAGTTGTGATATTTTTGTGCTTTTAGCTTATTTCACCGATGACAGGGGTCATGAGTTTGAGCCAAAAGCCGATGGATCCATCCCTCAACTTGTCATTCAAACATTAAAGAAACCAAGTGTGAATAAAAAGTGAATAGAAACTGAGGTATGATTAGCAATAAGTTTTAAAAAGGAATTCTTATCGTTGTAAGCCACACCCTCTGAATCATGAGTATTTAGGAAAAGAAAAGGTGAAAGGAAATATACCATTATTGTACTCAGTTAAAGTATAACAACTTCTAATCTCTGCTGTTTTTCATGTAATAGTCAACAATTCTTCATATTTCTCACACTTATCTTACTATCATGATGCTTTTACATGTGAACTTGAATATATGTTTTTGTATTGCAACATTAATTGCCAACCTTTCTGCATTTTGGAAGCTGTTAGGAAGCACATAGTGAACAAAGGTCAATGTAGAGTCCATTATGGTGACGATGATGTAGATAAAGAAGTTGAATTAGAAAAATTCTATGATTATAATAGTAGGTATATATGATCAAGTCTATTGTCTCTTGAATTTCATATCGTAGCCTGCTTCAAATGACTCTATATGCGTTTTGAAAATTGTGAAGTTTATAGACCACCATATAAATGTAAAATGTAAACTATATGAGCTAATCAAGAAAGAAGCATATTATATGTGTACTTTTTGAGACAATAATATGCCTTAATAAATATTCTAAAACCATTATTAACTAATAATTTTTTTTTTTGATATTTGTTTACAAGTATTCACAAGAGGAGCAAGAGGTTGTTAGGTGGAGTATTAGATACCACAAAGCTCAGCCATGATTCTAGAAACTTTACAAAAGCTCAAGCCATGTGCAATAAAGGTATTATCCAAATACCTATAAGTGCCTTGCCTTCGCTACATGACTCATATACATGCTTTACAATTTTCCCGACATGCATTCGAGATGATGCACTTAAGGCTTTGTTTAACCATTTTATCTACATAGCTAAATCGTCTAAGAATCTTCAACAAAATATTTTGGCAATTGTCGCTCTAAGAAGGTTCATCAGTGATCCACGTAAGATTAGTCTCTAGCAACATCAAGGTGACAATTTCAATCCAATCTACCTAACCCTATAAGCTCCATAATGACTATTTATTAATCAAAAATTTCGTATATTTAACTCCTCTCATGTGCACTTCTTGAACTTGGTAGTAACGGTAAATGCATGTACAAAACCTTGAAAAAGCTTAAGCGGAGATCTATGTGTTGGAATTTAATAATTATGACATAGCATATAATTGAATAAACATCATCAAGTGCGCAGCGGAAGACTAAGAATTAATACTTGTAAATAATCACAGCTTATGAAGCAGCTATGTACTCAGCTTCTGTTGCAGACATCGCAATTGTACTCTACTTCTTGCTCTTCCATTCTACTACTCCTCCATTGACTACAAAGACATATCCCGTGTGAGACTTCATATCATCTTTATCAGTTTTCCATGACGCATTGCAAGACTCCTGCAACATCAAGGTCTGCCTCTGGATTTCTACCATACACAAGAAACATATCTCGAGTAGCCCTTAAGTACTTGAGAATGTTTTTAACAACATGCTAGTGAAGATCACCTGGGTTTTGTTGATATCGAATGGTGATATTTTGTGCAAATGCCACATCTGGCCTTGTGCATCTCACTGCATACATGATAGATCCTACATCCAAAGCATAAAAAACTCTACTCATGCATGCCACCTCAGCAGGTGTTGAAGTACATAGTTTGCTACTTAATCCATGCTCTAGTTGCATTGGAAGATATCCTTTTTTAGAATTCTCCATCCTGAATCTCTTCAAGATTTTATCAATGTAAACACTTTGATTTAATCCAGTTAACCGCCTAGATCTATCTCTGTAGATATTGATTCCAAGGATGTATGCTGCTTCTCCTAAATCCTTCATAGAAAAACATCTTCCAAGATAGGACTTAACCTCTTTTAAACTTGGAATATGATTTCCAATGATCAATATGTCATCGACATACAGGATAAGGAAAGTAACATTACTCCCACTAGCTTTATGATATACACATGGCTTATCGAGATTCTGAGTAAAACCAAACTTTTTAATTTCCTCATCAAATCTTGTATTCTATTTCCTTGATGCTTGCTTTAATCCATAAATGGATCTTTGAAGTTTGCATATACGCTTTGAAAATTATGGATTTACAAACCCCTCAGGCTGCGATATGTATATATTCTCATCTAGGCGACCATTTAAGAAGGTGGTTTTTACATCCATCTGGCAAATCTCATAGTCATAGTATGCTGCTATGGCTATAAGAATCCTAATAGCTCTAATGTATGCTATAGGAGAAAAGGTCTCCTCGCAGTCAATCCCGTAGGTTTGAGTAAAGCCTTTATCTACCAAACGAGCCTTATAGGTGTGTACCTTGCCATCCACTTAAAGAGCCACTTACTTCCAACGAATCTAGCATTATGAGGAAGGTCTATTTCAATCCAGACTTCATTATCTTTTATGGATTGCATCTCCTCATTCATTGTAGCTTTCCATTTGTCCTTTCCAGGATCAGCCATGACAGCTTTATAATTAGCGGGTTCTCTAAGATCCCCTAAACTATATTCCTCAACTTCTACATTAAGACATAGACGTTCAGGAGCACGTATAGTCTTTTCAGACCTACAAATGGGAGTAACTTTAGGTGGATTAGCAAGACTTTCAAGCTTCATTTGAAGTTGGATAGTATTTTTAGAAGGTGATGTATCTTCTTGATCATCTTCCAGATCATACACTTTCTCACTGAATTCTTGAGATATGAGATTCCTTTCAAGGAAATCTCCATACCTAGCCATAATGACATTGTTTTCAGGTTGTGGAAAACTAGAAGGGAGGGTTGAATATTTTTACCAGTTAAAGCTCGTTTTTAATTATTTTGATCGACTTATGTCAATCTATTTGGATGTGTGTTGGATGTTGATAAACAAACATACAGAAATATAAATATGTAATGAAAAGATAAAGAGCAAGAAGCACAAAACCACAACGCGAGTATTTATAGTGGTTCGGCTACAAGGACACCTTCCTTGCCCTACTCCACTCCCCGAGTCACCTACTCGAGAGTTCGTAATCACTACACAACACCGACTCCTTATGGTGGAGAAACCTTCACAACGTCGCCTACACTTTATCCGGTACAAGGCTAGATACCGGGTCCTTTTCACCAAGGAGAACCAATCCTATCACAACGTCGCCTACCCTTTATCCGGTACTAGGCTAGATAATGTTAGGTTTAGAAAACATGGGAGAATATGTGACCTGGTTTAAATACTCATCATGTTTTTAGATAAATGCTCCTCCTCAATCATGTGCATCATTTATATGAAATCGTTTGGCACATGGAAGCAGGAGTGTCTTTAAAGGACTAAAACCAATTCCATTTAAACAGATAAGAGATTTAAATCACGATCTATCTCCCGATCAAAAATTTCAAACCAATTGAGATTTGTGATCCCAATTGATTTAAATCATTTAGAAAAATTTGAGGAAAGACGTGGCAAGGTTTAATAATGAAAAATGATTGATAAGGATAAATTTTAGACATTAAAGATTGTTAGTGTCAGGTATGATAATTTTAAAAGATCTTTAAGTAAAATAAAACAATTTCACAATCAAACAAGAACAGAAAGAATTTCATTTTGAAAGATCTTAGAGTTTTAAAGAAAATCATACCATGACATAACATTAAATCTTTAGATCACCACTTATTTAGCACAAACGGACTTGATAGATGAAATATCGTTTGAAAATATTTTATTTTAAATCACTCTCCCCCTCAATCGATGACCTTAGTCGATGACTGAGTGACTTAAGTTTTGATAAAATGAAGTCCGATGATTTCCAAAATTAAGTCCAATTTATTTTCAAAACCAATATTTTCCATTTTTCAAAACAATATTATTCAAAATTGTTTAAAAATGGTATCATCACTATTATCCCGCACAAAGATCGTTAGGTGGTTGAGTTGCATTTGTTGTTGTTCTTTGAAGGTTGGAAGAAAACCGTCTGCTGAAGCAGTGAGACCTCTGAAGTTGCATCTATCGTGCCAACTATCCATGGAGAGATCCAATTAAGCTCCGTTTCTTCTTTTGTCGACCCAAGAAATAGTTACCCTTTCCATTCGGCATCCAATCATCTTCTTTTGTGGGATCCGGATCGAGAACATTCTTTTAAACCATGTTATCTGCATACGTTAGTAAGCACAGATAGACATATATGGTGGTCGACAACACCCAAACAGTAATCGACTAATAAACGTCAATCCAACATGTCAATCAGATCATATAAAGCATGGGAATAATGTGTTTATCAAACTTTAATGATCTAATCCTAACAATCATATCCTAGGCACCTAGTCCTTCAACGTAGGTTAACATGTTTTACATTTAAGTATATAAGATAATTAGATAAGCTCGTTAGATGATATAGATTTGAAAACATTCTCCCCTCAATCAATGACTTATTTTCCGAAAAGTTTAAAAGCTTGAAGTCATTGATTGAGTTTTCAATTTTACGAAAACTCGAATCGATTGATTTACAAGCAACTCATTTACCACCATTTTGAAAACAACAAATATTTTTTGAAGAATTTATAGAAGGAAAAACATTTGTGTAGGAACAATAGATCCTTCAACGTACTTTCCTCAATTTGTTTTTAGGATAAGTGCTGCAATTTTGTGAAAATCGTTTAAGCGTAGCACTTTTCTTCCTTGAAGAGCGGGTTGCTATCTCGAAATAATAACAAACCATGGTTTTAGCGGGTTCTGATCTGAAATAAGCGCAAGCCATAGTTTGAGACATGTTTTGGAAAAGAATATTTACACCTCTGCTCGAACTTCATCTATGGTCACGTGCCATTATTGAATGACATTTCTAAGACCGTAGATGTTATCGATACCGAAGACATGTCTTAAGAAAACATATTTTTGGTAATTTTTAAATTTTTCGATTTTTATGGGTTTTGTTGATTTTATATTTTCTATTTTCTTTTTGCTGGTTTTATATTTTTGTATTTGGTTTTGATAAATATTCTGAGATAGAGTAGATGATATAGTTTAAGAAGGATGATGATACGAGTACCGAGATAATGATATCGAGCAACACGTCGTAGAAGATAGAATTCGTCATCTCTTAAACTTCCACCACCAAAGCTTCGAGGCTCCAAAATAGAGAGAAAACATGAGCCTTTGAGAAAGAGAGACTTTTGCGCTTCCCCAAACCGAAAATCCATTAGATGAGCGATTCAAGCTCTATTTCAAGCTTGCCTTAGCCGGTGCCTGAGAAGCACACCATTATCATAAATCCATTGCTCCTTTTAAGAATGATAGTCGAGATTCTTCGATTCGGGGTTATATCATCAACAAAACGAGAACGTATCATCCCACTCTTTAAATTATCTTCTCAAATTCCTTTTCCTTTGAAGTGCAAGGCGATCCATACCAAAAGTTTTCAAGAGACCACTTCCCCAAGTAGATGAATTGATGCGATCGACCTCTTAGACTAGAGCTCACGAACCCGAATACACATATACAGAAGACAGAGAAACTTATACCATCAAGTAGCAGATTAAGTCCAATAGCCAAAGAATAACCCCGATGTATACTTTTATCTCCCTAAAGAAAGTGTATGAAGCTCAAGAACCCAAGTACCGAATGCCCAAGAGAGAATAACCGATAATATTGAAGAAGCATGCCTAATCATCGATTATCTCTGCGGATGACAATCTTTGCGGATGTCAACTCGGAATAAGTGATTATATCTACGAATCATCGATTAAGCACTCAAGTGAAACATCCGGCGCCCCAATGTACACAATTCTCTCCCCCGATGATTGCGATAACATCGAAATCATCACACACTTGTGTACCTCTTTATCTTCATAAACTAACTCCTCCATCACTTCCCCCACATAGTTGGAATAAGAACACTAAACGCCATGAGTCAAACCTTGAGTTTCTCTGCGGTAATGACATTTGTCTTCCTGGGATTTCTTCAATCACTTAGAAGAGTTAAGTTCATCAAGTTTACTCGCTTTGTGTTTAGATGTGTGTCTCCTTCCCCCTTGCTGGTTTTGATACTTCAGAATCAGCAACACATTATAAGCCCATGAACTAGAAATCTGTTGAGAAGAACACTTGAACTCTTGTGAGAATCAACTTGCTGAAGTATGTGAGCAAGTCTAATTGGGGATAAAATATGACATTTCACTCTCCCCCAATTAGTGCTCTCCCCTAAACTGGAAATCTTTTCGATGAATTCCGGAATAAGAAGTCTTTAGATCGTCAAATGCAACTTGTCTTTAGTCTTTAAAATGCGAGAAAATGTAGAAAATGACTGTAGACTCGACCTTCTTCAAGATTGTCGGTTGGGGAATAGATAGTTAACATCTTTATCTCACCAAAAAGCATCCCGATTAACTTACCTCTTGAAAATCCTCTTAACACAAATCCTCCCAATCAAACAAGAACAAAAGATGTTCATCAAGGAAATCGACAATCGACCATAACGAACACACTAAATGGTAACACCAAACTACCAATCACATCAAATAAGAACAGAGATTGTTCGGAATCATCATGTTGATATGTACGTGAAGCATTAACCGGAAACACTTTGTCAATAAACTCATCAGTCCGTGAGAAGATGTCAACTAACGGCTCTTAGAAGAAACTCCATGTAAAATGACCCGATAAGAAGAAGCTCGGTTCTTACATGAGTTAGGAGCCGTATGACCATTTTTTCTCAGATGTCTATCAACATGCAGTAGTTTCACACTTCTTCTCCCCCTCAAGAATTGCATACGATGTTGCCATTCTTGACTAAACAAGTGAAATCATCCATGTGTAGTCTATTTCCACTTCTCCCCTGCAAAGATTGCATATGATGTCGCCATCGCCATTTTAATTGAGCTAGTGAAAAATAGAAAAACAATCAATGGTAAGTAGATCACCGTTGAGAAAAAACATGAGAAGAAGATCCACTTGATGACTGAGCGCGCATGGAAAAAGCATGAAGCATGTTGATGAGAATGGTCATAAATGAGAAGATTTCTCTTCTTCCAAAGATAAAGCACACTGAGACGTACACTTTTCTTTTCTTTGAGGTACGAGGCTTGAACTGTTGTGTTCAAACGTCATAAGAAGATTTCTCTTCTTTAGATGATAAAGCGCACTGAAACGTACACTTTTCTTTTCTTTAGAGAATGAGGCTTGAACTGTTGTGTTCAAACGTCATAATCTCTCTCTTTTCATCATCTCTTGGCAAAACTTGTCATCAATCCCATTATCATTCAGTAGGCTCTTTGTAGTGACAGCTGATAGAGAAAACCCAATATGATGAATTTGACCCTGAAGTAAATTGACACGAACTCGTGACTTAAACTTGCACATATGTAACAAAGAGCGGTGCCGAGAATTCATCCTCCATTGAATCTCTAAGTACTCTATACTCTTCATCCAACCAACCATCAAGTATAAGACGTACATCACCTCTTGAAAATTCACAATTCAATGTGACACTAAGAACTACAACGTAACTCCTTAAAGTGATAGTTATTTTGTGGTGGTAAGAGCCCAATTCCCCCAAGTGGTAAAAGAAAAGGAAAAGTCACCCAAAAATAACTAGATTTCCAAGTCTTCGTTTTTGAAAAAGCTCGAACAAGGATCTCGAAGAGTCTTCATCCAACCATCCCCGATACCTTCAGATACTAAGTACACTTGCCCGTGACATTTCACTTCAACCTCAAATAGATAATACTGAATTAACGTCGTTGTCACATCTTCTGGTTAAAAGCTCAAATCTAGCCTCCTTTTACGTTTTAAGTGAACTATGATAATGGTTTCATCCCGACCGTGGTTAAAAGCACATAAACCCCGTAAAACTTTGAAATAACCAAACTGCCATGAAGAAAATCCAAACAATCACCCAATTCATGAAGTACCTTGTTAGGAATTGGAAATTCCATGTTAAAGTGTCGGTCACCCCAATTATAGTCTAGCATAAGTTAGCTCGTAGACTTGCAGTTATTTACGTTATTTAGTAGCTAATTAGTTAGTCAGTAGCGTAGTTTAGTTTAGTGTAACACCGTGGAGGAAGGACGGGTCTTTACCCACTGTATACCTCATCCACAGGCCGTCAGGAGGTCGTTTAGTTTGTAACCTATAAATACCCTCTACCTCCCAAGGTAGAGGGTTGGAAGTTCTAATCTAACCTTTTACACTTTTGTTTATCTCTCTAGAATTCCCTCTCTACTCTCTTCATCTCCCTAACCATGGCATGCATATACTATCATCATCCTAGACCACCCGAATCATCTAAACAACATAATATTCACGATCCTACAATTGGTACCAGAGCCAAGGTTATGTTGTTCTTGATGATTCATCTGATTTGAGTGGTTTTGATGCATATTGTACTCGTTATATATGCGGTTTGTGATGTTTGGCTACGGTTTTGTTGTTGTTTAATTCGTATGGTGCTTTTTGAAGTGGTTTGATATGTTTTTGACATTGGTTTATACATATTTTGTGGTAAGCAGATTTGAATATGGTTTTTTATGTGTTGAAAAAACTGTTCTTGGTCTTCAAATGAAAAGTATTTGAATATGGTCTATTTTAAGAAAAGCAGATTTGAACATGTTTTTTTTTAAAGCTGTTAACTGGTTATACACGAATCTGCTCGTGTGGATTTTTTTTCATCTATGTAAGTTGTCATACTCTTTGAAGCGAGTTGTATCTAAGTTGTTTGTCTCTAACTCGCATTTTTGAATGCGAGTTGCCTTCGTGTCCAGATTCATTGAATGTACTGTTGCGAGTTGACTTTGGTCACATGCGAGTTGTCATTTTTTAATGTCATGAAGCAAGTTGGGTACTAGCAGAAATGATGCGGGTTGACTATTTAGTCAATTGCGAGTTGGTCGGAGAGTCAAAAAGATGGGAGTTGAGAAAGATGCGAGTTGGGTCAAAAGCGAGTTGTGAGTTATGTGCTAAACGACTTGTTATGTATGCGAGTTGTGTGTATAAGAATGTATGCGAGTTGACAAACTGCTTTCTTGAAAGCGAGTTATGTGGATAATAGATGCACTTGAGTTAAAGAAAGTATGCAATTTGCTTAAGGGTTATGAGAGTTGAGTTGCTAAAGATGAAAAGACCTGTCTCAAACATGATGCGACATGTCTAATTGTGACAAAGTGCTTATGTGCGAGTTGTTATAAACTGAAATTAACCGCAACTTCATCATCATTTACATCACTTACATCAAAACATTCAAACAACAACAATCATAAACATCCAAAACATCAGATTCCTTCTTCAATGATCTCAGGTCTGTTCGTCCTTGCATATCAGTGATATATCAAGACTCTTGAAGGTCTTGTTTACGAACAACTCATCATCAATCAGTTTACTACTTGGCTACTTTTAGTCATACTATTCTGATAATTTTCGAAGGAGATGTAAGAACAAAACCTTTGAAAGTTTCATTCTTAATCTTTGTTCGATTATAAGTAAAACAATAAGATAAACTCATTTCACCCAACGGGTCAATTTATTTCGAAGAGTAAACTTCTGTGACTATACGAATTCATAAGAGAAGAAAAATAACAAGCATGTTATTCTCTTTCTTTTATTCGTTTTACAAATCTTTTGAGATAATCATAACCTACCTGGATGACGATTCCACACCTCAAAACCATCCCTGTGGCGAGGTCTATTGATTCACAAACGTGATGCCATCCCTGTGGCTTGGATTAATGTAAGTAGGAGCTTGGATCATTTTATGGAATGAAGTGGTTTCTTGATAGGAGTTGGACTGTGATGTATGTGTAATGTTTTAGGAGTGATTTATAAGAGATTTTGGTTTGTGATTTCTTTTCGCTGCGTATGGATGAAGGAGGCGATCAGTTAGAGAGAGATTAGGTGATTAGGGTTAAGTGAGTAATGGGGGTCGTGTTTTATACCCTAAGTTTTAGGGTTGAGATGTTTTTACCGAATTTAGGAATGGGCTTGGTAAGTTTTAATGGGCCGTATCTTTGCAGTGGATGGTAGTTGTCACATTTGTATTGGGCTTGGCGCAGATCTCGTGGGTTCATGTATTAGTATTTGGATTTATACGGTTGGCATTTCAAGATATTAAGGACTTAGGCCGTTTATTACGATTTGACATGGGACTTGAATGTTGGACGTGTTATCCTAACACTTTTGTTACAAAAATATTGAATACAATTTGTCGTTATTGGAAGAAAAGTAGTTTGGTCATCATGTTTCATAGCTAATCTTGGTATAATACTTGGCAAAAGTGTGGGAGTTTGATTTATTAATTTTTTATGGGGGTTTCATGGCTTCGAGGTCCTTGACCGGTATTACTTTGGTAATGAAGTGACGATTCAAACTGATATATTTGATCGTTGGACTTAGATGATTGGATTGTCTTTCATATACCGGGCCTTGATTTTTGCAAGTAACCAAGTTTGGGTCGTACACATGATTGGGTCGATTGGGCTTCTCAAGTATTGGACTTTATGTTAGTTAATTGATGATGAGATATGAGACATGCGAATTGAAGGTTAATATTGATTATTGATAATGAGATTTGTTGAGATTTGGCATGATGATGTGAATCATTATGTTATGAGGTTTGGTACTTTGGTGTATACATTTTCACGGATGATGTTACGGCTTGAATTGATGGTTCAACAAAGTTGACTGAGGGGTTGTTTGAACGGTATTTCTTATTTGGATTTAAAGTGAGGTTTTTCGGGCACGTTTACTTATTTCATCTTCTTTCTATCTACCCTTCCGCGAAGATGACTTGTTTGAGCATTTACTGAGTGTGATAAAGACTTGGCTAGTTAGTTGCGTTTGTGATTCTTTCTCAGTTAACCCACAACGTAGCTATCACTTCGGTGTCTCACTCAGTTGAGAATGTCAAGAGGTTTTGTACATTGGGTACACCGTCTCTTGTTCACGAGAATTTGTACAAGTTTAAGTAACAAATCTGGGGAATTCTTGATAAGGTTTTAAAGGTACCTTTTGAGGGTCGTTTAAGCCCTTATTTGATCACTTTTGTATCCGTTATTGCTTAATATCGTTCCTTTTCACTTTTAGGTCTCTTGAAGGCAAAATCTTTGGAATGGCACTTATTTGGACGAAAGGTGCGAATATCTGAAGAAAATGGCCAAAGTCAAGAATCGAGACACTCAGTGCTTTGGGCCCGAAGGTAAGCGCCATCGCTTAGCTGCGACGCCGTCGGAGCACTTTTGTGACGGCTCGAGAGCCAAATTTCTTTTTACACTTGACGACGCCGAGATCGAAGGCGACGGCGTCCACAACCTTAAGTTGACGCCACAAGGTGATCAAGTCACAACATGCCAAGTAGTTGATATTGTTTTGGCCATAACTTTTGCATCTGAACTCGGTTTAGGTGATTCAAAAGCCACGCGACCGGAATGAGAAAATCTACAATTTGGTTAAAAATGGTCGTGACGCCGTCACTCTATAAGTGTGACGCCGTCGCTCTTGCCGACCGTAAAATCGCCTATAAATATAACATTATAACTTCACTTTTTGTAAGCCCTAAACCCTAAGTCCGATTCCAGGGTTTAGGTAGGTGTTTTTCAAGCAACTTAAAGGGTTTCAAACACTCCATAAACATCGTGTAATGATTTGTTTGTTAATCCAATCCTATAGTATGTCTTCAATTATCATAATTGTTGCTTGCTCTTCATTAATTATGCTTGGCTAATTCACCTAGTGTTTGCTTATGATTGTATGAAACTTGTATATAATTAATTAGATCTTATTGATTTCTTAGTGATGCTTGTGTCTATCTTCATCATTAGGGTGTGACAATTTCAATGAGTCTAATTTGTTTAGTTTATAATTCTTGCATCCTCATCTCTTGTTTGATTGGTTGTCTCTTATCTTAATTGTTAATGATCCGGTAATGCGATAGGTCATTCGTTGTGTACTTAATGCTTGATTCATCTTTGTGAACCTTAGAATATGATTACTTGAGTAGTTGTAGGCTAAACCATCCAAAGAGTGCCTTAGAGTAAGAGTTTATTATCCCGATGGGTTTTGTAGACGAGACCCTTTGGTAAGTTCAAAGAGTTAGGGATTAATGCATACCCTACGACTTTAGACACACAACGTTAAGAATAAGGACGTGACAATTCAACCATCAATAGGACGTGACAACGATGGGTAGAATTGGATAGCTAGCAAGGAGTAATACATCATAAGTAGATACGCTTCACGTTACTGGTAGACCCCTAATTTAGTTAGTACCCTTTTGGGATAGTTGACTAGCAACTAATTCCACCCTCCCCAAATCCAAACTCCGAGATTCGTACCTTTCCATTTCATAAAATATAAAAATACAAAAATAATCATCCTCACCTTTAGACTTAAATCGATATACACTTGACCTAACGACACTATTCCCTAGAGAGCGATATCAATACCGTGGCACCCTAATACTACCCTACAACGATTAGGTTCACCGCCTGGGGTGTTGAAAAACTTTCTCGACGAAAGGAAGTTCCTTTGACCCCGAACGCGCTGCGTAAGCGTATCAATTCTACTTCATGATCAAGTTTGTTATATCGGGTTTACTTCTCCATGTGGTCACTACAATTGCCATCAGAATACGTGAATGATGTGTTTACCATAGTGTTTACTGGATGGTTGATGATTGTGTTGATGATTGAGAATGAACCACTAATGAACCGCTGCATGTTCCCCTAAAACAGATATTCACCGAAACCAAAGTTGTCATAACACATTCAAGTTTCGACATTGTTTACGGTTTTGTCTTGATTTTGTAAAATCCGTGAAAGAAACTATTTCTCGGTTTAAATCATAGACTTGTAAAATCCGTGACAATGGAAACATCCGTAATAGTAAAATGCATTTCTGGATCTTTCTTACGGTTTATTCTTGGTTTTGTAAAATCCCGCGAAAGAAACTATTTCTCGGTTTAAACTATAGAATTGTAAAATCCCGTATTTATGGATTCATCCTGGAGAAAGGAAAGTGTATTTCGGGATCTTATCTGATACTGGTGCTACAATTTCTACTTTGAAGAAGGGAAAAATGGGTGTACTTCATAAATTGGATGTGTGTTTGGATATTCTTCAAGGCAGTTTGGTTATTACAAGGTTTTACAGGGTTATGTGCTTTTAACCATGGTCGGGATGAAAACCATTATCAGAGTTCACTTAAACCGTCAAAGGAGGCTAGAGTTGAGCTTTTAACCAGAAGATGTGACAACGGGGTTAATTCACTATTATTTATTTCAGGGTGAAGTGAAATATCACGGGCAAGTGTACTTAGTATCTGAAGGTATCGGGAATGGTTGGATGAAGATTCTTCAAGATCCTTGTTCGAGCTTATTATCAAAAACGAAGACTTGGAAATCTAGTTATTGTTGGGTGTCTTTTACCACTTGGGGGAATTGGGCTCTTACCACCACAAAATAACTATCACTTTAAGGAGTTACGTTGTAGTGCCCAGTGTCACATTCAATTGTGGATTTTCAAGAGGTAATGTACGTCTATTACTTGATGGTTGGTTGGATGAAGAGTATAGATTACTTAGAGATTCAATGGAGGATGATGTCTCGGCACCGCTCTTTGTTACATATGTGCAAGTTTAAGTCACGAGTTCGGGTTAGTTTACTTCAGGGTCAAATTCATCATATTGGGTTTTCTCCATCAGCTGTCACAACAAAGAGCCTACTGAATGATAATGGGGTTGATTACATGTTTTGCCAAGAGAGCTGAAAAGAGAGAGATAATGACGTTTGAACAAAACAGTTCAAGCCTCGTTCTCTAAAGAAAAGAAATGTGTACGCCTCAGTGCGCATTATCTTCGGAAGAAGAGAAATCTTCTTATTTATGACCATTCTCGTCAACATGCTTCATGCTTTTTCCATGCGCTTCAATTCTCAAGTGAACCGGGCTACTGTTGATTGTTTTCTTATTCCACTTGCTCAACTATAATGACGATGGCGACATCCTGTGCTAATTTTGCGGGGGAGAAGTGTGAATAGACTACATTTGTTGAAGATATTCGCTTATTCAATCAAGAATGGCAACTCCGTATGCAATTCTTGAGGGGGAGAAGAAGTGTGAATTTACTGCATGGTTGATTGTTATCGAGAATAAATGGTCAACGGCTCCAAACTCATGTAAGAACCGATCTTCTTCTTATCGGGTCATCTTCACATGGAGTTTTTCTTCTAAGAGCCGTTGGTTGACATCTTCACACGGCCGAGTTGATTATCTACAAAGTGCTTCGGTTAATGCTTCACGCACACATCAACATGATGATTCGAACAACCTTACATTCTTCTTTGATGTATGTTTGCTTGGTGTTACCATTTCGTATGTTCGTTCTTGGTCGATTCTCGATTTCCTTGATGAACATCTTTATGTTCTTGTTTGATTGAGAGGATTTTAATTGAGGGATTTTCAAGATATAAGTTAATTGGGATGCTTTTGGTGTGTTGAAGATGTTAACTATCTATTCATCAACTGGACAATCTTGAAGAAGGTCGAGTCTGATCGGTTCTACATTCTACGCTACATGTTAGAAGACTAAAGGCGAGTTGCATTTAACGATCTAAAGACTTCTTCTTAATCGGGCATTTATCAAAGCAGATTGTCGGTTTAGGGAGAGCACTAATTGGGGAGAGTGAAATGTCCGATTTAATCCCCAATTAGACTTGCTCACATTCTTCAGCAAGTTGATTCTCACAGATATCTGAGCTAATGATGTTCTTCTCAAAAAGATTTCATGTATTTGGGCTTAAAATATGTTGCTGATTCTGAAGTGTCAAAACCAGCAAGGGGGAAGGAGACACGCATCTAAAACGCGGGTAAACTTGATGAACTTATACTTCTAAGTGATTGAAGATATCCCAGGAAGACTATTGTCATTACCGCAGAGAAACTCAAGGTTTGACTCATGGCGTTTAGTGTTCTTATTCCAACTATGTGGGGGAAGAGATGGAAAAGTTAGTTTCTGAATATGAAAGATGTACACAAGTGTGTGATGATTTCGATGTTATCGCAATCATCAGGGGAGAGAGAATTATGTATCTTGGGGGCGCTTAGTTGCTTCACTTGAGGGCTTAATCAGTGATTCAGAGATATAATCACTTATACCGGAGTTGACATCCGCAGAGATTGTCATCCGCAGAGATAATCGTGATTCACCTGCTTCTTCAATGTTATCGGTTTTCTCTTTGGGCATTCGGTGCCGGGTTCTTGAGCTTCATACACTTTCTTTGAGGAGAGAAAAGTATACATTGGGGTTATTTCTTTGGCTATTGGACTTAATCGCTACTTGATGGTATAAGTTTCTCTGTCTTCGGTATATGTGTATTCGGGTTCGTGAGCTCTAGTCTAAGAAACTGACTGCATCAATTCAACTACGTGGGGGAAGTTGTCTCGTGACACCTTTTTGGAATGGACTGCTTCAGACTTTAGTGGAAAAGGAATTTGAGAAGAGATATTTTAGCGTGGGATGATACGTTGCTGTTGTTCTATTGGATGATATAACCTCGAACGAAGAATCACGGTGATTATTCTTAAAAGGAGCAGCAGGATCAATGATAATGGTGTGCTTCTTTGTGCACTGCTAAAGCAAGCTTGAAATAGAGCTTGAATCGCTCAACATAAGGATTTTCGGTTTGGGGAAGTCGCCAAAGTCTCTCTTCTCAAAGGCTCATGTTCTATCTTCTATTCGGAGCCTCTAAGCTTTGGTGGTGAAAGTTTAAGAGATGACGAATTCTATCTTTACGACGTCTTTGCTCGATATCGTTATCTCGGTACTCGTATCATCATCCTCTTAAACTATATAATCTATTCTATCGTTGTATATATTTATGAGAAAAACAAAATACAAAAATATAAAACCAACAAAAAGAAAATAGAAAAATATAAAATCAACAAAAACCTATAAAAATCATAAAATTTGAAAAAGACAAAAAAATATGTTTTCTCAAGACATGTCTTCTGGTATCGATAACATCTGCGGTCTTAGAAATGTCATTGAATAATGGCACGGGACCATAGATGAAGTTCGAGCAGGAGGTGTAAACATTTCTTTTCAAAACATGTCTCAAAAAATGATGGTGATAAGGTTTTAAAAGGTACCATTTTGAGGGGTCGTTTAAGTCCTTATTTGATCACTTTTGTATCCGTTATTGCTTAATATCGTTCCTTTTCACTTTTTAGGTCTCGTGAAGGCAAAATGCTGGAATGGCACTTATTTGGACGAAAAGGCGCGAATATATGAAGAAAATTGCCAAAGTCAAAATCGAGACACTCACGCTGTTCTTTGAAACTAGAAGGCGGCGTCAAAAGCTAATGGCGACGCCGTCCCAAGATTGTTGTGACGATCGGGACTCAAAACTCGTATTTTCAAGTGGCGACGTCTAGTTGAGAAGAGTAGGCCGTCGCTACTCGAGACGGCCTAGATGCAAT